>JAJOZX010002851.1:0-575000 GCA_023014485.1 Bathynomus jamesi
GAGGAGGGGCGATAAGGGGTTGCCCATGGCAATCCCAAACACTTGTTGATAATACTCGTTATTGAAAGTGAATTTACAGTCTTTGATGCAAAGCTTAATAAGTTCCAAAACAATGTGTGAAGGTAGTGGCAGGTCATACTTATGTAATCTTGGGAGAGAAAGTCAAGCATATCATCAATCGGCACTTTTGTAAACAATGAACAAACGTCAAAACTGATCAATCTATCGTTAGTTTCAGTACGTGTATTATTCAATTTTCAGTAAGATCCATGGAATTTTTTACATGTGAATCAGAGATAGTTCCGAGAATGGGGGACAAGACTTTGACAAGCCATTTGGAGAGTTTATAAGTAATAGAGCCCACCGAGCTAATGTGCGTGTACATAGGGAAAGCCCAGGTTTTAAGTTTAGTATCTATCGGAAAACAACAAACAATTTGTCCTACGTACACTTTTACTCGGGACATGACACCCCCACTAAGAAGGCCATTTTTTCATCAATGTTTCTCCGCGCCCTTAGGATCGCCAGTCCGGAATACATCGATGCCGAATTGGAAAAAAATCAACGGTATTGGAAGTGATCTGTGTTATCCATCTGCGTTTATGGAATCTTGTCTCAACAAGGCAAAACGACTCTCTATCGTGTCAATAATAACACTCGTACTTTGTCAAAAAATATTTTAGCACTTCCATTTTCCCGGGCTTTTTAGGCATTGCTAATGTACTTAAACTTTTGGATATTATGTAGTATTTTCATATAACAATATTGTGAAAAATATCATAGTAAAAAATAGCCCTACCAATAATTCAGGCATTATCTATAAAATTGGGTGTAAACAATGTGATTCCTTTTACATAGGTCAGACGGGAAAGGATTTGCACACACGTATAAAACAGCATCAATATTCCGTTAGAACAGGACAGTTGTCCAGTGCTCTTTTTGTCCATTTGTCAGAGTTATCCCACTGTATTGATTGGAATAATGCTTAAGTTTTATTTCACTCTAGCAACATTGTTAATAGAAATATTCTTGAGTCTGCCATTATCCAACTTTCAAATAACTTCAACATAAGCAAAGGTCTTTTTCAACTCGATCCTGTTGTTTTGAATTGCTTCAAAACAGATTTAGATAAAAAGGGTAGGACTGCTAAATCTTTGGTAAACTTGTATGCTACTTTATTAACTTTTAATCTTCATTTTATTTTTATATATATCGAAACTTGACTATAAAAGGCAAAGTGTTAAAACCCGGGCAGATTTCCAGTATAAATTTGTATTTTTATAATTCATTTGATCTTGTGCTAAAAATCGATATTTTTCCTTACAAATCTGTATGCCTCTTTGTTAATCCTTTAATTTTTAATTTTATTTTTACTTCTCTGTTTATTGCATATATATATATATATATATTATATATATATATATATATATATATATATAGATATATAGATATATATATATATATATATGTGTGTGTGTGTGTAGATATGTATGTGTATGTAATATATATATATGTTTGGTGTATGTTATTTATTTATTTATTTTTTCTTTTTTTTCTTTCTGTAACCTATAATAGGCCGTAACCTTTTATGTACTTCAGTGTTCCTGAGGATGTCTAGACGAAAGCGCTTGAGCACCTTTTTGTGTTTCCTTTCCTTCGTGGTTTTATTCATCATCATATATATATATATATATATATATATATATATAATATTTAGGAGAAATCCAATGACAAGGAGGAATGTAAATGCCATGAAAAGTCTTCTTTAATGCGCAACGTTTCGAGCAATACGCTCATCATCAGGCTAGATAATAACATATGAAATTAGAATCAATAAATAAATGTGAACAAGACAAAATAATTTCTAAAAAACCTATTCATTAAAAGCAAAATTTTAAAAAGACTAAAAGAAGAGGGTTAAATTCAAAGTTATAAAAATTTACATATAAAATTAAAAGAAATTTAAAAGCTATTTTTAAATTACATATAGTAAATTTGAAATTAGTACACTGGAATAATTAACACTAATACAATGGAATAATTAACACTACGAACCTTTCAATGCTGGTTCCGAGGCACGAGTAATTTAAAACAAAACAAAACAGGAAACAAGCTATGGGTTGGGCGGTTGGAGTTATAAGTTAGGGGAAGGGGGATTATAAAAAATTGGGGAGGGGGGAGGGGGGTTTATACAAAATTTAGAGGGACAGCTGAGGAATCCACGTTTAGAGAAGGGGTCAATGTTTTAATATAAAGAGATTCCAAAATTCTAAGTGAGTTAGGACAAGAATTACAACCGAGAATTTTAAAATTATCTAAAGTGACATCAGTTTTACATTTTATACTGTGTTCCCGAATACTGGAGGCTTCTTTTTTATTTAAAATTTACCTGTTCGGCAACTTATTCCCATATGCGAATAAAATCTAGTCCTGAGGGAGCGCACTGTGCTGCCAATGTAAGTACCAAGGAGACACCTTGGGCAGGTAAATAAATATACAACACCGCTACGCAACGAATCAGGAGTTCGATCCTTCGCTGAGAAAAAGCTACCTAAAGACATTTTGTTAATAAATATAATGCGAAACTCAGTATGATAAAAAAATTTTCTTAACAACTTTGTAAATTTAAGTTTAAATTCTTTATTCATGGGACCCATTTCAGGTACCAGGAAATATTTTATATCTTTAGGCACTGAAATACAGGAAAGTTGAGGGCTATAAACATTATTTAAGAAAGATCTTATTAGTTTATCTACATATTGAACAGGAAAACTATTATTGGTAAAATATGATCTTAAATTATTAAATTCATCGTTTAGTAAGGTAAAACTAGAGGTCAAATTATATCTTCTGAACAAGAGAGTTTTAATACACGACATCTTATAGTTAAAATTAGTAAAACTAAAGAAATTCATGCCCAAACCAGTAAAAGTTGGTTTCGTGTAAACTGATGTAGTAATAGAATCACCTTTTTCGAAATTAAAAGATCTAAAAAGGGAAGGGAGCCATTTTTCTCAGTTTCCATTGTATAAGTTATATTGGGGTGCAGAGAATTTAAGAAGTTAAAAAATTGTTGCGCTTGTACAGCATTATCAAAAACAGCTATCGAGTAGGGTGGATCGATTTACATTTTTCTCGATTTCCATATTCTAATAGAGACAATAACTTGCACATGCATGAGAAAATAGCCTCTGCAAAATCTTAGCTTAATAGGTAATCATCTTCTGCCCCCGGCAGAGCGATGAAAATCATATTTTAGTAGTCAAAAACGTATTTTTAAACCCTAGCCTAGTCATAAAATTTTGCGTGTGTGTTATTTCATGCCTAAGCAACGATATAAATGCTATGGGAAATATATAAATGAATTATTTAAGACAGAGAGCCAATCTGAAAATATGTATAATATACATATTTTCAGATCGGCTCTTTGTCTTAAATAATGCATTTATATATTTTCCATAGCATTTATATCGTTGCTTAGGCATGAAATAACACACGCAAAATTTTATGACCCTAGGCTAGGGTTTAAAAATACGTTTTTGACTATTAAAATATGATTTTCATCCCTCTGCCGGGGGCAGAAGATGATTACCTATTAAGCTAAGATTTTGCAGAGGCTATTTTCTCATACATGCGCAAGTGTTTGTCTCTATTAGAATATGGAAATCGAAAAAAATGTAAAATCGATCCACCCTACTATCGAGTCATCAACGAAGCGTCGATAGAAAATTGGTTTACAATGGGTGGGAGATTGTCTAAAAATTACACTTTCTAAATGAGTCATAAAAAAATCAGCTGATAGAGGTCCGACGGGTGATCCCATCCCAACACCATCAATTTGTTGGTAAACCTTATTATTGAAAGTAAAATAACATTGCTTAAAAACCAATTCTAAAAGTTCCTTAAAATAAGACCATGAAAAACCATGAAAACTATCATCAGAGCTAAAAAACCCTACTTTCAATAAATAAAAAAAAAAAAAAAAAAAAAAAAAAAAAAAAAAAATTAGACTAACACGAATGTAGATGTAGCTCATAGCGTAAACTAACCCACTTTTTGTTTAACTTTACCTACTTTTTTTTTTTTCTTATCCTCCTTACTTTGCATGTCTCTAACTCTTTTCTTGCATGTTTGTAGTTTGCATGGTATGACAGTGAGTTAAGACTGTGTTTGCATGGTTTGTAAGCGTTCTTATTTTACTTCTTTTCATCTTTCACCCCTCTCCTATATTCTCCGACTATTTTTCTGACTTGTCGGCAGTGGCCGGCGGATGATGATGGTGAGACTTTTTCCCTCTTTTCTGAATGAATGTTAACCCACGAATGATAGGTGTTGCTCCTTACTTAACCCCTTATTCTCCTCTCTTCTCTTAACCCCCTACTCTCTCCTTTCTCTCGGGCTAGCCTTAGAGTGGATCTTAGGGTCTTTGTTAGCCTTAGCTTCTGTAGATCTGTAGATCTGTAGATCTGTAAATAATGGCAATAGTTTCTGATACAGGTACATTCGTGAAAAGCGACTTTACATCAAAACTGACAAAAAACTTTTTTGAATCGAAATTCTTACTAAGAAGATCTCTTTGAAATTCATAAGAGTTATTTATAGTATAAGCATTTTTCGCAAAAGGTGACAGGAGACCAACAACAAATTTTGACAATTGAAAGGTAGGTAAGTTATACGAAGCTAAAATAGGACGGAGAGGTGTTCCAACTTTAAGGATTTTAGGCAAACAGTATAATTGAGCAAGATCAGAACCAGATACGAACAACTGAGAGTAAGTATCGTTTTTTATTATCTTTAAAGACTTTAATCGTGACAAAAATCTATTAACTTTGTCTTCCAACCTTAAAATGACTTTATTGACGGGTTCAAGAATTTGTTTGAATTTGCTATCATCACTTAGGATTTCATTAGTTTTATTTATGTAATCAGATTTATTCAAAATAACAACTCCGTTGCCCTTGTCCGGTCTAGTCACAACAATCTCCTGGTTCTTTGCCAAATTCTTAATAACCTGCAAGTCACTCTTCTTAAATATGAAAGATTTAAATTTAAGGTTTCTAAGTTTGTGAAAAAATTCATGAGTTAAATTAGCAAACTGACATTTAAAATTATTGAAATCACCGACATGGGGAACATTTTTCAAGCCATTAAAAAATTTTTCAAAGTAAAGAAAAAACGAAGGCTTATATATTTGAAATAACGGAAGCTTAAATTGCAAGCCAAGTGAGAGTAAAAACCTTTCCCGAGGGGATAGGGTGTAACTAGAAAAATTCGAAATTACTTTATCAGAATTGAAAAAATTAGGTGAATTCAGGCCAGGGCCTTTAACTTACGTTCATGAGTTTCAGAAATGGTAGAATGAAACTTTTCAAGTTCACGTTGTACAAGAGAAATTATTAATAAATAATCCAACAACGAAAGGATATTTTTAAGGGTAATTATATGATGCTCAAGCGACTTATTATGCGAGTCTGAAATTTTGATTTTATAATTAATTTCATTATTTAATAAATATTCCAGGGAAGATTGATAAAATTCAGAGTCATATAGATTGTCACGATAAAGTTTGAAGTAAACGAATTTCGGGAAAACCCTGCAGGTACGACACATTTCAAGAAAATAACAATCGAGTTTTGACTTGAGAAGCTTTCGTGAAGTCTTCCAAACATGGCGATAAGCCCTAAGGCCATCTTGTCCATACCTCCTTGTCATTGGATTTCTCCTAAATATTAAATTGAAGCTTTGTAGAAGCAAACCGCATGACTATATATATATATATATATATATATATATATAATGCTTCCATATGTGTTCATTATATTTGTCTCTTTTCCGTTCATGAATTTTAAATAGATGAAATATCTAAAGTGAATCTTCGAAGTATTTAATAAGATAAAAAAATATATATTATTGTCGAGTCTGATGAATGCGATACTTGTTAATAAAATTCTACGAAACTGAATTAAGTGAAAAAAAATGGTTTCAAAGATGTTTGGTATATTTCCCGATTCAATACCCTCATGGTATTCGATTCCAGAATGGGTATAAAAAATATCTTGCAAAATACTTATCTATAAATTGAGGTTAATGATTTTTAAGAATCACGTGACTAAATATGGCGCGTCTAAATTTATAGCTATGTAATTAGATGTCTTTTATAATATTATTAAAGAAATACTTCCCCAAATTTGATTTTCCTTTTAATTCTACTTCAAATTGATCATAACCTTACTCGAATGATCAACAAAAAAAAATTAATGATTCAAGCAATGAAAAAGAAGTTAATAATAATGATAATGAAAAATGAAAATTAATTTCACAGCTGAGAGTCATTTTGTGCATTCCATTTGGGAGTTGAACGAATTCTTTGTTCCATTTTCTTTACCTGAATTGAATTTTAACGGAAACTAAAGAATGCATCAATTACACACAAATATTAACTTCGTTGAATTGTCGTTTGAACACACACACACACACACACAAAACAACTTTGTTACAACTCAACAACTGACATGTGTTGGGAATTAAATTAAAATTAAATGAAATTTCTTTTATTAAAAGTTTTTGCAAATTTTTAATTTAATTAATTTATTGCTAATTTAAATTATTATAATTACAATAATTTAAAAATTTTATATTTAAATAAAAGGAATTAATTTATTAAAAAAGTCTTTAAACGATTAAATTGTCATTCACTTCAAAGGAAATTTATAATTCTCCAAATTAGCTACAATAATAATAATAATAATAATAATAATAATGATAATAATAATAATAATAACATAAGAAGAAGAAGAAGAAGAAAAGACGAAGAAGAAGAATTTTATTCTTTGCTACATATATAAGGCGTACGAAAGCTATACAGAGTAACATAAATACTGATCAAAAAGTAACGCAACCCATGGGAAAACGATTTATTTCAGAGCAAGTGCTGGAAGTGGGCACCGTTCTGTGCTTCACACAAGTGGATACGGCGATTCATGTTCTTAAAGACCCTTTGCAACGTTTCCTGTGAAATTGCATCAACACACTTCTGAATCATCGCCTGCAACAGAAGGAAAAAATCAATTATGTGCGTTTCTCCATGGGTTGCGCACATAATTGATTTTTTCCTTCTGTTGCAGGCGATGATTCAGAAGTGTGTTGATGCAATTTCACAGGAAACGTTGCAAAGGGTCTTTAAGAACATGAATCGCCGTATCCACTTGTGTGAAGCACAGAACGGTGCCCACTTCCAGCACTTGCTCTGAAATAAATCGTTTTCCCATGGGTTGCGTTACTTTTTGATCACCCGTATATAACTGTAAAAATGAACAACGAACAATTCCTATACCATCATTATATGGATTCCTCGTCTTCATGCAGTACTTATGTTTGTATGGATTTTATGTTTGAATGTTCATTTTTACATAAGAAAACCAAAATCGCCTAAGCGAGTTTTGGATAGAATTTCGATTTGTACTTCTTTATTCATTACTGTATTTCTCTAATTCATCTTTTCTAATAATGACTTATACTGTACGTATGACAGTGTGAATAACTATGACGTCATAAAGTAACTTAATTCTCTTCACGTTTTCCATACCGCGAATACTAAATCACCCATTTGGTATGTATGTGGATATCTTTCATGTTCATTGTAGGGTAAATTCTTTACTAATAAAACTTCATTCTCTATACGTCATTATTTATATGTTGTGTCCTACCTATTGTCTACTGATGCCTATCAACCTATCAGTCCATATTTTACGGGTGTCTATATTACGCACACAACCTATTGTGTTACGTACCAATATGTGTACAAAACTTGTGCATTCGTACATGTCCCCTGATGATTACGTACATCGTTACGTACATGTACAATTGTACATCCGTTCGCATGTATTCTTTTTATTTCTTTTCTTTAAATTAATTAATTCCTCGCAAGATATTCATAAATGCTTAGGCATATATATATATATATATATATATATGATCTCATGGAACCATTCTGAGTTCATTCCCATATATATATATATATATATATATATATATACGGGGCTCCAATAAACCTTAGCCCCCCCGCCCATGGCCTATACCATTAGAGGTACAGTAAAACTAACCTTCCAAAAGAGAATTTAATCCTGCATTTAATGAGAAACAATTAAAACTTGGTGTCCCCGCCATTAGCTTCCAAGACAGCCTGAATTCGCTTTGGGTAGCTTGCCGAAAGTGACGTGAATAGATCTTGATCGTTACGCAAATTTGCTAAAACAGTTTCAATGTGTTGCGTCATTGTATCCTTCAAAAATCGATTTGCTGCAGGTTCTTGAAACAAGAGACATTCAACCTTGTCCTTTATAACTGATCCAATGTGTTCACAGACGTTCATGTCAGAAGAATTTCCTGGCCATTCTTCATTTCCAAAGAAATCGATCTCATGGTTCCGCAACAACTGTTGAGTGGCTAATGCCTTAAAGCAGGGGGCCTTATCGTGCAGAAGTGTGACCTGATCGACATCCATAACATTGTTTGGGTTTCTTAGAAAAGGAATGACATGCTGGGATAGAATAATATCACGAAAATACTGTCCATCCCAATTTTGACCATTTGGCTTCAGCACCTACATGAGCTTCTTTGCAGTGAACAAAACAAACACACCAACACAGTCTGGACTTTTTAATAATTCGCGATAATGTTCATTGTCATCAGTAATGGGCAGTATCTAGATACATGTATCGCCGATACGTATCGATCGATACTTTTGTATCGGTATCGGTATCGCTTTAGCTACTTGACAAAAGTATCGATTTATCGGTATCGCTAAGGTCAATTTTCTTAAATGTATCGAAAAAAATCGATACTTCGATACATCGATACATTAATAAGAATTTTTAAATATTTAAATAGATGTTACTGGCATCGTCTTCAAATCCTCTGTTCAAGTTAAAGTGGATGACAATAAAAGGCAAATTTAATACTAACATTGTCAAAAAGAGGGTTCAAGAAATGTTGGTTAATGCTGTTAAGAGCCTCAGCGAGCAGACCCCCCAGCAACAACTAAGTGATGCTGCATCTGACGGAAGTGCAGATGATTTCTTCTGTTATGAGTCTGCTTCCACTAATGTCTCTGCAACCCAAGATTCCACTGAGATGGAAGTTTTACAGTATCTGGGTGACGGAAGTCATTCTCTCCAATCTCTGAGGCAGTACCCAGGAATTCTACGGGTCTTCCTGAAGTATAACACATCACTACCATCCTCTGCTCCTGTAGAACGGTTGTTTAGTTTGGCTGGTCACATTCACGCTCCAAAAAGGAATAGACTGTCTGACCAGATGTTTAGCCAACTGGTATTTTTGAAGGGTAATAGTAATTACTTTTAATTGTTAGTGTAATATTTTCAGTCATTCATGTATCCTACAAAATTAAAACATACTTTCATTAAATAAAGCAATTGTTTTTATTTACATCTATAAAACCTATTAAAATGTCGTTGATTTTACTTACAGTGCGTACAAATTACTAGCATAAACAATAATATCTAATACCTACATATTAAATTAATAATTATAAAAATGTACCGGTGATACACGTATCGGCGATGCATGTATCGGTATCGGTATCGCTTAAGACATCTAGAAAGTATCGGCGTATCGGTATCGCCTAAGACGTTCTTCATGTATCGATGTATCGGTATCGCTTTAGCGATTTTCATGTATCGATGCCCATCACTGATTGTCATCGATTTCATCTGGTGTTGTGGCCCACACTCGATCATTTTAGTAGTTAGGCCGTGTTACGTAAACAAAAAATTCATCGGAGACAGCTAAATGCATGAAATCATCCACATCCAATCTTCAAGATAATGGGCAAACCACATTCTGTCATCGATGTTAAGTTGAGATTTTCTTGGCTTTGGAAGTTTATGCCAAGGCTTTAAACCTTGCCAATGACGGTACAGTCGAATGATCTCACCACTAACGATCTTTCCTCTCAACACTTCGACCTCTCTAGAAAGTTTAGCACAGCTGTTTTTCCGCTTACGCGTACCGCTTTCAATGATGTCCTTTGTTTCCTGAGAGAGTGGCAAATTTGGGCGTCCAGATTTGGTTGTACCCATTTCACATTCATCCAAAGGTTTATTCCAATTTCTTTTGACGAAGTCCTCACTTCTTCGCAACTTTTTGGCAACCCATAAACGTGTTATAAAGGTGGTCCAGCATCACGAGCTTCCCGAAATGTTATTGCTCGTATGCGATCTATCACACGTTGCCTCTCCGAATCACCAATTAATTGAGAAGCTATTATACAGGGTGAGTCAAAAGTCTCCATACATAGGCAAAACGGTCATGATAAAACTAAAAGCAATTTCCGGGTCACTGGATTAGCCGCCGTGGTCCTGTGGAGTGGCCTCCGAGGTCCCCAGACCTCACTCCCCCTTTGATTTTTACTGGGGCACTTGAAGGCCATGGTGTACCAGGTGAAAATACAAAACACGGACAACCTAAAGGAACGCATTCGTGATGCGTGTGCACGCATACCACCAGACGTGTTAACGAGCGTTTGCCATGACTGGGAGGAACGTATCCGTATGTGCATTCAGTGTAATGGTGCCCACATAGAACATATTGTGTGACTTACAAATGATTGCATAATAAAGTGCATTTTTGCCTATGTATGGAGACTTTTGACTCACCCTGTATTATCACTTTATCAGATAGAGCAGCGCTGTCCAACTTGCGGCCCGCGGAATGGACGTTTGCCAAATTTCATTTCTGAATTTTCTTCCCTATTTTGTCATTTCAATTCGGGAGAACAACATTCAGCGGGTTCCTAAGTCGTATTAACCAACAGTGTATGATTATTATAGGCAACATCTTGGCCGCGCTTTATAGAAGTTGGACAGCACTGAGCTAGAGTAATTTTAATACCTGCAATAAATAAAGAATTTTATATATTTTTATAATCACTAAAAACTATTTCGATATAAGTAAACATGTAAGCTGCAAATGGGGGGCTAAGGTTTTTTGGAACCCCTATATATAAATATATATATATATTTTAACTGCAAACAACACAGTATAATTAATGTAAAGAACGACGCTTGTGTAGAAGAGCGTCTGCACAAGATGGGGAGAGAGAACGAGCAAATGAAAAATGAGGCATCTCCCAGGAATCGAACCCGGGATCATCCGATTGCCGGTCGGATATGCTAACCACTGCACCAAGGTAGGAGAATTTCGAGGTGTGACTGATTGAGCACCTTGGTGCAGTGTTTAGCATATCCGACCGGCAATTGGATGATCTCGGGTCCAATTCCTGGGAGGTGCCTCATTTTTCATTTGTTCGTTCTCTCTCCCTATCTTGTGCGGACGCTCTTCTACACAAGCGTCGTTCTTTACATTAATATATATATATGCTTAATTTTTCTCATCCAAGATTATATAAAATTGATACATTTAAATAAAAGTTGTGGAATGCCTTAAACCAATGCAAGATAGGAATCAGAAGTGGTTTTTACATTCCAAGATTCTGGAATGAAGAGAGAATCATCATCTGTCGCGAAATACTCGCAGTCCGATCGAATATTTGCGTGAGTTGCTTCTCTTAAGAGTTTTTTTAACTCAAACTCGCACTAATTAATCGGGTTTGTCTTTCTCCCATACTTTATAAGGTTTTAAAAATACCTACGCCTCCTATATGTATGGCAGAAATCGATAAATTTTTCTTCGAAACAAAATGGTAACATTTTTAAGCCATAATAGGGTAGTGAAATGATTGTATTATACAGGGTGGCCCATAAGTCCCAACTGGTTATAATTAAAATGTATCTAGCGGAGCTCACACTGACGTAATCCATTACTGAGGAAAGAATATTTGTGAACATGGTTATATTTTCCACATTGAATAATCAATAAATATTTCTAAAATTAGTATAAACTTTTTACTCTATTTGATTTTTTTAATTTTCGCTATAATTATAACCGATTGGGACTTATGAGCCACCCTGTAGAAATATTTATTTTTCGAGATTAACAATAACAAATAAATAAGGTATTTAATGCTCATATTATACAGGGTGTCGTATAAGTCCGGCATCATAGGAAAAATAATAAAAAAAGGCAAAACAAAAGCTTTTATTTAAAGAACGTGCTCAATATGTCCACCATTGATTTCAATACACAAATTCAGACGTGATACCCAGTCAGCAAGCACACGGTGAATGATATCAGAAGTAATGGTGCTACATACCCCAATAATGCGCTGCCGCAAATGTTCAACACTCTTAATTTTCTCTGCGTATACCAGCGCTTTCAAGTGGCCCCAGAGATAAAAATCTAGTGGCGTGAGATCCGGGCTTCTAACTAGACATTCCACAGGCCCTCGACGTAATATCCAATGACCAGGGAATTGTTGGTACGGGTATTCCCTTACTTGGGTGCTGTAATGTGCAGGAGCGCCGTCTTGCTGGAACCATGTTGGGAAATTTCCTTCTTCGTTCAAGACACTGGGAAATGCTTCTTCCTTGAGCATACGTAGGTAGGTGCCTCCAGTGACATGTTCATCGAAAAAGAGGGGGCCTATGATGCGATCCTTCCAAATGCCACACCATACCATCAGTCCATCACCCGAGATGCACCTTGTTCCTTTGAAGAGGTATACCAGTGAGGGTTGTTTTGAGACCAGTAGTGGGTGTTCTGGCGATTTACCTCACCATTTCCATAAAAAACAGCCTCGTCATTGAACAGAATGGTGGACGGGAAATTGGCATCCCGAACATATTGTTCCGTAGCCCATTCACAAAATTCCATCCGCCGGTCGGGATCATCATCAACTTCGCTTAATTTCTGTAGGATCTGAAGTTTATATGGATGCCATTCGTGAGCCTGAAGAATGTGATGGATGCTACTTTTCGACACTCCTGTCTCGGCGGACAATCGCCGAAGAGACTTATTGGGACTTCTGTTAAAATGAGCCAGGATAGCAGTCGCTGTATCATCGTCAGTGGACCTCCTTGAAGGTCCACTGCGTGGTTTATCTTCTATGGATCCTGTTTCCTTAAACTTTGCAAAAAGTCTGCTAACACAACTCTGTGTTATTGGCTCGCGATCTGGATGCAGTCTGTTAAATTCAGCAGCGGCCTCTCTTTGACTCCGATTTCCTATGAGTAGAATTATCTGGATTCGTTCTTCCTTGCTCACAGACATTATGGCCTGTAGAAAGAGAAAAATATGAATTATGGTTTGTAGAAATAGAAAAATATGAATTTCTCCTATGATGCCGGACTTATGTGACACCCTGTACAATGAATTAATGTGTTTTTACGCAATTCGCTTATCGAGAGAGAGAGAGAGAGAGAGAGAGAGATGAATGAACACAAATTATTGCATTCAAAAACAACGAAAATTTAAATTAAATGAACGAATATTTTAATCATTTTAAAAAGTTTAAAAATTGCAAATCATTTCTCAAATAATATTTCTTGCATTTTAAGTCCAAAAATTCCAAAAACAAAATCTTGAGAACCTTTTCAAGATAAAAAATTTTACTTAATATTTAAACATCTTTTAACTCAAAATCCAAAATGTGAGAAGTCCTCATTTGTTTAAATGAGAAACCTTTAATTTTTATCCAAAATCAATGAATTATAATTAATGCAAATAATTCATTTTTATCGTAATTATTTCCTTGGAACGAAACTCCGATTTCCTTCTTGTGGTTTTCCTTCTTGTGGTCAAACACTCAATTTGTGATGTCAAAATTATTGCCACTCGTTTGTTACATAATCACAAATACTTTCTTTGTCAAATAATTATTTAAAAATAAACTCTCAAGAAATGGTTTTCGTAATTGCGGTTTTATTTTTTACAGATGCAAACCATTCCAGACTACTCTAGTTTACACAGACGAAATCTTCGCACTTGAGAAAATAATAATAATAATACTAATTATAATAATAATAATAATAATAATAATAATAATAATAATAATTTTATATTTCTAAATATTGAAACCCAATTTAGAGTCATCGAATTAGCATTGATGATACACTTTTTATCCATTACTTATGTTTTACTTCATTCTGATGATGATTCAAATAATAATACAGAATTGATGATTTAAAATAAATCAATGCTTTGAAGAAATGTTTCATTAAAAAATCAAAACTATTTGCTTCAAATAAGATGATGAGAAATCGTAAATTATAAAAGGTGAATTCAATTATTGTGTTATAATACAATTTTATTGATTTAAATAAACAATAAAAGATAACAATAAATATTTAATGTTTGTATTTTACAATAAATTAATATATTGCACGCAATTTATTTATCAGTACAGACAGAGACGTCTAAACAAAAATTATTGCATTCAACAAACTCACAACCTAACACACATTTAAAATATAAATTAAAAACACTATTAACACAACCAACAAAAACAAAATCAACAAATATTTTGACAATTGTTAAAAATTTTAAAATACCAAAACATTTTCTCAAAATTGATTTCACAGTTTTCATCACAAAATTCATCATTGAAATATTTTCAATAACTTTCAATATGAAACCTAACAAATTCAATTTAATTCAATTTAATTAAAAAATACAAAATAGGAGAGTCAGTATTTGTTTAAAATTCAAACAATTTAATTTTGTATAAATTCAAAAGAATAATAATTAATTTTGGAAGTAATTAATTCTTTGAAACTCGGATTTACATTTCCTTCTTGTGGTTTTCCCTCTGAGTGCTCGACGTAGGACCTAAGAATTAAATGTACTGACAGATGTAAGCTTCAGCTTCGTCGTCAGCAGTCAAAAATTCGTATTTGAGCTTCGTATGTGATCCGTCAGGCACCGCCCACGCAAACTCTTTCGTTTCATCGTCATAACCTGAAACTTGTACAACTTCTGGGTAGTTGTAGTAAGCTGAAATCGAACAGAAATTTTTTATCACTTTATATACACTTGGCGTTCAGTTCACCACTATTCTTATGAACGTTATTGGATAATTAATTGCAAAACGTTGTCTGAAACGATTACTTACGTAATCCACTCAACCAGTTCAAAGGTCCATTCACAGACTGCGAAATCAATCCAACCCAAAATTTGGAAGCTCCTGTCACACTCTCTTTCTCAAAGTCTATTCTTTTTCCGAGCCAAGTGGAATCTTGGGCGTTATCCACAGTGAAAAGGGAAGCGCCTGGAAGATGCTGCAAACAAAAAATCATATTACAACTTTCTTCACTCATTGATGTTCCACAAAAGTGTTTAAAATGCGAAGGAAAACGAAAAGAAGACAGATGTCAAACACTGTCGACTGTCCTCAGAAAACAAATCGGGTCCCAATAATGTTAATGGGTATGAGAGGAAACTAAAATCTATTAGGGCGTAAAATAATAAATTATTTACCGATTTGCAGGCGTAGAGAGCTCCATGCCAAGTGCCTAACCCACTGACAACGAGAGCATATTTTCCACTTCCAATATTCTCGTACCCGTATCTGTTTAGGGCATCTGTTCGTCGACATAAAATGCAATTAAATAGAATTAAGATTTAACAAATGGAGTAAAGTTAAATAATATTCAGATATAAAAGTTAAACTTGGATGATATTTCGAACAAACTTCAAATCCTAGTCACAAACATTACGTGTTTGTAACAATAACATAATTAATAGGAAGTTATAAGAACGGCTTTTGTCAATATATAACCTTAAAATGTATCTGATTATGGAACAGTCACGTCTTTGTTCATAAGAAAAACAGTTACAGTTTATCGTGCACCCACCTGTAATTGAGTAAGGGCTTTGCTGTGGCAATCCTTGCGTTCTTTGCATCAGAGTTCCAAGTACTGAAAGGACAGCGAAGAAAGCGAAAGACTTTGAATTCATTGTTTCTCTTCTAAGTTTTTCACTTGATAAGGATATATTTTAACCTGTTTTGGGGACAGACCAAATATTTTATATAAGATAATTATCCATTAAATTCTTATATATATATATATATATATATTATATATATATATATATATATATATATATATTATATATATATATATATATATATATATTATATATATGATATTCAGCAAGCAAATCATAGCTAATATCAGATACTAACCTATTTGGTTTCTTATTTAAACCCAACTGAAGAGTCAGAGAACTGCAATGCTCTTTTATACCATTTTTGATTAAACTAATCTTGTTGCGACAGGTTTTTTGCGCATGCGTTTCAAGGGAGTTTCCCCTCCCCACATTCACAATTCTTCAAATTACTAGAATTTACTGCAATTTAGTTTATTTTTAAAAAAGCACTGTGTATATATATATATATATATATATATATATATATATATATATATATATATATATATATATATATATATATGTGTGTGTGTGTGTGTGTGTGTGTGTGAGTTTTATAAAAGCGATGCAAAGGAATTGAATACATATTAAAACCGTAGAAACAATGTTTCAATTCTTATATGCGTTGGCTCCTCATCAGGTCTGAAGAGAATATGAAATTTAGTATTGTCTGTTCTATTGTCCGTTACTTGATTAAGAACCTTCGCTAAATCAGCTCCGAAACGATCTCTCTTTGGAAAATTTATTCTTATCAACTCTTTTTATTGGTTTCTATAATTGACATATAACACCGTTTTATAGTAGTGTATAATATATATATATATATATATATATATATACACACACACCGGGTGGCCCATAATTCAGGAACCATAGGAATAATTGTATTTTTTTCTAATAATTCTTGTACGTTCTGCTTTTGTTTTCTTTATTTTCTTTTTGATGAAATTACCTGGATGACCTACCGATGAACAAACGACGTGGCATGTTTTTTAAGCAAGACGATGCACCTCCTCATTTTGCCATGCAAGTTCGTAAATACCTTGATAAAATGTTCCCCAACAGATGGATTGGCCGAAGATGTCCTATCGAATGGCCACTCAGGTTACTAAATATCACTCCACTCGAGAAAAAAATGCAATTATACCTATGGTTCCTGAATTATGGGCCACCCGGTATATATACTGTATATATGGAATCTCATGCATGAACACGCACGATGTTTCATGATGTAAAATCATCCCCAAAAGGGTTCGAATTCATCACCTTTTGCGGAGAAGGAAACAACCGAGGAAATACATAGCGCTTTCGCGTACATGTTTACCGTCCCGCACTCGGGCGGGGTACCATTTTATTCCAACTCTCTGGTGCAACGCTCGGATCCCATAAATGGAATATCATGCGTGAAAAAATAAAAATAAAAATCATGAAAAATCGTACGTGCTCATGGCGTAAATTTTTTACCACTGAAATACAGGGTATGTATAAAGTAACGCGAGTGAAGAGAGAGAGAAATCCGATTTGAACTGGATTAAACTAGTTTCAACTTGTTTTTTAACTCTTACAAACATTTTCAACAATTCTTATAAACTTTACTGTCGAATATAGATTTCTTATAAAGTGTAATAAATATTACTCGTCCATGTTCACTCGCGTTAATATAATTTAAATCGGGTTTCTCTCTTCACTCGCGTTACTTTATACACACCCTGTATTTTGGACAATTTTTATGGAAGTGAGGCGATGAGTGTGTTATGGCCTATTCGCTAAACGTCTCGGAACTGTACTCGCAATGTTGCACGTTCTAACATCATTATGAAAGGTTTACAGAGAACGGAATCTTGTATGAAAGAGAGTGTGTGCCTCCATCAAAGAGGAATGGATGAGTATATGCTTATCGCTTTTACAACAGGATAAAAATTATTGTATTGAAATGCAGCCAAAGCTTAGCAAGTTTTCTATGCGTTAATAATGGCCTTTACTGTTAAAGGTAACAAATTCCAGATTGCGTTCAAACCGTGCTGAAGTGTGATTTGTGAAACGAGTAAATTTGTTTGAAAAGGTGAATAAACATCCCAAAACGCAGAGAGTAGAGCTACCTCGAAACTAAAGTTAATTACATTAAAATTGGAAAATAAACTATTTATTTGAAAGTGAAGTTCACCTTTGTAAGTGTGATATCTCGTTACGGAGAGTAAATATGTTTTAAACTAGAAACTTAATTATATTATTAAAAATACTACACTTTTCGAGAGTTTAATTCATCCGATCGGAGTTTATTCAATTCTTTAAATTTGCAGTGAATAGAAAACTCATTGGTACGTTTAGACCCTAAATACTTGGCAATAGTGCTACGAGTTGCTCGGACTCTGAATGAGCATATGGGTGAAGCGACATTTTGTAAAAGAATTAAACTTTTGTTTAACTACCTGTTAAACCCAACCATGGACTATCCAGGCCAGTTTGAGAAATGAGAAAGAGTTGCAGTAACGAGCCCGCTTCATATTATGTATTTGGCTCGACCCAGTTCACCTTTTAAAGAGAACGTCTATTTTTTCCTGTTGGTGGCGTTATCGTCCGTCTTCGCGTTCTCCGGTGGGTGAAAACCGTAAAACTAACTAAACAATTTCCTGCCTGAAACGTAATGTACGTACAGTCTGTGATATATATATATACACCCGAGTATAGGTTGATCTCGTGTATAGGTCGACCCTTGATTTTTGGCCAAGAAATTATCAATTTATCATATGCCTCGTGTATAGGTCGACCCCAGTTGTTGAGGGTAGTGGAACAACAAATTAGGGTAATAAAGCATCATATTTTATGGCATATAAATAAACCTTTACATAAACTTTGAAAAATGCATTCATTTTATATTTTATATCATCCTGTGCTACCATTCTCTCATTTTAATAATTGGTACATATTTGGTAATTTTAATAATTGGTACATATTTTATGTTTTCATTGTTTACTGGTACTAAATGTAAATATTTTTCTCATCTGAAGCTAACAGTAGCTCCTAGCCCTCCCCATCGTGCACAGATTTCAACCCCACGAAAATGTTACCCTTATATAGGTCGACCACCTAATTTTTGCCTAAGAATTCAGTCTTAAAAACTCGACCTATACACGAGTGTATATATATATATATATATATATATATATATATATATATATATTCTCGCTGAGATATGTACCACACTAGGTGCAAATCGGCGGTAAAATAAAGAAAGAAAAATATATATATTATATATATACACCTTACCTTACAACCTTACAAAGGTTCCACGTGATGATTTCTCATTTCGCGAAGGTCAAGCGTGTCGCCCCTCCTCTCGTGTTGGCCTGGTGAAGTAGTGAGTTGGATTCTTGCGCTCTCCACCTCACATAGCCAGGTACGCCCGGCTCATCGGGGATTGTTCTGAGCCAGGCGTCAAGTCTTCTTTTGAAGATTTCCACTGCAACTCCCTTCGTGTTTCTTAGGTCTTTGGGCAGCTGATTAAATAGTTTTGGTCCTCTCACTACAAAACTATTTTTCAGGGTTAAGGATGTTCCCTGTCTCGCCTTCAATTTGGGAATACGACACAGTCTACCGTTTCTACCTTCCACCGTTGTTTGGGGAGTTATGGGATTCAGAGTAAGATTAGGGACTAGTTTCTCCATTATTTTCCAAGTGTAAATAATGGTGTAATCTCTCTTCTCCTTTCCAGTGAATATAGGTTTAGTTCTCGTAACCTTTCCCAGTAATTTAGTTCTTTGCACCCATTGATCTTGGCTGTGAAACTTCTTTGAATCACCTCCAGCTGTCTAATGTCTTCTTTTTTATATGGGGATGTTAGGACCGAGCAGTATTCCAGTTTGGGTATTATCAGGGTTTTCAGTAGGGGGATCATTACATTCCTATCCCTTCGTTTAAAAGTTCTCAATATCAGGCCCGTTATTCTCTTTGCTCTGTTTACTGCTATCTTATTTTGTGTTTCAAATTTCGCATCATCTGTCATTACAATCCCTAAATCTTTTGCTCTGGAATTTCTCTGGACTTCCTGTCCATTTGGGGTATAATATTCCATGGACTTTAGGTCTTCTCTTTTTCCGTACCGTAATAGCTGAAATTTCTCGGTGTTAAACTTCATATTGTTGTCTTCCGTCCACTTGTAAATTTTGTTTATGTCAGTTTGTAGAGATCCTATGTCTTCTGGTTTTCGTATTTTTCTACTGATCTTTGTGTCATCTGAAAAGGATGTTACTGTGCTGTCTCTGGTAACGTCCTCATCTATGTCAGTTAGGATGATTATGAAGAGTAGTGGAGCTAATACCGTTCCTTGTGGTACTGAGCTGAGGACCTCTGATTCTGATGAAGGTACTCCTTGTACTGTAACGACTTGCCTCCGCTCACTAAGGAAATTATATATCCATTTCCCTACTTTTCCTGTTATTCCCATATATTTCAGTTTATGTATTATAATTCCATGGTCACACTTGTCGAACGCTTTAGCAAAGTCTGTGTATAGTACATCATAGTTTTCATTACTTTCAAGTGAATCAATAATGTTGTTGTAGTGTTCCATTAGTTGTGACAAGCATGATCTGCCTGACCGAAACCCGTGTTGGTTATCATTGAATTTTTTCTGAGTTTCCAAAAAGTCATAGATTTTCTGTCTAACAATTCTTTCAAATATTTTGGTGAGATGAGATGTAAGCGACACTGGCCTATAGTTTTTGGCCTCGGATCGATCTCCTCCTTTATATATTGGGACGATGTTCGCGCTCTTCAGGATGCCCGGTATTTCTCCGTGTTTAATGATCGTCTCCATATCCAGTATAGGGGCTCAGCGATTGCATTCTTGCAGTTTTTGATCAGTGTGGCATTCCATTTATCCGGTCCTGCCGCTGAGTGTGTTTTTAGTTTCCCTATGACTTGTGCAATATCCTCCGTCGTAAAGTCGAAATCCGTTATACTTTCCCCTTGTGGTTCTTCTTCAAAGAACGCGTTTCTATCGCATATCAGTTTGTCAGTTTTTGGGATACTGAAAGATGATTCATACTGAGCTTTTAATATTTCAGCTACTTCTGTTAGATCATCAGATAAATCACTGTTCTCATTTTTAAAGGCCCGATAGTCGCATAGTTTTTCGACTTTCTTTTTGCGAAATTATAGAAGTACTTTGAGTTAGCCTTTATCGCTTCTATAGCGTCATCTTCTTCTTTTTCTGTATGCTTCTCGATTAGTTCCTGTATGACGACATCGATACTTTGCAGTTTATCATTTAATATTTTTCTGATGTTATCTTTACAATTACTTAATTTTGCAGTCACTCTTTTTCTCTTTCGGAACAGTGCCCTCTTTTGTCTTTCGAACCTGCTTCTCTTTCCTCTTTGTTGTATCTTTGGGACGTGTTTTTCCACAATTTCTAACGTCTTCTCCTCTAACGTCATTAGCATCTCTTCCGTTGTCTTGGCCTCGAAAATGGTTTTCCAATCTATTACTTCCATGCTGGATGTCACCTCTTCCCAGTTCATAGCTTTGGAGTGAAAATTAAAAATTTCGAATTTGCTTCTTTCTGTTGTGCGTGTTCTTTCCTTTCCTGTTGCCTTTATATTAGTTGTTATTTCAATGATGTTGTGGTCTGATATCCTAGTTGGGGATATTTCCACATTATCAATTAAATTACTGTTGTTTGTGAATACCAAATCTAGGCAGTTGTTTTTTCTTGTGTTTTCTGTTATTTCTTGCGTTAACATAAATTCATCAGCTAAAGCTAGTAGCATTTTTACCTGCTCCTGGTCTTCTCGTGTGCCCCCCTTGTCCTGGTGTATACATATATTTTTTCCTATCCTTTTATATTTCATGAATGGGAAATTAAAATCACCACAGAAAATTATTTCACGAAAGTAACACGTGAAAAATATTTATGATGAATAAAACCACGAAGGAAAGGAAACACAAAAAGGTGCTCAAGCGCTTTCGTCTAATGACATCCTCAGGAACACTGAAGTACATGAAAGGTTACGGCCTATATATAGGTTACAGAAAGAAAAAAAAAATAAAGAAAAAATAAATAAATTAATAACATACATACACACAAACATATATACATATATATATACATACATATCTACACACACACACACACACACACACACACATATATATATATATATACATAGACACGGGAGAAATACCGGGTATCCTGAAGAGCGCGAACATAGTCCCAATATATAAAGGAGGAGATCGATCCCAGGCCAAAAACTATAGGCCAGTGTCGCTTACATCTCATCTCACTAAAATATTTGAAAGAATAGTTAGACAGAAAATCTATGACTTTTTAGAAACTCAGAAAAAATTCAATGATAACCAACACGGGTTTCGATCAGGCAGATCATGCCTATCACAACTAATGGAACACTACAACAACATTATTGATTCACTTGAAAGTAATGAAAACTCCGATGTACTATACACAGACTTTGCTAAAGCGTTCGACAAGTGTGACCACGGAATCATAATACATAAATTGAAATATATGGGAATAACAGGAAAAGTAGGGAAATGGATATATAATTTCTTAGTGAGCGGAGGCAGGTCGTTACAGTACAAGGAGTATCTTCATCAGAATCAGAGGTCCTCAGCTCAGTACCACAAGGAACAGTATTAGCTCCACTACTCTTCATAATCATGCTAACTGACATAGATGAGGACGTTACCAGAGACAGCACAGTAACATCCTTTGCGGATGACACAAAGATCAGTAGAAAAATAAGAAACCCAGAAGACATAGGATCTCTACAAACCGACATAAACAAAATCTACAAGTGGACTGAAGACAACAATATGAAGTTTAACACCGAGAAATTTCAGCTATTACGGTACGGAAAAAGAGAAGACCTAAAGTGCATGGAATATTATACCCCAAATGGACAGGAAATTCAGAGAAATTCCAGAGCAAAAGATTTAGGGGTTGTAATGACAGATGATGCGAAATTTGAAACACAAAATAAGATAGCAGTAAACAGAGCAAAGAGAATAACGGGTCAGATATTGAGAACCTTTAAACGAAGGGATAGGAATGTAATGATTCCTCTACTGAAAACCCTGATCATACCCAAATTAGAATACTGCTCGGTCCTAACTTCCCCATATAAAAAAGAAGACATTAGACAGCTGGAGGGGATCCAAAGAAGCTTCACAGCCAAGATCAATGGGTGCAAAGAACTAAATTACTGGGAAAGGTTACGAGAACTAGACCTATATTCACTGGAAAGGAGAAGAGAGAGATACACCATTATTTACACTTGGAAAATAATGGAGAAACTAGTCCCTAATCTTACTCTGAATCCCATAACTCCCCAAACAACGATGGAAAGTAGAAGCGGTAGACTGTGTCGTATTCCCAAATTGAAGGCGAGACAGGGAACATCCTTAACCCTGAAAGAAAATAGTTTTGTAGTGAGAGGACCAAAACTGTTTAATCAGTTGCCCAAAGACCTAAGAAACACGAAGGGAGTTGCAGTGGAAATCTTCAAAAGAAGACTAGACGCCTGGCTCAGAACAATCCCCGATGAGCCGGGCGTACCTGGCTATGTGAGGTGGAGAGCGCAAGAATCCAACTCACTACTTCACCAGGCCAACTCGAGAGGAGGGGCGACAAGCTTGACCTTCGCGAAATGAGAAATCATCGCGCGGAACCTTTGTAAGGTTGTAAGGTAAGGTAAGGTATATGCAATAAACAGAGAAGTAAAAATAAAAATTAAAAATTAAAGGATTAACAAAGAGGCATACAGATTTGTAAGGAAAAATATCGATTTTTAGCACAAGATCAAATGAATTATAAAAATACAAATTTATACTGGAAATCTGCCCGGGTTTTAACACTTTGCCTTTTATAGTCAAGTTTCGATATATATAAAAATAAAATGAAGATTAAAAGTTAATAAAGTAGCATACAAGTTTACCAAAGATTTAGCGTCCTACCCTTTTTATCTAAATCTGTTTTGAAGGAATTCAAAACAACAGGATCGAGTTGAAAAAGACCTTTGCTTATATTGAAGTTATTTGAAAGTTGGATAATGGCAGACTCAAGAATATTTCTATTAACAATGTTGCTAGAGTGAAATAAAACTGAAGCATTATTCCAATCAATACAGTGGGATAACTCTGACAAATGGACAAAAAGAGCACTGGACAACTGTCCTGTTCTAACGGAATATTGATGCTGTTTTATACGTGTGTGCAAATCCTTTCCCGTCTGACCTATGTAAAAGGAATCACATTGTTTACACCCAATTTTATAGATAATGCCTGAATTATTGGTAGGGCTATTTTTTACTATGATATTTTTCACAATATTGTTATATGAAAATACTACATTAATATCCAAAAGTTTAAGTACATTAGCAATGCCTAAAAAGCCCGGGAAAAATGGAAGTACTAAAATATTTTTTGACAAAGTACGAGTGTTATTATTGACACGATAGAAAGTTCGTTTTGCCTTGTTGAGACAAGATTCCATAAACGCAGATGGATAACACAGATCACTTCCAATACCGTTGATTTTTTCCAATTCGGCATCGATGTATTCCGGACTGGCGATCCTAAGGGCGCGGAGAAACATTGATGAAAAAATGGCCTTCTTAGTGGGGGTGTCATGTCCCGAGTAAAAGTGTACGTAGGACAAATTGTTTGTTGTTTTCCGATAGATACTAAACTTAAAACCTGGGCTTTCCTATGTACACGCACATCCAAAAATGGGATTGAATTGTCTTGTTCCACTTCTAAAGTAAACTTAATGGAGGGGACTTGATCATTTAACTGAAGGAGGAAGTTATCCAGGTCACGATTCATGGGCCAGATACACAAAATATCGTCGAAGTACCGCAACCAAGAGATGCCAACCCCCAGGATTCTCGGAATGTAAGTAATTTCGAAAAACTCCATATAAATATTGGAGAGGAGGGGCGATAAGGGGTTGCCCATGGCCATCCCAAACACTTGTTGATAATACTCGTTATTGAAAGTGAATTTACAGTCTTTGATGCAAAGCTTAATAAGTTCCAAAACAATGTGTGAAGGTAGTGGCAGGTCATACTTATGTAATTCTTGGGAGAGAAAGTCAAGCATATCATCAATCGGCACTTTTGTAAACAATGAACAAACGTCAAAACTGATCAATCTATCGTTAGTTTCAGTACGTGCATTATTCAATTTTTCAGTAAGATCCATGGAATTTTTTACATGTGAATCAGAGATAGTTCCGAGAATGGGGGACAAGACTTTGACAAGCCATTTGGAGAGTTTATAAGTAATAGAGCCCACCGAGCTAATGTGCGTGTACATAGGGAAAGCCCAGGTTTTAAGTTTAGTATCTATCGGAAAACAACAAACAATTTGTCCTACGTACACTTTTACTCGGGACATGACACCCCCACTAAGAAGGCCATTTTTTCATCAATGTTTCTCCGCGCCCTTAGGATCGCCAGTCCGGAATACATCGATGCCGAATTGGAAAAAATCAACGGTATTGGAAGTGATCTGTGTTATCCATCTGCGTTTATGGAATCTTGTCTCAACAAGGCAAAACGAACTCTCTATCGTGTCAATAATAACACTCGTACTTTGTCAAAAAATATTTTAGCACTTCCATTTTTCCCGGGCTTTTTAGGCATTGCTAATGTACTTAAACTTTTGGATATTATGTAGTATTTTCATATAACAATATTGTGAAAAATATCATAGTAAAAAATAGCCCTACCAATAATTCAGGCATTATCTATAAAATTGGGTGTAAACAATGTGATTCCTTTTACATAGGTCAGACGGGAAAGGATTTGCACACACGTATAAAACAGCATCAATATTCCGTTAGAACAGGACAGTTGTCCAGTGCTCTTTTTGTCCATTTGTCAGAGTTATCCCACTGTATTGATTGGAATAATGCTTAAGTTTTATTTCACTCTAGCAACATTGTTAATAGAAATATTCTTGAGTCTGCCATTATCCAACTTTCAAATAACTTCAACATAAGCAAAGGTCTTTTTCAACTCGATCCTGTTGTTTTGAATTCTTCAAAACAGATTTAGATAAAAAGGGTAGGACTGCTAAATCTTTGGTAAACTTGTATGCTACTTTATTAACTTTTAATCTTCATTTTATTTTTATATATATCGAAACTTGACTATAAAAGGCAAAGTGTTAAAACCCGGGCAGATTTCCAGTATAAATTTGTATTTTTATAATTCATTTGATCTTGTGCTAAAAATCGATATTTTTCCTTACAAATCTGTATGCCTCTTTGTTAATCCTTTAATTTTTAATTTTTATTTTTACTTCTCTGTTTATTGCATATATATATATATATATATATATATATATATATATATATATAGTATATATATATATATATATATATATATGTGTGTGTGTGTGTAGTATGTATGTGTATGTATATATATATATATATGTTTGTGTGTATGTTATTTATTTATTTATTTTTTCTTTTTTTCTTTCTGTAACCTATATATAGGCCGTAACCTTTTATGTACTTCAGTGTTCCTGAGGATGTCTAGACGAAAGCGCTTGAGCACCTTTTTGTGTTTCCTTTCCTTCGTGGTTTTATTCATCATCATATATAATATATATATATATATATATATATATATAATATTTAGGAGAAATCCAATGACAAGGAGGAATGTAAATGCCATGAAAAGTCTTCTTTAATGCGCAACGTTTCGAGCAATACGCTCATCATCAGGCTAGATAATAACAATATGAAATTAGAATCAATAAATAAATGTGAACAAGACAAAATAATTTCTAAAAAACCTATTCATTAAAAGCAAAATTTTAAAAAGACTAAAAGAAGAGGGTTAAATTCAAAGTTATAAAAATTTACATATAAAATTAAAAGAAATTTAAAAGCTATTTTTAAATTACATATAGTAAATTTGAAATTAGTACACTGGAATAATTAACACTAATACAATGGAATAATTAACACTACGAACCTTTCAATGCTGGTTCCGAGGCACGAGTAATTTAAAACAAAACAAAACAGGAAACAAGCTATGGGTTGGGCGGTTGGAGTTATAAGTTAGGGGAAGGGGGGATTATAAAAAATTGGGGAGGGGGGAGGGGGGTTTATACAAAATTTAGAGGGACAGCTGAGGAATCCACGTTTAGAGAAGGGGTCAATGTTTTAATATAAAGAGATTCCAAAATTCTAAGTGAGTTAGGACAAGAATTACAACCGAGAATTTTAAAATTATCTAAAGTGACATCAGTTTTACATTTTATACTGTGTTCCCGAATACTGGAGGCTTCTTTTTTATTTAAAATTTTACCTGTTCGGCAACTTATTCCCATATGCGAATAAAATCTAGTCCTGAGGGAGCGCACTGTGCTGCCAATGTAAGTACCAAGGAGACACCTTGGGCAGGTAAATAAATATACAACACCGCTACGCAACGAATCAGGAGTTCGATCCTTCGCTGAGAAAAAGCTACCTAAAGACATTTTGTTAATAAATATAATGCGAAACTCAGTATGATAAAAAAATTTTCTTAACAACTTTGTAAATTTAAGTTTAAATTCTTTATTCATGGGACCCATTTCAGGTACCAGGAAATATTTTATATCTTTAGGCACTGAAATACAGGAAAGTTGAGGGCTATAAACATTATTTAAGAAAGATCTTATTAGTTTATCTACATATTGAACAGGAAAACTATTATTGGTAAAATATGATCTTAAATTATTAAATTCATCGTTTAGTAAGGTAAAACTAGAGGTCAAATTATATCTTCTGAACAAGAGAGTTTTAATACACGACATCTTATAGTTAAAATTAGTAAAACTAAAGAAATTCATGCCCAAACCAGTAAAAGTTGGTTTCGTGTAAACTGATGTAGTAATAGAATCACCTTTTTTCGAAATTAAAAGATCTAAAAAGGGAAGGGAGCCATTTTTCTCAGTTTCCATTGTATAAGTTATATTGGGGTGCAGAGAATTTAAGAAGTTAAAAAATTGTTGCGCTTGTACAGCATTATCAAAAACAGCTATCGAGTAGGGTGGATCGATTTTACATTTTTCTCGATTTCCATATTCTAATAGAGACAATAACTTGCACATGCATGAGAAAATAGCCTCTGCAAAATCTTAGCTTAATAGGTAATCATCTTCTGCCCCCGGCAGAGCGATGAAAATCATATTTTAGTAGTCAAAAACGTATTTTTAAACCCTAGCCTAGTCATAAAATTTTGCGTGTGTGTTATTTCATGCCTAAGCAACGATATAAATGCTATGGGAAATATATAAATGAATTATTTAAGACAGAGAGCCAATCTGAAAATATGTATAATATACATATTTTCAGATCGGCTCTTTGTCTTAAATAATGCATTTATATATTTTCCATAGCATTTATATCGTTGCTTAGGCATGAAATAACACACGCAAAATTTTATGACCCTAGGCTAGGGTTTAAAAATACGTTTTTGACTATTAAAATATGATTTTCATCCCTCTGCCGGGGCAGAAGATGATTACCTATTAAGCTAAGATTTTGCAGAGGCTATTTTCTCATACATGCGCAAGTGTTTGTCTCTATTAGAATATGGAAATCGAAAAAAATGTAAAATCGATCCACCCTACTATCGAGTCATCAACGAAGCGTCGATAGAAAATTGGTTTACAATGGGTGGGAGATTGTCTAAAAATTACACTTTCTAAATGAGTCATAAAAAAATCAGCTGATAGAGGTCCGACGGGTGATCCCATCCCAACACCATCAATTTGTTGGTAAACCTTATTATTGAAAGTAAAATAACATTGCTTAAAAACCAATTCTAAAAGTTCCTTAAAATAAGACCATGAAAAACCATGAAAACTATCATCAGAGCTAAAACCCTATCTAAAATAATGGCAATAGTTTCTGATACAGGTACATTCGTGAAAAGCGACTTTACATCAAAACTGACAAAAAACTTTTTTGAATCGAAATTCTTACTAAGAAGATCTCTTTGAAATTCATAAGAGTTATTTATAGTATAAGCATTTTTCGCAAAAGGTGACAGGAGACCAACAACAAATTTTGACAATTGAAAGGTAGGTAAGTTATACGAAGCTAAAATAGGACGGAGAGGTGTTCCAACTTTAAGGATTTTAGGCAAACAGTATAATTGAGCAAGATCAGAACCAGATACGAACAACTGAGAGTAAGTATCGTTTTTTATTATCTTTAAAGACTTTAATCGTGACAAAAATCTATTAACTTTGTCTTCCAACCTTAAAATGACTTTATTGACGGGTTCAAGAATTTGTTTGAATTTGCTATCATCACTTAGGATTTCATTAGTTTTATTTATGTAATCAGATTTATTCAAAATAACAACTCCGTTGCCCTTGTCCGGTCTAGTCACAACAATCTCCTGGTTCTTTGCCAAATTCTTAATAACCTGCAAGTCACTCTTCTTAAATATGAAAGATTTAAATTTAAGGTTTCTAAGTTTGTGAAAAAATTCATGAGTTAAATTAGCAAACTGACATTTAAAATTATTGAAATCACCGACATGGGGAACATTTTTCAAGCCATTAAAAAAATTTTCAAAGTAAAGAAAAAACGAAGGCTTATATATTTGAAATAACGGAAGCTTAAATTGCAAGCCAAGTGAGAGTAAAAACCTTTCCCGAGGGGATAGGGTGTAACTAGAAAAATTCGAAATTACTTTATCAGAATTGAAAAAATTAGGTGAATTCAGGCCCAGGGCCTTTAACTTACGTTCATGAGTTTCAGAAATGGTAGAATGAAACTTTTCAAGTTCACGTTGTACAAGAGAAATTATTAATAAATAATCCAACAACGAAAGGATATTTTTAAGGGTAATTATATGATGCTCAAGCGACTTATTATGCGAGTCTGAAATTTTGATTTTATAATTAATTTCATTATTTAATAAATATTCCAGGGAAGATTGATAAAATTCAGAGTCATATAGATTGTCACGATAAAGTTTGAAGTAAACGAATTTCGGGAAAACCCTGCAGGTACGACACATTTCAAGAAAATAACAATCGAGTTTTGACTTGAGAAGCTTTCGTGAAGTCTTCCAAACATGGCGATAAGCCCTAAGGCCATCTTGTCCATACCTCCTTGTCATTGGATTTCTCCTAAATATTAAATTGAAGCTTTGTAGAAGCAAACCGCATGACTATATATATATATATATATATATATATATATATATATATATATATATATATATATATATATATATATATATATATATATATATATATATAATGCTTCCATATGTGTTCATTATATTTGTCTCTTTTCCGTTCATGAATTTTAAATAGATGAAATATCTAAAGTGAATCTTCGAAGTATTTAATAAGATAAAAAAAATATATATTATTGTCGAGTCTGATGAATGCGATACTTGTTAATAAAATTCTACGAAACTGAATTAAGTGAAAAAAAATGGTTTCAAAGATGTTTGGTATATTTCCCGATTCAATACCCTCATGGTATTCGATTCCAGAATGGGTATAAAAAATATCTTGCAAAATACTTATCTATAAATTGAGGTTAATGATTTTTAAGAATCACGTGACTAAATATGGCGCGTCTAAATTTATAGCTATGTAATTAGATGTCTTTTATAATATTATTAAAGAAATACTTCCCCAAATTTGATTTTCCTTTTAATTCTACTTCAAATTGATCATAACCTTACTCGAATGATCAACAAAATGAAAAATTAATGATTCAAGCAATGAAAAAGAAGTTAATAATAATGATAATGAAAAATGAAAATTAATTTCACAGCTGAGAGTCATTTTGTGCATTCCATTTGGGAGTTGAACGAATTCTTTGTTCCATTTTCTTTGCCTGAATTGAATTTTAACGGAAACTAAAGAATGCATCAATTACACACAAATATTAACTTCGTTGAATTGTCGTTTGAACACACACACACACACACACACAAAACAACTTTGTTACAACTCAACAACTGACATGTGTTGGGAATTAAATTAAAATTAAATGAAATTTCTTTTATTAAAAGTTTTTGCAAATTTTTAATTTAATTAATTTATTGCTAATTTAAATTATTATAATTACAATAATTTAAAAATTTTATATTTAAATAAAAGGAATTAATTTATTAAAAAAGTCTTTAAACGATTAAATTGTCATTCACTTCAAAGGAAATTTATAATTCTCCAAATTAGCTACAATAATAATAATAATAATAATAATAATAATGATAATAATAATAATAATAACAATAAGAAGAAGAAGAAGAAGAAAAAGACGAAGAAGAAGAATTTTATTCTTTGCTACATATATAAGGCGTACGAAAGCTATACAGAGTAACATAAATACTGATCAAAAAGTAACGCAACCCATGGGAAAACGATTTATTTCAGAGCAAGTGCTGGAAGTGGGCACCGTTCTGTGCTTCACACAAGTGGATACGGCGATTCATGTTCTTAAAGACCCTTTGCAACGTTTCCTGTGAAATTGCATCAACACACTTCTGAATCATCGCCTGCAACAGAAGGAAAAAATCAATTATGTGCGTTTCTCCATGGGTTCGCACATAATTGATTTTTTTCCTTCTGTTGCAGGCGATGATTCAGAAGTGTGTTGATGCAATTTCACAGGAAACGTTGCAAAGGGTCTTTAAGAACATGAATCGCCGTATCCACTTGTGTGAAGCACAGAACGGTGCCCACTTCCAGCACTTGCTCTGAAATAAATCGTTTTCCCATGGGTTGCGTTACTTTTTGATCACCCGTATATAACTGTAAAAATGAACAACGAACAATTCCTATACCATCATTATATGGATTCCTCGTCTTCATGCAGTACTTATGTTTGTATGGATTTTATGTTTGAATGTTCATTTTACATAAGAAAAACCAAAATCGCCTAAGCGAGTTTTGGATAGAATTTCGATTTGTACTTCTTTATTCATTACTGTATTTCTCTAATTCATCTTTTCTAATAATGACTTATACTGTACGTATGACAGTGTGAATAACTATGACGTCATAAAGTAACTTAATTCTCTTCACGTTTTCCATACCGCGAATACTAAATCACCCATTTGGTATGTATGTGGATATCTTTCATGTTCATTGTAGGGTAAATTCTTTACTAATAAAACTTCATTCTCTATACGTCATTATTTATATGTTGTGTCCTACCTATTGTCTACTGATGCCTATCAACCTATCAGTCCATATTTTACGGGTGTCTATATTACGCACACAACCTATTGTGTTACGTACCAATATGTGTACAAAACTTGTGCATTCGTACATGTCCCCTGATGATTACGTACATCGTTACGTACATGTACAATTGTACATCCGTTCGCATGTATTCTTTTTTTTCTTTTCTTTAAATTAATTAATTCCTCGCAAGATATTCATAAATGCTAGGCATATATATATATATATATATTGATCTCATGGAACCATTCTGAGTTCATTCCCATATATATATATATATATATATATATTATATAGGGTGAACCAAATGTAGGTGGACAGTAAATGATAAACGTTTATTTTGAGAATACATATTTAATTTTTTTGTATACTATAATACAAAATAAATTTAAATAATTTAGTTATAATATTTAATATAATAAAACAAAAAACACCATAGTTATAATGAACACCATAGTTATAATATAATATAACACAAACCGTATTCAACCTACTGTCCACCTACTTTTGGTTCACCGTGTATATATATATATTATATATATACGGGGCTCCAATAAACCTTAGCCCCCCGCCCATGGCCTATACCATTAGAGGTACAGTAAAACTAACCTTCCAAAAGAGAATTTAATCCTGCATTTAATGAGAAACAATTAAAACTTGGTGTCCCCGCATTAGCTTCCAAGACAGCTGAATTCGCTTGGGTAGCTTGCCGAAAGTGACGTGAATAGATCTTGATCGTTACGCAAATTTGCTAAAACAGTTTCAATGTGTTGCGTCATTGTATCCTTCAAAAATCGATTTGCTGCAGGTTCTTGAAACAAGAGACATTCAACCTTGTCCTTTTAACTGATCCAATGTGTTCACAGACGTTCATGTCAGAAGAATTTCCTGGCCATTCTTCATTTCCAAAGAAATCGATCTCATGGTTCCGCAACAACTGTTGAGTGGCTAATGCCTTAAAGCAGGGGGCCTTATCGTGCAGAAGTGTGACCTGATCGACATCCATAACATTGTTTGGGTTTCTTAGAAAAGGAATGACATGCTGGGATAGAATAATATCACGAAAATACTGTCCATCCCAATTTTGACCATTTGGCTTCAGCACCTACATGAGCTTCTTTGCAGTGAACAAAACAAACACACCAACACAGTCTGGACTTTTTAATAATTCGCGATAATGTTCATTGTCATCAGTAATGGGCAGTATCTAGATACATGTATCGCCGATACGTATCGATCGATACTTTTGTATCGGTATCGGTATCGCTTTAGCTACTTGACAAAAGTATCGATTTATCGGTATCGCTAAGGTCAATTTTCTTAAATGTATCGAAAAAAGATACTTCGATACATCGATACATTAATAAGAATTTTAAATATTTAAATAGATGTTACTGGCATCGTCTTCAAATCCTCTGTTCAAGTTAAAGTGGATGACAATAAAAGGCAAATTTAATACTAACATTGTCAAAAAGAGGGTTCAAGAAATGTTGGTTAATGCTGTTAAGAGCCTCAGCGAGCAGACCCCCCAGCAACAACTAAGTGATGCTGCATCTGACGGAAGTGCAGATGATTTCTTCTGTTATGAGTCTGCTTCCACTAATGTCTCTGCAACCCAAGATTCCACTGAGATGGAAGTTTTACAGTATCTGGGTGACGGAAGTCATTCTCTCCAATCTCTGAGGCAGTACCCAGGAATTCTACGGGTCTTCCTGAAGTATAACATCACTACCATCCTCTGCTCCTGTAGAACGGTTGTTTAGTTTGGCTGGTCACATTCACGCTCCAAAAAGGAATAGACTGTCTGACCAGATGTTTAGCCAACTGGTATTTTGAAGGGTAATAGTAATTACTTTTAATTGTTAGTGTAATATTTTCAGTCATTCATGTATCCTACAAAATTAAAACATACTTTCATTAAATAAAGCAATTGTTTTTATTTACATCTATAAAACCTATTAAAATGTCGTTGATTTTACTTACAGTGCGTACAATTACTAGCATAAACAATAATATCTAATACCTACATATTAAATTAATAATTATAAAAATGTACCGGTGATACACGTATCGGCGATGCATGTATCGGTATCGGTATCGCTTAAGACCTAGAAAGTATCGGCGTATCGGTATCGCCTAAGACGTTCTTCATGTATCGATGTATCGGTATCGCTTTAGCGATTTCATGTATCGATGCCATCACTGATTGTCATCGATTTCATCTGTGTTGTGGCCCACACTCGATCATTTTAGTAGTTAGGCCGTGTTACGTAAACAAAAAATTCATCGGAGACAGCTAAATGCATGAAATCATCCACATCTCAATCTTCAAGATAATGGGCAAACCACATTCTGTCATCGATGTTAAGTTGAGATTTTCTTGGCTTTGGAAGTTTATGCCAAGGCTTTAAACCTTGCCAATGACGGTACAGTCGAATGATCTCACCACTAACGATCTTTCCTCTCAACACTTCGACCTCTCTAGAAAGTTTAGCACAGCTGTTTTTCCGCTTACGCGTACCGCTTTCAATGATGTCCTTTGTTTCCTGAGAGAGTGGCAAATTTGGGCGTCCAGATTTGGTTGTACCCATTTCACATTCATCCAAAGGTTTATTCCAATTTCTTTTGACGAAGTCCTCACTTCTTCGTAACTTTTTGGCAACCATAAACGTGTTATAAAGGTGGTCCAGCATCACGAGCTTCCCGAAATGTTATTGCTCGTATGCGATCTATCACACGTTGCCTCTCCGAATCACCAATTAATTGAGAAGCTATTATACAGGGTGAGTCAAAAGTCTCCATACATAGGCAAAACGGTCATGATAAAACTAAAGCAATTTCCGGGTCACTGGATTAGCCGCCGTGGTCCTGTGGAGTGGCCTCCGAGGTCCCCAGACCTCACTCCCCTTTGATTTTTACTGGGGCACTTGAAGGCCATGGTGTACCAGGTGAAAATACAAAACACGGACAACCTAAAGGAACGCATTCGTGATGCGTGTGCACGCATACCACCAGACGTGTTAACGAGCGTTTGCCATGACTGGGAGGAACGTATCCGTATGTGCATTCAGTGTAATGGTGCCCACATAGAACATATTGTGTGACTTACAAATGATTGCATAATAAAGTGCATTTTTGCCTATGTATGGAGACTTTTGACTCACCCTGTATTATCACTTTATCAGATAGAGCAGCGCTGTCCAACTTGCGGCCCGCGGAATGGACGTTTGCCAAATTTCATTTCTGAATTTTCTTCCCTATTTTGTCATTTCAATTCGGGAGAAAACATTCAGCGGGTTCCTAAGTCGTATTAACCAACAGTGTATGATTATTATAGGCAACATCTTGGCCGCGCTTTATAGAAGTTGGACAGCACTGAGCTAGAGTAATTTTAATACCTGCAATAAATAAAGAATTTTATATATTTTTATAATCACTAAAAAACTATTTCGATATAAGTAAACATGTAAGCTGCAAATGGGGGGCTAAGGTTTTTTGGAACCCCTATATATAAATATATATATATATTTTAACTGCAAACAACACAGTATAATTAATGTAAAGAACGACGCTTGTGTAGAAGAGCGTCTGCACAAGATGGGAGAGAGAACGAGCAAATGAAAAATGAGGCATCTCCCAGGAATCGAACCCGGGATCATCCGATTGCCGGTCGGATATGCTAACCACTGCACCAAGGTAGGAGAATTTCGAGGTGTGACTGATTGAGCACCTTGGTGCAGTGTTTAGCATATCCGACCGGCAATTGGATGATCTCGGGTCCAATTCCTGGGAGGTGCCTCTTTTTCATTTGTTCGTTCTCTCTCCCTATCTTGTGCGGACGCTCTTCTACACAAGCGTCGTTCTTTACATTAATATAATATATGCTTAATTTTTCTCATCCAAGATTATATAAAATTGATACATTTAAATAAAAGTTGTGGAATGCCTTAAACCAATGCAAGATAGGAATCAGAAGTGGTTTTTACATTCCAAGATTCTGGAATGAAGAGAGAATCATCATCTGTCGCGAAATACTCGCAGTCCGATCGAATATTTGCGTGAGTTGCTTCTCTTAAGAGTTTTTTTAACTCAAACTCGCACTAATTAATCGGGTTTGTCTTTCTCCCATACTTTATAAGGTTTTAAAAATACCTACGCCTCCTATATGTATGGCAGAAATCGATAAATTTTTCTTCGAAACAAAATGGTAACATTTTGAAGCATAATAGGGTAGTGAAATGATTGTATTATACAGGGTGGCCATAAGTCCCAACTGGTTATAATTAAAATGTATCTAGCGGAGCTCACACTGACGTAATCCATTACTGAGGAAAGAATATTTGTGAACATGGTTATATTTTCCACATTGAATAATCAATAAATATTTCTAAAATTAGTATAACTTTTTACTCTATTTGATTTTTTTAATTTTCGCTATAATTATAACCGATTGGGACTTATGAGCCACCCTGTAGAAATATTTATTTTTCGAGATTAACAATACAAATAAATAAGGTATTTAATGCTCATATTATACAGGGTGTCGTATAAGTCCGGCATCATAGGAAAAAATAATAAAAAAAGGCAAAACAAAAGCTTTTATTTACAGAACGTGCTCAATATGTCCACCATTGATTTCAATACACAATTCAGACGTGATACCCAGTCAGCAAGCACACGGTGAATGATATCAGAAGTAATGGTGCTACATACCCAATAATGCGCTGCCGCAAATGTTCAACACTCTTAATTTTCTCTGCGTATACCAGCGCTTTCAAGTGGCCCCAGAGATAAAATCTAGTGGCGTGAGATCCGGGCTTCTAACTAGACATTCCACAGGCCCTCGACGTAATATCCAATGACCAGGGAATTGTTGGTACGGGTATTCCCTTACTTGGGTGCTGTAATGTGCAGGAGCGCCGTCTTGCTGGAACCATGTTGGGAAATTTCCTTCTTCGTTCAAGACACTGGGAAATGCTTCTTCCTTGAGCATACGTAGGTAGGTGCCTCCAGTGACATGTTCATCGAAAAAGAGGGGGCCTATGATGCGATCCTTCCAAATGCCACACCATACCATCAGTCCATCACCCGAGATGCACCTTGTTCCTTTGAAGAGGTATACCAGTGAGGGTTGTTTTGAGACCAGTAGTGGGTGTTCTGTCGATTTACCTCACCACATTTCCATAAAAAACAGCCTCGTCATTGAACAGAATGGTGGACGGGAAATTGGCATCCCGAACATATTGTTCCGTAGCCCATTCACAAAATTCCATCCGCCGGTCGGGATCATCATCAACTTCGCTTAATTTCTGTAGGATCTGAAGTTTATATGGATGCCATTCGTGAGCCTGAAGAATGTGATGGATGCTACTTTTCGACACTCCTGTCTCGGCGGACAATCGCCGAAGAGACTTATTGGGACTTCTGTTAAAATGAGCCAGGATAGCAGTCGCTGTATCATCGTCAGTGGACCTCCTTGAAGGTCCACTGCGTGGTTTATCTTCTATGGATCCTGTTTCCTTAAACTTTGCAAAAAGTCTGCTAACACAACTCTGTGTTATTGGCTCGCGATCTGGATGCAGTCTGTTAAATTCAGCAGCGGCCTCTCTTTGACTCCGATTTCCTATGAGTAGAATTATCTGGATTCGTTCTTCCTTGCTCACAGACATTATGGCCTGTAGAAAGAGAAAATATGAATTATGGTTTGTAGAAATAGAAAAATATGAATTTCTCCTATGATGCCGGACTTATGGGACACCCTGTACAATGAATTAATGTGTTTTTACGCAATTCGCTTATCGAGAGAGAGAGAGAGAGAGAGATGAATGAACACAAATTATTGCATCAAAACAACGAAAATAAAATAAAATGAACGAATATTTTAATCATTTTAAAAAGTTTAAAAATGCAAATCATTTCTCAAATAATATTTCTTGAATTTTAAGTCCAAAAATTCCAAAAACAAAATCTTGAGAACCTTTTCAAGATAAAAAATTTTACTTAATATTTAAACATCTTTTAACTCAAAATCCAAATGTGAGAAGTCCTCATTTGTTTAAATGAGAAACCTTTAATTTTTATCCAAAATCAATGAATTATAATTAATGCAAATAATTCATTTTGATCGTAATTATTTCCTTGGAACGAAACTCCGATTTCCTTCTTGTGGTTTTCCTTCTTGTGGTCAAACACTCAATTTGTGATGTCAAAATTATTGCCACTCGTTTGTTACATAATCACAAATACTTTCTTTGTCAAATAATTATTTAAAAAATAAACTCTCAAGAAATGTTTTCGTAATTGCGGTTTTATTTTTTACAGATGCAAACCATTCCAGACTACTCTAGTTTACACAGACGAAATCTTCGCACTTGAGAAAATAATAATAATAATAATACTAATTTAATAATAATAATAATAATAATAATAATAATAATAATAATAATATTTTATATTTCTAAATATTGAAACCCAATTTAGAGTCATCGAATTAGCATTGATGATACACTTTTTATCCATTACTTATGTTTTACTTCATTCTGATGATGATTCAAATAATAATACAGAATTGATGATTTAAAATAAATCAATGCTTTGAAGAAATGTTTCATTAAAAAATCAAAACTATTTGCTTCAAATAAGATGATGAGAAATCGTAAATTATAAAAGGTGAATTCAATTATTGTGTTATAATACAATTTTATTGATTTAAATAAACAATAAAAGATAACAATAAATATTTAATGTTTGTATTTTACAATAAATTAATATATTGCACGCAATTTATTTATCAGTACAGACAGAGACGTCTAAACAAAAATTATTGCATTCAACAAACTCACAACCTAACACACATTTAAAATATAAATTAAAAACACTATTAACACAACCAACAAAAACAAAATCAACAAATATTTTGACAATTGTTAAAAATTTTAAAATACCAAAACATTTTCTCAAAATTGATTTCACAGTTTTCATCACAAAATTCATCATTGAAATATTTTCAATAACTTTCAATATGAAACCTAACAAATTCAATTTAATTCAATTTAATTAAAAAATACAAAATAGGAGAGTCAGTATTTGTTTAAAATTCAAACAATTTAATTTTGTATAAATTCAAAAGAATAATAATTAATTTTGGAAGTAATTAATTCTTTGAAACTCGGATTTACATTTCCTTCTTGTGGTTTTCCCTCTGAGTGCTCGACGTAGGACCTAAGAATTAAATGTACTGACAGATGTAAGCTTCAGCTTCGTCGTCAGCAGTCAAAAATTCGTATTTGAGCTTCGTATGTGATCCGTCAGGCACCGCCCACGCAAACTCTTTCGTTTCATCGTCATAACCTGAAACTTGTACAACTTCTGGGTAGTTGTAGTAAGCTGAAATCGAACAGAAAATTTTTTATCACTTTATATACACTTGGCGTTCAGTTCACCACTATTCTTATGAACGTTATTGGATAATTAATTGCAAAACGTTGTCTGAAACGATTACTTACGTAATCCACTCAACCAGTTCAAAGGTCCATTCACAGACTGCGAAATCAATCCAACCCAAAATTTGGAAGCTCCTGTCACACTCTCTTTCTCAAAGTCTATTCTTTTTCCGAGCCAAGTGGAATCTTGGGCGTTATCCACAGTGAAAAGGGAAGCGCCTGGAAGATGCTGCAAACAAAAAATCATATTACAACTTTCTTCACTCATTGATGTTCCACAAAAGTGTTTAAAATGCGAAGGAAAACGAAAAGAAGACAGATGTCAAACACTGTCGACTGTCCTCAGAAAACAAATCGGGTCCCAATAATGTTAATGGGTATGAGAGGAAACTAAAATCTATTAGGGCGTAAAATAATAAATTATTTACCGATTTGCAGGCGTAGAGAGCTCCATGCCAAGTGCCTAACCCACTGACAACGAGAGCATATTTTCCACTTCCAATATTCTCGTACCCGTATCTGTTTAGGGCATCTGTTCGTCGACATAAAATGCAATTAAATAGAATTAAGATTTAACAAATGGAGTAAAGTTAAATAATATTCAGATATAAAAGTTAAACTTGGATGATATTTCGAACAAACTTCAAATCCTAGTCACAAACATTACGTGTTTGTAACAATAACATAATTAATAGGAAGTTATAAGAACGGCTTTTGTCAATATATAACCTTAAAATGTATCTGATTATGGAACAGTCACGTCTTTGTTCATAAGAAAAACAGTTACAGTTTATCGTGCACCCACCTGTAATTGAGTAAGGGCTTTGCTGTGGCAATCCTTGCGTTCTTTGCATCAGAGTTCCAAGTACTGAAAGGACAGCGAAGAAAGCGAAAGACTTTGAATTCATTGTTTCTCTTCTAAGTTTTTCACTTGATAAGGATATATTTTAACCTGTTTTGGGGACAGACCAAATATTTTATATAAGATAATTATCCATTAAATTCTTATATATATATATATATATATATATATATATATATATATATATATATATATATATATATATATATATATATATATATATATATATATATATATATATATATGATATTCAGCAAGCAAATCATAGCTAATATCAGATACTAACCTATTTGGTTTCTTATTTAAACCCAACTGAAGAGTCAGAGAACTGCAATGCTCTTTTATACCATTTTTGATTAAACTAATCTTGTTGCGACAGGTTTTTTGCGCATGCGTTTCAAGGGAGTTTCCCCTCCCCACATTCACAATTCTTCAAATTACTAGAATTTACTGCAATTTAGTTTATTTTTAAAAAAGCACTGTGTATATATATATATATATATATATATATATATATATATATATATATATATATATATATATATATATATATATATATGTGTGTGTGTGTGTGTGTGTGTGTGTGTGTGAGTTTTATAAAAGCGATGCAAAGGAATTGAATACATATTAAAACCGTAGAAACAATGTTTCAATTCTTATATGCGTTGGCTCCTCATCAGGTCTGAAGAGAATATGAAATTTAGTATTGTCTGTTCTATTGTCCGTTACTTGATTAAGAACCTTCGCTAAATCAGCTCCGAAACGATCTCTCTTTGGAAAATTTATTCTTATCAACTCTTTTTATTGGTTTCTATAATTGACATATAACACCGTTTTATAGTAGTGTATAATATATATATATATATATATATATACACACACACCGGGTGGCCCATAATTCAGGAACCATAGGAATAATTGTATTTTTTCTAATAATTCTTGTACGTTCTGCTTTTGTTTTCTTTATTTTCTTTTTGATGAAATTACCTGGATGACCTACCGATGAACAAACGACGTGGCATGTTTTTTAAGCAAGACGATGCACCTCCTCATTTTGCCATGCAAGTTCGTAAATACCTTGATAAAATGTTCCCCAACAGATGGATTGGCCGAAGATGTCCTATCGAATGGCCACTCAGGTTACTAAATATCACTCCACTCGAGAAAAAAATGCAATTATACCTATGGTTCCTGAATTATGGGCCACCCGGTATATATACTGTATATATGGAATCTCATGCATGAACACGCACGATGTTTCATGATGTAAAATCATCCCCAAAAGGGTTCGAATTCATCACCTTTTGCGGAGAAGGAAACAACCGAGGAAATACATAGCGCTTTCGCGTACATGTTTACCGTCCCGCACTCGGGCGGGGTACCATTTTATTCCAACTCTCTGGTGCAACGCTCGGATCCCATAAATGGAATATCATGCGTGAAAAAATAAAAATAAAAATCATGAAAAATCGTACGTGCTCATGGCGTAAATTTTTTACCACTGAAATACAGGGTATGTATAAAGTAACGCGAGTGAAGAGAGAGAGAAATCCGATTTGAACTGGATTAAACTAGTTTCAACTTGTTTTTTAACTCTTACAAACATTTTCAACAATTCTTATAAACTTTACTGTCGAATATAGATTTCTTATAAAGTGTAATAAATATTACTCGTCCATGTTCACTCGCGTTAATATAATTTAAATCGGGTTTCTCTCTTCACTCGCGTTACTTTATACACACCCTGTATTTTGGACAATTTTTATGGAAGTGAGGCGATGAGTGTGTTATGGCCTATTCGCTAAACGTCTCGGAACTGTACTCGCAATGTTGCACGTTCTAACATCATTATGAAAGGTTTACAGAGAACGGAATCTTGTATGAAAGAGAGTGTGTGCCTCCATCAAAGAGGAATGGATGAGTATATGCTTATCGCTTTTACAACAGGATAAAAATTATTGTATTGAAATGCAGCCAAAGCTTAGCAAGTTTTCTATGCGTTAATAATGGCCTTTACTGTTAAAGGTAACAAATTCCAGATTGCGTTCAAACCGTGCTGAAGTGTGATTTGTGAAACGAGTAAATTTGTTTGAAAAGGTGAATAAACATCCCAAAACGCAGAGAGTAGAGCTACCTCGAAACTAAAGTTAATTACATTAAAATTGGAAAATAAACTATTTATTTGAAAGTGAAGTTCACCTTTGTAAGTGTGATATCTCGTTACGGAGAGTAAATATGTTTTAAACTAGAAACTTAATTATATTATTAAAAATACTACACTTTTCGAGAGTTTAATTCATCCGATCGGAGTTTATTCAATTCTTTAAATTTGCAGTGAATACGAAAACTCATTGGTACGTTTAGACCCTAAATACTTGGCAATAGTGCTACGAGTTGCTCGGACTCTGAATGAGTATATGGGTGAAGCGACATTTTGTAAAAGAATTAAACTTTTGTTTAACTACCTGTTAAACCCAACCATGGACTATCCAGGCCAGTTTGAGAATGAGAAAGAGGTGCAGTAACGAGACCGCTGCATATTATGTATTTGGCTCGACCCAGTTCATTTTAAAGAGAACGCCTATTTTTTCCTGTTGGTGGCGTTATCGTCCGTCTTCGCTCCGGTGGGTGAAAACCGTAAAACTAACTAAACAATTTCCTGCCTGAAACGTAATGTACGTACAGTCTGTGATATATATATATATTATACACCCGAGTATAGGTTGATCTCGTGTATAGGTCGACCCTTGATTTTTGGCCAAGAAATTATCAATTTATCATTTGCTTCGTGTATAGATCGACCCCAGTTGTTGAGGGTAGTGGAACAACAAATTAGGGTAATAAAGCATCGTATTTTATGGCATATAAATAAACTTTACATAAACTTTAAAAATGCATTCATTTTATATTTTATATCATCCTGTGCTACCATTCTCTCATTTTAATAATTGATACATATTTGGTAATTTTAATAATTGGTACATATTTTATGTTTTCATTGTTTACTGGTACTAAATGTAAATATTTTTCATGTCTGAAGCTAACAGTAGCTCCTAGCCCTCCCCATCGTGCACAGATTTCAACCCCACGAAAATGTTACCCTTATATAGGTCGACCACCTAATTTTTGCCTAAGAATTCAGTCTTAAAAACTCGACCTATACACGAGTGTGTATATATATATATATATATATATATATATATATATATCTCGCTGAGATATGTACCACACTAGGTGCAAATCGGCGGTAAAATAAAGAAAGAAAAAATAATATATATATATATATATATATATATATATATATATGAAAATTATTTCACGAAAGTAACACGTGAAAAATATTTATGATGAATAAAACCACGAAGGAAAGGAAACACAAAAAGGTGCTCAAGCGCTTTCGTCTAATGACATCCTCAGGAACACTGAAGTACATGAAAGGTTACGGCCTATATATAGGTTACAGAAAGAAAAAAAAAATAAAGAAAAAATAAATAAATTAATAACATACATACACACAAACATATATACATATATTATATACATACATATCTACACACACGCACACACACACATATATATATATATATACATATATATATACATATACATATAATATATACATAGACACGGAGAAATACCGGGCATCCTGAAGAGCGCGAACATAGTCCAATATATAAAGGAGGAGATCGATCCCAGGCCAAAAACTATAGGCCAGTGTCGCTTACATCTCATCTCACTAAAATATTTGAAAGAATAGTTAGACAGAAAATCTATGACTTTTTGGAAACTCAGAAAAAATTCAATGATAACCAACACGGGTTTCGATCAGGCAGATCATGCCTATCACAACTAATGGAACACTACAACAACATTATTGATTCACTTGAAAGTAATGAAAACTCCGATGTACTATACACAGACTTTGCTAAAGCGTTCGACAAGTGTGACCACGGAATCATAATACATAAATTGAAATATATGGGAATAACAGGAAAAGTAGGGAAATGGATATATAATTTCCTTAGTGAGCGGAGGCAGGTCGTTACAGTACAAGGAGTATCTTCATCAGAATCAGAGGTCCTCAGCTCAGTACCACAAGGAACAGTATTAGCTCCACTACTCTTCATAATCATGCTAACTGACATAGATGAGGACGTTACCAGAGACAGCACAGTAACATCCTTTGCGGATGACACAAAGATCAGTAGAAAAATAAGAAACCCAGAAGACATAGGATCTCTACAAACCGACATAAACAAAATCTACAAGTGGACTGAAGACAACAATATGAAGTTTAACACCGAGAAATTTCAGCTATTACGGTACGGAAAAAGAGAAGACCTAAAGTGCATGGAATATTATACCCCAAATGGACAGGAAATTCAGAGAAATTCCAGAGCAAAAGATTTAGGGGTTGTAATGACAGATGATGCGAAATTTGAAACACAAAATAAGATAGCAGTAAACAGAGCAAAGAGAATAACGGGTCAGATATTGAGAACCTTTAAACGAAGGGATAGGAATGTAATGATTCCTCTACTGAAAACCCTGATCATACCCAAATTAGAATACTGCTCGGTCCTAACTTCCCCATATAAAAAAGAAGACATTAGACAGCTGGAGGGGATCCAAAGAAGCTTCACAGCCAAGATCAATGGGTGCAAAGAACTAAATTACTGGGAAAGGTTACGAGAACTAGACCTATATTCACTGGAAAGGAGAAGAGAGAGATACACCATTATTTACACTTGGAAAATAATGGAGAAACTAGTCCCTAATCTTACTCTGAATCCCATAACTCCCCAAACAACGATGGAAAGTAGAAGCGGTAGACTGTGTCGTATTCCCAAATTGAAGGCGAGACAGGGAACATCCTTAACCCTGAAAGAAAATAGTTTTGTAGTGAGAGGACCAAAACTGTTTAATCAGTTGCCCAAAGACCTAAGAAACACGAAGGGAGTTGCAGTGGAAATCTTCAAAAGAAGACTAGACGCCTGGCTCAGAACAATCCCCGATGAGCCGGGCGTACCTGGCTATGTGAGGTGGAGAGCAAGAATCCAACTCACTACTTCACCAGGCCAACTCGAGAGGAGGGGCGACAAGCTTGACCTTCGCGAAATGAGAAATCATCGCGCGGAACCTTTGTAAGGTTGTAAGGTAAGGTAAGGTATATGCAATAAACAGAGAAGTAAAAATAAAAATTAAAAATTAAAGGATTAACAAAGAGGCATACAGATTTGTAAGGAAAAATATCGATTTTTAGCACAAGATCAAATGAATTATAAAAATACAAATTTATACTGGAAATCTGCCCGGGTTTTAACACTTTGCCTTTTATAGTCAAGTTTCGATATATATAAAAATAAAATGAAGATTAAAAGTTAATAAAGTAGCATACAAGTTTACCAAAGATTTAGCGTCCTACCCTTTTTATCTAAATCTGTTTTGAAGGAATTCAAAACAACAGGATCGAGTTGAAAAAGACCTTTGCTTATATTGAAGTTATTTGAAAGTTGGATAATGGCAGACTCAAGAATATTTCTATTAACAATGTTGCTAGAGTGAAATAAAACTTAAGCATTATTCCAATCAATACAGTGGGATAACTCTGACAAATGGACAAAAAGAGCACTGGACAACTGTCCTGTTCTAACGGAATATTGATGCTGTTTTATACGTGTGTGCAAATCCTTTCCCGTCTGATCTATGTAAAAGGAATCACATTGTTTACACCCAATTTTATAGATAATGCCTGAATTATTGGTAGGGCTATTTTTTACTATGATATTTTTCACAATATTGTTATATGAAAATACTACATTAATATCCAAAAGTTTAAGTACATTAGCAATGCCTAAAAAGCCCGGGAAAAATGGAAGTACTAAAATATTTTTTGACAAAGTACGAGTGTTATTATTGACACGATAGAAAGTTCGTTTTGCCTTGTTGAGACAAGATTCCATAAACGCAGATGGATAACACAGATCACTTCCAATACCGTTGATTTTTTCCAATTCGGCATCGATGTATTCCGGACTGGCGATCCTAAGGGCGCGGAGAAACATTGATGAAAAAATGGCCTTCTTAGTGGGGGTGTCATGTCCCGAGTAAAAGTGTACGTAGGACAAATTGTTTGTTGTTTTCCGATAGATACTAAACTTAAAACCTGGGCTTTCCCTATGTACACGCACATCCAAAAATGGGATTGAATTGTCTTGTTCCACTTCTAAAGTAAACTTAATGGAGGGGACTTGATCATTTAACTGAAGGAGGAAGTTATCCAGGTCACGATTCATGGGCCAGATACACAAAATATCGTCGAAGTACCGCAACCAAGAGATGCCAACCCCCAGGATTCTCGGAATGTAAGTAATTTCGAAAAACTCCATATAAATATTGGAGAGGAGGGGCGATAAGGGGTTGCCCATGGCCATCCCAAACACTTGTTGATAATACTCGTTATTGAAAGTGAATTTACAGTCTTTGATGCAAAGCTTAATAAGTTCCAAAACAATGTGTGAAGGTAGTGGCAGGTCATACTTATGTAATTCTTGGGAGAGAAAGTCAAGCATATCATCAATCGGCACTTTTGTAAACAATGAACAAACGTCAAAACTGATCAATCTATCGTTAGTTTCAGTACGTGCATTATTCAATTTTTCAGTAAGATCCATGGAATTTTTTACATGTGAATCAGAGATAGTTCCGAGAATGGGGGACAAGACTTTGACAAGCCATTTGGAGAGTTTATAAGTAATAGAGCCCACCGAGCTAATGTGCGTGTACATAGGGAAAGCCCAGGTTTTAAGTTTAGTATCTATCGGAAAACAACAAACAATTTGTCCTACGTACACTTTTACTCGGGACATGACACCCCCACTAAGAAGGCCATTTTTTCATCAATGTTTCTCCGCGCCCTTAGGATCGCCAGTCCGGAATACATCGATGCCGAATTGGAAAAAATCAACGGTATTGGAAGTGATCTGTGTTATCCATCTGCGTTTATGGAATCTTGTCTCAACAAGGCAAAACGAACTCTCTATCGTGTCAATAATAACACTCGTACTTTGTCAAAAAATATTTTAGTACTTCCATTTTTCCCGGGCTTTTTAGGCATTGCTAATGTACTTAAACTTTTGGATATTAATGTAGTATTTTCATATAACAATATTGTGAAAAATATCATAGTAAAAAATAGCCCTACCAATAATTCAGGCATTATCTATAAAATTGGGTGTAAACAATGTGATTCCTTTTACATAGGTCAGACGGGAAAGGATTTGCACACACGTATAAAACAGCATCAATATTCCGTTAGAACAGGACAGTTGTCCAGTGCTCTTTTTGTCCATTTGTCAGAGTTATCCCACTGTATTGATTGGAATAATGCTTAAGTTTTATTTCACTCTAGCAACATTGTTAATAGAAATATTCTTGAGTCTGCCATTATCCAACTTTCAAATAACTTCAATATAAGCAAAGGTCTTTTTCAACTCGATCCTTGTTTTGAATTCCTTCAAAACAGATTTAGATAAAAAGGGTAGGACGCTAAATCTTTGGTAAACTTGTATGCTACTTTATTAACTTTTAATCTTCATTTTATTTTTATATATATCGAAACTTGACTATAAAAGGCAAAGTGTTAAAACCCGGGCAGATTTCCAGTATAAATTTGTATTTTTATAATTCATTTGATCTTGTGCTAAAAATCGATATTTTTCCTTACAAATCTGTGTGCCTCTTTGTTAATCCTTTAATTTTTAATTTTTATTTTTACTTCTCTGTTTATTGCATATATATATATATATATATATATATATATATATATATATATATATTATGTGTGTGTAGATATGTATGTATATATCGGGTGGTCCGAAAAAAATGACGCATTTTTAAAAAATTAATATCTCAGTAACCCCCTTCCTTATCATGACAATTTTTATATGCAAGATACTTTCAAACTTTTTTTGAATGCAAGAAACGGAATTCTGATATCTTTTATAGTTTTCTCGCAATTAACAAAAGTAACAACATGGGTCAAAAAAACAAAAATCGCAATATAATATCTGTTTTTTATACGATATCATTTTTATACGATATCATGCGATATTTTTGCAAGTTATTACAAAACTCTACAGGAATGAACAAGTCAAATTGTGGATATTTTTATTTTTTAACAATTCGTCAGTACCCTTAATGATGTTGTCAGAGGAAGATCGTATTCTCATTAAAAATTGTTACTGTGAAAAAGGATGGAAGACTGGAAGGTTATTGCAAGAGTTTCCGGCAAAAAGTGGAAAAGGCGTGCAGTGGAAAGACTCTTAAAGAAGATTCGCGAATCGGGAAGTACTGCCAGAGAAACCAGGAAGCGGTAGACCTAAAACAGCTTCGGTTCCAGAAAATGTGGATTACATCAACGATAAAATCTGCTCTCAAGAAAGAAACCAGGAAGTCATTTGTCACAAAGAACAATTGCTAAACATTTGAATATTGGAAAGACTTCTGTACACCGAATAATTAAAGCACTAAAACTAAAAGCCTTCAAAAGAATAGTATCTTCTAGAAAAAGTGATACTGTTAAGGATAAAAGAAAAACAAGGTGCAGAAAGTTACTTGATAATTTCTCTGTCGTTGATATTAAAAAGATAGTCTTCACGGATGAAAAAGATTTCACTCTAGAAATTCCGCGAAACCGTCAAAATGATGTTGTCTACGGGCGTGGTAAAAAGTGTGACATTTCAATAAACAGATTGTATCATGAAACGTCAAGATTCTCCAAAAAGGTTATGATATCTGCAGGGCTCTCTTGGAATGGCAAGACAGATGTTCATTTTATTGAAACTGAAAAGACAAAGGTGAATTCTGCAAATTACATTGAACTTTTAAGAACAAAATTGTTGCCGGATTGTCGTCGCCTGTATCAAGAAAATGATTTCATATTTCAACAAGATGGAGCACCGTCGCATACAAGCTACGCCACACAGTCGTTTCTGATTAGCAATACACCAAAATTAATAACGAAAAATGAGTGGCCACCACAAAGCCCAGATTGTAATCCTATGGACTACTCAATTTGGGAGTTACTAAAAGAGAAGTTTACCGAGGTCGACGAGAAAAATTCACCGAATCAGAATTAAAAAGTAAAATACTTGAATCTTGGCAAGAAATTGGTATTAATGAAGTAAGAAGTATTATTTTTGTGTGGAAGAAAAGACTTAGATTAGTGTGTCAACAGAGTGGTGGTCCAATCGATCATTTACTGTAAATTAATTAGTTAAATTTCTGATTAAATTTTTCCTTTCTCATGATATTCGTTTTTTTGACCCATGTTGTTACTTTTGTTAATTGCGAGAAAACTATAAAAGATATCAGAATTCCGTTTCTTGCATTCAAAAAAAGAAGTTTGAAAGTATCTTGCATATAAAAATTGTCATGATAAGGAAGGGGGTTACTGAGATATTAATTTTTAAAAAATGCGTCATTTTTTTCGGACCACCCTATATATATATATATGTTTGTGTGTATGTATGTTATTTATTTATTTATTTTTTTATTTTTTATTTTTATTTTTTTCTTTCTGTAACCTATATATAGGGCGTAACCTTTTATGTACTTCAGTGTTCCTGAGGATGTCTAGACGAAAGCGCTTGAGCACCTTTTTGTGTTTCCTTTCCTTCGTGGTTTTATTCATCATATATATATATATATATATATATATAATGCTTCCATATGTGTTCATTATATTTGTCTCTTTTCCGTTCATGAATTTTAAATAGATGAAATATCTAAAGTGAATCTTCGAAGTATTTAATAAGATAAAAAAAAAATATATTATTGTCGAGTCTGATGAATGCGATACTTGTTAATAAAATTCTACGAAACTGAATTAAGTGAAAAAAAATGGTTTCAAAGATGTTTGGTATATTTCCCGATTCAATACCCTCATGGTATTCGATTCCAGAATGGGTATAAAAAATATCTTGCAAAATACTTATCTATAAATTGAGGTTAATGATTTTTAAGAATCACGTGACTAAAGATGGCGCGTCTAAATTTATAGCTATGTAATTAGATGTCTTTTATAATATTATTAAAGAAATACTTCCCCAAATTTGATTTTCCTTTTAATTCTACTTCAAATTGATCATAACCTTACTCGAATGATCAACAAAATGAAAAATTAATGATTCAAGCAATGAAAAAGAAGTTAATAATAATGATAATGAAAAATGAAAATTAATTTCACAGCTGAGAGTCATTTTGTGCATTCCATTTGGGAGTTGAACGAATTCTTTGTTCCATTTTCTTTACCTGAATTGAATTTTAACGGAAACTAAAGAATGCATCAATTACACACAAATATTAACTTCGTTGAATTGTCGTTTGAACACACACACACACACATACACACACACACATACACACACAAAACAACTTTGTTACAACTCAACAACTGACATGTGTTGGGAATTAAATAAAAATTAAATGAAATTTCTTTTATTAAAAGTTTTTGCAAATTTTTAATTTAATTAATTTATTGCTAATTTAAATTATTATAATTACAATAATTTAAAATTTTTATATTTAAATAAAAGGAATTAATTTATTAAAAAGTCTTTAAACGATTAAATTGTCATTCACTTCAAAGGAAATTTATAATTCTCCAAATTAGCTACAATAATAATAATAATAATAATAATAATAATAATGATAATAATAATAATAATAATAATAATAAGAAGAAGAAGACGAAGAAGAAGAATTTTATTCTTTGCTACATATATAAGGCGTACGAAGCTATACAGAGAGTAACATATATATATATAACTGTAAAAATGAACAACGAACAATTCCTATACCATCATTATGTGGATTCCTCGTCTTCATGCAGTACTTATGTTTGTATGGTTTTTATGTTTGAATGTTCATTTTTACGTAAGAAAACCAAAATCGCCTAAGCGAGTTTTGGATAGAATTTCGATTTGTACTTCTTTATTCATTACTGTATTTCTCTAATTCATCTTCTCTAATAATGACTTATACTGTACGTATGACAATGTGAATAACTATGACGTCATAAACTAACTTAATTCTCTTCACGTTTTCCATACCGTGAATACTGAATCACTCATTTGGTATGTGGATACCTTTCATGTTCAATGTATGGTAAATTCTTTACTAATAAAAACTTCATTCTCTATACGTCATTATTTATATGTTGTGTCCTACCTATTGTCTACTGATGCCTATCAACCTATCAGTCCATATTTTACGCGTGTCTATATTACGCACAGAACCTATTGTGTTACGTACCAATATGTGTACAAAACTTGTGCATTCGTACATGTCCCCTGATGATTACGTACATCGTTACGTACATGTACAATTGTACATCCGTTCGCATGTATTCTTTTTATTTCTTTTCTTTAAATTAATTAATTCCTCGCAAGATATTCATAAATGCTTAGGCATATATATATATATATGATCTCATGGAACCATTCTGAGTTCATTCCCATATATATATATATATTATATATATTATATATATATATATATATATATATACGGGGCTCCAATAAACCTTAGCCCCCCCGCCCATGGCCTAAACCATTAGAGGTACAGTAAAACTAACCTTCCAAAAGAGAATTTAATCCTGCATTTAATGAGAAACAATTAAAACTTGGTGTCCCCCCATTAGCTTCCAAGACAGCCTGAATTCGCTTTGGGTAGCTTGCCGAAAGTGACGTGAATAGATCTTGATCGTTACGCAAATTTGCTAAAACAGTTTCAATGTGTTGCGTCATTGTATCCTTCGAAAATCGATTTGCTGCAGGTTCTTGAAACAAGAGACATTCAACCTTGTTCTTTATAACTGATCCAATGTGTTCACAGACGTTCATGTCAGAAGAATTTCCTGGCCATTCTTCATTTCCAAAGAAATCGATCTCATGGTTCCGCAACAACTGTTGAGTGGCTAATGCCTTAAAGCAGGGGGCCTTATCGTGCAGAAGTGTGACCTGATCGACATCCATAACATTGTTTGGGTTTCTTAGAAAAGGAATGACATGCTGGGATAGAATAATATCACGAAAATACTGTCCATCCCAATTTTGACCATTTGGCTTCAGCACCTACATGAGCTTCTTTGCAGTGAACAAAACAAACACACCAACACAGTCTGGACTTTTTAATAATTCGCGATAATGTTCATTGTCATCAGTAATGGGCAGTATCTAGATACATGTATCGCCGATACGTATCGATCGATACTTTTGTATCGGTATCGGTATCGCTTTAGCTACTTGACAAAAGTATCGATTTATCGGTATCGCTAAGGTCAATTTTCTTAAATGTATCGAAAAAATCGATACTTCGATACATCGATACATTAATAAGAATTTTTAAATATTTAAATAGATGTTACTGGCATCGTCTTCAAATCCTCTGTTCAAGTTAAAGTGGATGACAATAAAAGGCAAATTTAATACTAACATTGTCAAAAAGAGGGTTCAAGAAATGTTGGTTAATGCTGTTAAGAGCCTCAGCGAGCAGACCCCCCAGCAACAACTAAGTGATGCTGCATCTGACGGAAGTGCAGATGATTTCTTCTGTTATGAGTCTGCTTCCACTAATGTCTCTGCAACCCAAGATTCCACTGAGATGGAAGTTTTACAGTATCTGGGTGACGGAAGTCATTCTCTCCAATCTCTGAACCAGTACCCAGGAATTCTACGGGTCTTCCTGAAGTATAACACACCACTACCATCCTCTGCTCCTGTAGAACGGTTGTTTAGTTTGGCTGGTCACATTCACGCTCCAAAAAGGAATAGACTGTCTGACCAGATGTTTAGCCAACTGGTATTTTTGAAGGGTAATAGTAATTACTTTTAATTGTTAGTGTAATATTTTCAGTCATTCATGTATCCTACAAAATTAAAACATACTTTCATTAAATAAAGCAATTGTTTTTATTTACATCTATAAAACCTATTAAAATGTCGTTGATTTTACTTACAGTGCGTACAAATTACTAGTATAAACAATAATATCTAATACCTACATATTAAATGAATAATTATAAAAATGTACCGGTGATACACGTATCGGCGATGCATGTATCGGTATCGGTATCGCTTAAGACATCTAGAAAGTATCGGCGTATCGGTATCGCCTAAGACGTTCTTCATGTATCGATGTATCGGTATCGCTTTAGCGATTTTCATGTATCGATGCCCATCACTGATTGTCATCGATTTCATCTGGTGTTGTGGCCCACACTCGATCATTTTAGTAGTTAGGCCGTGTTACGTAAACAAAAAATTCATCGGAGACAGCTAAATGCATGAAATCATCCACATCCCAATCTTCAAGATAATGGGCAAACCACATTCTGTCATCGATGTTAAGTTGAGATTTTCTTGGCTTTGGAAGTTTATGCCAAGGCTTTAAACCTTGCCAATGACGGTACAGTCGAATGATCTCACCACTAACGATCTTTCCTCTCAACACTTCGACCTCTCTAGAAAGTTTAGCACAGCTGTTTTTCCGCTTACGCGTACCGCTTTCAATGATGTCCTTTGTTTCCTGAGAGAGTGGCAAATTTGGGCGTCCAGATTTGGTTGTATCCATTTCACATTCATCCAAAGGTTTATTCCAATTTCTTTTGACGAAGTCCTCACTTCTTCGCAACTTTTTGGCAACCCATAAACGTGTTATAAAGGTGGCTCCAGCATCACGAGCTTCCCGAAATGTTATTGCTCGTATGCGATCTATCACACGTTGCCTCTCCGAATCACCAATTAATTGAGAAGCTATTATACAGGGTGAGTCAAAAGTCTCCATACATAGGCAAAACGGTCATGATAAAACTAAAAGCAATTTCCGGGTCACTGGATTAGCCGCCGTGGTCCTGTGGAGTGGCCTCCGAGGTCCCCAGACCTCACTCCCCCTTTGATTTTTACTTGTGGGGCACTTGAAGGCCATGGTGTACCAGGTGAAAATACAAAACACGGACAACCTAAAGGAACGCATTCGTGATGCGTGTGCACGCATACCACCAGACGTGTTAACGAGCGTTTGCCATGACTGGGAGGAACGTATCCGTATGTGCATTCAGTGTAATGGTGCCCACATAGAACATATTGTGTGACTTACAAGTGATTGCATAATAAAGTGCATTTTTGCCTATGTATGGAGACTTTTGACTCACCCTGTATTATCACTTTATCAGATAGAGCAGCGCTGTCCAACTTGCGGCCCGCGGAATGGACGCTTGCCAAATTTCATTTCTGAATTTTCTTCCCTATTTTGTCATTTCTAGTCGGGAGAACAACATTCAGCGGGTTCCTAAGTCGTATTAACCAACAGTGTATGATTATTATAGGCAACATCTTGGCCGCGCTTTATAGAAGTTGGACAGCACTGAGCTAGAGTAATTTTAATACCTGCAATAAATAAAGAATTTTATATATTTTTATAATCACTAAAAACTATTTCGATATAAGTAAACATGTAAGCTGCAAATGGGGGGGCTAAGGTTTTTTGGAACCCCTATATATAATATAAATATATATATTTTAACTGCAAACAACACACAGTATAATTAATGTAAAGAACGACGCTTGTGTAGAAGAGCGTCTGCACAAGATGGGGAGAGAGAACGAGCAAATGAAAAATGAGGCATCTCCCAGGAATCGAACCCGGGATCATCCGATTGCCGGTCGGATATGCTAACCACTGCACCAAGGTAGGAGAATTTCGAGGTGTGACTGATTGAGCAAGCGTCGTTCTTTACAGTATATATATATATATATATATATACACTTAATTTTTCTAATCCAAGATTATATAAAATTGATACATTTAAACAAAAGTTGTGGAATGCCTTAAACCAATGCAAGATAGGAATCAGAAGTGGTTTTTACATTCCAGGATTCTGGAATGAAGAGAGAATCATCATCTGTCGCGAAATACTCGCAGTCTGATCGAATATTTGCGTGAGTTGCTTCTCTTAAGAGTTTTTTTAACTCAAACTCACACTAATTAATCGGGTTTGTCTTTCTCCCATACTTTATAAAGGTTTTAAAAATACCTACGCCTCCTATATGTATGGCAGAAATCGATAAATTTTTCTTCGAAACAAATGGTAACATTTTGAAGCCATAATAGGGTAGTGAAATGATTGTATTATACAGGGTGGCCCATAAGTCCCAACTGGTTATAATTAAAATGTATCTAGCGGAGCTCACACTGACGTAATCCATTACTGAGGAAAGAATATTTGTGAACATGGTTATATTTTCCACTTTGAATAATCAATAAATATTTCTAAAATTATTATAAACTTTTTACTCTATTTGATTTTTTTAATTTTCGCTATAATTATAACCGATTGGGACTTATGAGCCACCCTGTAGAAATATTTATTTTTCGAGATTAACAATAACAAATAAATAAGGTATTTAATGCTCATATTATACAGGGTGTCGTATAAGTCCGGCATCATAGGAAAAATAATAAAAAAAGGCAAAACAAAAGCTTTTATTTACAGAACGTGCTCAATATGTCCACCATTGATTTCAATACACAAATTCAGACGTGATACCCAGTCAGCAAGCACACGGTGAATGATGTCAGGAGTAATGGTGTTACATGCCCCAATAATGCGCTGCCGCAAATGTTCAACACTCCTAATTTTCTCTGATACCAGCGCTTTCAAGTGGCCCCAGAGATAAAAATCTAGTGGCGTGAGATCCGGGCTTCTAGCTGGCCATTCCACAGGCCCTCGACGTCCTATCCAATGACCAGGGAATTGTTGGTACGGATATTCCCTTACTTAGGTGGTGTAATGTGCAGGAGCGCCGTCTTGTTGGAACCATGTTGGGAAATTTCCTTCTTCGTTCATGACACTGGGAAATGCTTCTTCCTTGAGCATACGTAAGTAGGTGCCTCCAGTGACATGTTCATCAAAAAAGAGGGGGCCTATGATGCGATCCTTCCAAACGCCACACCATACATCCATCACCCGAGATGCACCTTCTTCCTGTGAAGAGGTATACCAGTGGGGGTTGTTTTGAGACCAGTAGCGGGTGTTCTGTCGATTTACCTCACCATTTCCATAAAAAACAGCCTTGTCACTGAACAGAATGGTGGACGGGAAATTGGCATCCCGAGCATATTGTTCCGTAGCCCATTCACAAAATTCCATCCGCCGGTCGGGATCATCATCTTCGCTTAATTTCTATAGGATCTGAAGTTTATATGGATGCCATTTGTGAGCCTGAAGAATGCGATGGATGCTACTTTTCGACACTCCTATCTCGGCGGACAATCGCCGAAGAGACTTATTGGGACTTCTGTTAAAATGAGCCAGGATAGCAGTCGCTGTATCATCGTCAGTGGACCTCCTTGAAGGTCCACTGCGTGGTTTATCTTCTATGGATCCTGTTTCCTTAAACTTTGCAACAAGTCTGCTAACGCAACTCTGTGTTATTGGCTCGCGGTCTGGATGCAGTCTGTTAAATTCAGCAGCGGCCTCTCTTTGACTCCAATTTCCTATGAGTAGAATTATCCGGATTCGTTCTTCCTTGCTCACAGACATTATGGCCTGTAGAAAGAGAAAATATGAATTATGTTTTGTAGAAATGGAAAAATATGAATTTCTCCTATGATGCCGGACTTATGGGACACCCTGTACAATGAATTATGTGTTTGCACGCAATTCGCTTATCGAGAGAGAGAGAGAGAGAGAGAGAGAGAGAGAGAGAGAGAGAGAGAGAGAGATGAATGAACACAAATTATTGCACTCAAAAACAACGAAATTTAAATTAAATGAACGAATATTTTAATCATTTTAAAAAGTTTAAAAATTGCAAATCATTTCTCAAATAATATTTCTTGAATTTTAAGTTCAAAAATTCCAAAAACAAAATCTTGAGAACCTTTTCAAGATAAAAAATTTTACTTAATATTTAAACATCTTTTAACTCAAAATCCAAAATGTGAGAAGTCCTCATTTGTTTAAATGAGAAACCTTTAATTTTTATCCAAAATCAATGAATTATAATTAATGCAAATAATTCATTTTGATCGTAATTATTTCCTTGGAACGAAACTCCGATTTCCTTCTTGTGGTTTTCCTTCTTGTGGTCAAACACTCAATTTGTGATGTCAAAATTATTGCCACTCGTTTGTTACATAATCACAAATACTTTCTTTGTCAAATAATTATTTCAAAAATAAACTCTCAAGAAATGGTTTTCGTAATTGCGGTTTTATTTTTACAGATGCAAACCATTCCAGACTACTCTAGTTTACACAGACGAAATCTTCGCATTAGAGAAAATAATAATTATAATAATAATGATAATAATAATAATAATAATAAAATAATAATAATAATAATTTTATATTTCTAAATATTGAAACCCAATTTAGAGTCTCATCGAATTAGCATTGATGATACATTTTTAATCCATTACATATGTTTTACTTCATTCTGATGATGATTCAAATAATAATACAGAATTGATGATTTAAAATAAATCAATGCTTTGAAGAAATGTTTCATTAAAAAATCAAAATTATTTGCTCCAAATAAGATGATGAGAAATCGTAAATTATAAAAGGTGAATTCAATTATTGTGTTATAATACAATTTTATTGATTTAAATAAACAATAAAAGATAACAATAAATATTTAATGTTCGTATTTTACAATAAATTAATATATTGCACGCAATTTATTTATCAGTACAGAGAGAGACGTCTAAACAAAAATTATTGCATTCAACAAACTCACAACCTAACACGCATTTAAAATATAAGTTAAAAACACTATTAACACAACCAACAAAACCAAAATCAAAATATTTTAACAATTGTTAAAAATTTAAAAATATCAAAACATTTTCTCAAAATTGATTTCACAGTTTTCATCACAAAATTCATCATTGAAATATTTTCAATAACTTTCAATATAAAACCTAACAAATTCAATTTAATTCAATTTAATTAAAAAATACAAAATAGGAGAGTCAGTATTTGTTTAAAATTAAAACAATATAATTTTGTATAAATTCAAAAGAATAATAATTAATTTTGGAAGTAATTAATTCTTTGAAACTCGGATTCACATTTCCTTCTTGTGGTTTTCCCTCTGAGTGCTCGACGTAGGACCTAAGAATTAAATGTACTGACAGATGTAAGCTTCAGCTTCGTCGTCAGCAGTCAAAAATTCGTATTTGAGCTTCGTAGGTGATAATCCGTCAGGCACCGCCCACGCAAACTCTTTCGTTTCATCGTCATAACCTTGCACTTGTACAACTTCTGGGTAGTTGTAGTAAGCTGAAATCGAATAGGAAAAATGTCATCACTTTATATACATTTCGCGTTCAGTTCACCACTATTCTTATGAACGTTACTTTCAAAATTACGTTCCAAATTATAATAAAATCGTTATTGGATAATTAATTGCGAAACTTTGTATGAAACGATTACTTACGTAATCCATTCAACCAGTTCAAAGGTCCATTCACAGACTGCGAAATCAATCCAACCCAAAATTTAGAAGCTCCTGTCAAGCTATCTTTCTCAAAGTTTGTTCTTTTTCCGAGCCAAGTGGAATCTTGGGCGTTATCCACAGTGAAAAGGGAAGCGCCTGGAAGATGCTGCAAACAAAAAATCATATTACAACTTTCTTCACTCATTGATGTTCCACAAAAGTGTTTAAAATGCGAAGGAAAACGAAAAGAAGACAGATGTCAAACACTGTCGACTGTCCTCAGAAAACAAATCGGGTCCCAATAATGTTAATGGGTATGAGAGGAAACTAAATCTATTAGGGCGTAAAATAATAAATTATTTACCGATTTGCAGGCGTCGAGAGCTCCATGCCAAGTGCCATACCCCTTGACAACGACTGCATATTTTCCACTTCCAATATTCTCGTACCCGTATCTGTTTAGGGCATCTGTTCGTCGACATGAAATGGAATAAAATGGAATTATGAATTAGCGAATTGAGTAAATTGAAATAATATTCAAACCTAAACTTAAATTCAAATTATATTCCGAACAAACCTCAATCCTGGTCACAAACATTTTGCGTTTGTGACAACCTAACTTAGAAAGGGTTATGACGACGAATGTTTGAGTTCAATACATAAAGTTAATAATGCATCTAAGTGTGAAATATCTTTGTTCATGCTTCAACCGTATATTACCCGTTTGTTACAGTTATTCCTGTACCCACCTGCGACGGGATCGGGTCCTTGCTGTGGTAATCCTCGCGTTCTTAGTACCAGAATTCCAAGTACTGAAAGAACTGCGAAGTAAGCAAAATTCATGGTTTCTTTTCTAAGTTTTCAAGTGAACGAGTCTAAACCTGTTTTGGGAAAAGAAGAAATATTTAATATTTACAAATAATTAAGTACTAAATTACTCTTTATTTTTAGTATAGGAACAATATATATATATAGGTGAACCAAAAGTAGGTGGACAGTAAATGATAACGTTTATTTTGAGAATACATATTTAATTTTTTTGTATACTATAATACAAAATAAAATTTAAATAAATTTAGTTTATAATATTTAATATAATATAACAAACACCATAGTTATAATGAACACCATAGTTATAATATAATATAACACAAACCGTATTCAACCTACTGTCCACCTACTTTTGGTTCACCGTATATATATATATATATATATATATATATATATATATATATATATATAATTAAGTATTAACAAGAGAAAGATAGTTAATATGAGAAACTAACGTTTTTAGCTTCTTGTCAAAACACAAGTGAAGATTGAGGGAAACTCACTGCAGTTTTATACCTTTTCGACTGAACTAAACTTGTCCAGACAAGTTTTCTGCGCCTGCGTTTAAAGACTTTTTTTTCTTCGTCTACTTTGTCGTTTTTATCCCCCAATTCTGGAAAGTGTTGCAATTTACTGGAATTTAATTTAATTTAAAGCGATATGATGTTATAATGTTTCAGACCAACAAAGACCCAAGGATCCACTCATGGCTGGTCTACCTAACCGCGGTTGTTATTGTGTATTGCGCATGTCCTCCGTGGTGGCGGAGGAACCTACATTTTTATGTGGGTTCCGAACCCGCTTTCATCAACTTGTTTTGAATATATATATATATATATATATATATATATATATATATATATATATGAGGAATTTGAATTGATAAAAATATTTAAATTAAATTTTATGAATATTTGATGAAGGTAAAAAAAAATTCATCCAATCTGATGCATGCGATATTTGTTTATAAAATTCTACGAAACGAATTAATTAAGTTAAAAAAAGAATGGTTTCAAAGATGTTTGGTATATTTCCCGATTCAAGATTAACTTCCACTCATTTAGGGAAGAATACCCACAGGGTATTCGATTCCAGAATACTTGTAGGTTATCTCCCCCACCCCCACCAATTTTGACAGAATATTTTCGTTAAAACTAACGAAAATATCACGACTTAACTTAACCAATTATTAAGGGCGTACAGTTGATCTATTAGTAATTAGTAAATACTATTCCAGAAACAAACAATGTTATAATTAATAATAGATCAATTGTACGCCCTTGATAAATAATTGGTCAGGTTAAGTCGTGATATTTTCGTTAGTTTTAACGAAAATATTCTGTCAAAATTGGTGGGGGGTAGATAACCTACAAGTACCGATTCCAGAATGGGTATAAAAAATATCTTTCAAAATACTTATACGTAAATGAGGTAAATGACATTTAAGAGTCACGTGAATGAACAATGGCGCGTCTAAATACAGATGCGTAATTACTGTAGATGTCTTTTATAATATTATTAAAGAAATACTTCCACAAATTTGATTTTCCTTTTAATTCTACTTCAAATTGATCATAACCTTACTCGAATGATCAACAAAATGAAAAATTAATGATCCAAGCAATGAAAAGAAGTTAATAATAATGATAATAAAAAATAAGAACTGATTTCACAGCTGAGTGTCATTTTGTGCATTCCAAATAAATGCAAAAAACTTCACTTTTTTACGTGAAGGTCAAAATATGAGAATAAAAACCCACTCTAATAGACAGAGTTTATTTCCACGACAGTTTCGACGCCCACTGGCATCCTCCTCGGGTGGATACAGAAACACAAATGAAACAAAACAAGAGGGAAAAACAGTTCAGGGATCGACCGTTAAGAAATTCGCACCTAGGTTGGATTCCATTCTCTCGAGACAGGAGGGGCATTTTCATTAAGTACATTCGCACAAATTTTTTTAAAACTATCTTCCTGTTCTAAACATACAGATTCTATTATTTTTACATAATTATTACATTTATAATTAAATTTATTACATTTAATATTGCATAATTATTAATTACAGAAATTATAAATTTATTATTACATTGGTTATTACATTGTTGTTTATTATACAGAAATTATAAACCGAAAAACGAATGAAAAAAGGCGATTAGGAAATAATCCAGAGACCATTGAGAAATTCGCACCTAGGTTAGATATCGTTCTCCCGAAACCAGAAGGGCATTTTATTACAGGGTCAGCTTATAACTACATTTCCACAAATTAAAAATATCTTCTTGTTCTATACATACAGATCCTAATGTTTGACATAATTACTGCATATATTTATTTCCACATTAATTACTTCCATTATTACATTTACTAAAAGCGAGTAAGGAAACATTCCAATCCAGAGACATTTAAGAAATTCACACTTAGGTTCGAACACGTTCCCACGACTCCGTAAGGGATTTATTGACCAAGAATCTCATTAAAGGGTCTAACTTATAAGTACCTTCGCACAAATTAAAATTATCTACTTTTTCTATACACACAGATTCTATTATTTTTCTTTTGACATAATTATTACATTTATAAAGTACCTTACTTGATTCCCAATCTATAGCATGATTATTTTGGCTAGCGTGATAAAAAATGGCATTATTAGTATTACAACTTCTGAAGGCATATTTGTGTTCTTTGATACGGGTTTCAATATTTCTTCCAGTTTCTCCCACGTATACTAAATCACAACTTTTACAGGGAATGCTGTAGACACAGGCTTGTTCCTCTTTTGCAACGTTATTCCTAACCAATTTACTTTTCACGGTAGACGAATATTTGAACGCCAAAGCAAACTTAAATTCTTTCGTCAACGGTTTTACTCTTTCTAAGCCGGCAATGTAAGGCAAACTCACATATTGTTTTTGGTTAACTGAAGGTTCCCGAGGGGCATAAAAAGATTTTCTGGCTTTAAAATACGCCTTTCTGATAAACCACTCAGGATATTTTAAATCCTTAAAAATGTTCCAAATCTTTGAATTTTCCGGATCCAGCAAATGTGGGCTACAAATCCTGAGTGCTCTTAGAAACATGGAAGAAATAATTGAGCTTTTAACCCCTTCATCATGATATGAAAAATAATGAATGTACGAATTACAATGAGTAGGTTTTCTATAGACCGTGAAATTGGGCTTTCCGCTTTCGTTAATGACCAAAACATCTAGAAAAGGTAATTGTTTGTCGTTCTCCCATTCATATTTAAATTTAATAGAGGGAACAAGATTATTTAATGACTGAAAGAAAGTGTCAAAGTTGTTCCAGTGGTCAGGCCAAAATGAGAAAATATCATCTACATAACGAAACCAAATTAGATTCCTGGGACATATTGTTTGCAACAATTCCGACTCATAATACTCCATATATAATGTACTCAGTATTGGGGATAAAGGGGACCCCATTCCCATACCAAAACGTTGCAAATAAAATTCTTCACCGAAGGAGAAGGCATTATTGGTGACACAGAGTTTTATCAGTTCTAAAAATACAGATGTGGGCATGCCTAGTTCTACGTTACATGTTGGCAATTTTCTATCTAAAAAACTAAGTACATCATCAATGGGAACTTTCGTAAACAAGGACTCAACATCAAAACTTATCATTCTTCCCCGTTTTAAATCTAAGGACATAACTTTGTTAATAAAGTCACAGGAATTAGTGATGTGCGAGCCTGAAAATTTACCAACTAATGGGGATAATTTATCTGCAAGAAATTTAGATAACCTGTAACTAAAGGAACCCCTGTGTGAAATAATGGGACGGAGTGGTATATTAATCTTATGGGTTTTGGGTAGGCCGTAAATGTGGGGGAGTTTGGGGTTAATCTGTAGAAATCTTTTAGGATCAATCGCCGGGACATCTTTTAATAAGTTCCTGATGGTTTTGTTGAATTCGGCAGAAAGACGCTTTAGGGGGGACGATCTCACTTTGATGTAGGTGAATTCATCACTAAGTAACGCTTCCATTTTTTGTTTATAATCACACTTGTCCAAAATAACCACAGTGTTACTTTTGTCCGCTTTAGTGACAAATATTGCTTCATTCTTCCTGAGCTTGTCTAAAGCTAACCGGAATCTTTTGGGAATAGAGTCCAATGAGTTGAAATGTTCCAGAAACTTGCTCAGAATCAAACCATTTAAACACGGAATATCCACCCTGGAATTAACTACGGAAGACACAAAATCTAAAACAATGTTTTTATCGGGTTTAAGCGCAAACGACAGCCCTAAATTAAGAACTTCCTATTAGAGTGGGTTTTTATTCTCATATTGTGCATTCCATTTGGGAGTTGAATGAATTCTTTGTTCCATTTTCTTTACCAGAATTGAATTTTAACGGAAACTAAAGAATGCATCAATTACACACAAATATTAACTTCATTGAATTGTCGTTTGAACACACACACACACACACACACACACACACAGAAAAAATAGAAACTAACATCTCTGTTACAACCAAACAACTGACATGTGTTGGGAATTAAATTAAAATTAAATAAAATTGTTTTATTGAAAAAATTTTTGCAAATTTTTAATGTAATTAATTTATTGCTAATTTAAATTATTATAATTACAATAATTTAAAAATTTTATATTTAAATAAAAGGATCGACCTTCACCACGAATGCGAATGAAAATGTCATTCTTTCTCAGATGCGGAAACTCTTTTCTCAAATTTGGATTTTTCACTTTGTACATTCTTAATTGCGGACCGAGAATGATTTTCTGAAAACGAGTCTCTCGTTGATGATGTTTATTTCTATTAATTAACATTAATTAATTAACACCCCTGTGTACGTGTGTTCGTGGTCAAATCGTCTTACAGCATTTTCCTTGGAAGCGAAGATGTGTGTGGATAAGAGTGATTGACTCCACAGTTGAAACATCCAAATGGTTTCAGTACTCATTTTTCACAAAAGCGACCGACGAAAATACTGTACTCTCGCTCTTCACAATTGCATTTGATAGCGGAAATTTTAAGGCTCTACATAATAGCATAATCGGAGATTTACTCGAACATATACTCTCCAATGGAGTTCTTTTGCTTACTTACACGAATCCAAAAGTTTTTAGAACTTTCAAATAACTTTCCACTGAAAATATCTTTTCCAGTCGATTCTGATCATTTTTCAATACCTAGTTTCTTAGATGTATTTACTCTGAATAATAACCGTCCTGAAGTTGTAGAAATGACAATCTTGAGGCTTGACCGAAACAAAACTTGGAACTAAAGGTTCTGAGACCTTTGGAAACATTTTCATTGGATGAAAGACGTTTTCTATTTGGACAATACATTCTTGGCGCATTTGGTGGCATCGTTCTTTTATTTCATGAATCATCTTGCTTAGTTCTTCGCTTTTAGGTTGTCTACTTAAGAACTTTTGTAATTCTATCGAGAAAGATCCTCTACATTGAACCTGACTTAGTGATTTCTTGCCGCCATAACGGTCATATAATCTGCCTTTCAAATGCAAGAAATAAATAAATAAATCTTGATACACTCGTTCGGAATCAACTTTGTCATGTTGAAAAGATTGGTCTCATATTTCTCGATCTTCAGTGATTGGTTTGGCAAAGGTCAGATAAAGAAAACTTGGAGTATTCATGGTATCAAAAATCATTCTAGGCTTAGTTTTTGGAACGCCATTAAGTTCACTGGCGGTTCTACCATACTATTCCTCGAGTTCTTTCCAATTGTGAAGAATGTTCTTGATAACTTTGTCACGAGCTAACAATCCGATTGCAGCATATCGTGTAAAAGGTAGAGGACCCTTATTTTCTTGGTTATCTTTATCGTTTTCCTTATCTTCGCCAGTAAACTGATCACGAAGGTTTTATAAGTCATTTCTTATGAAGGAACTCTTTTAAAACCAGGATAGAATTTCTAACAACAAAAGAAAGTAGAAAACTGAACCTAACCTAACCTAGGTCAGCCCACCCAGAACCAATATTACAACGCTGGTATAATTACAGACCAGCAAACATCGCATATATATAAAAGGTTACGGACTTCAACAAACATCGCATATACTGTATATTATATATACACACAGTATATAAAAGAGTGTGTGTATATTTTAAAGGTTACGCATTTTAACATACATCGTATATATGTACAAAGGGAGGATTGGTCAAAAACTTACATTCGTTGACAAGCTGTATTTAAGACTGACATAAACTCTCGGGAAACTAACATAGCCCACCCTTTACACACAATATTACTGACTTTATCATCCAACGTGTGTGTATGTGTGTGTGTATATATATATATATATATGCAGTAGGGTGCTCATTATTTTCTAAAGTTGGAAATTCTATGATCCTATCCTCTAGAATCGTTCCTTTTGATGAAAAAACAATGTACAGTGGACCCCCGCTTACCGATTGGTTCGTGTTACGATTAAATCGTGTTACGATCAAGCCTCATTGAGAATATATTGCCCGTGTAACGATTAACTTCCATGTAACGATGTTTGAACGATCGCGCCAAATTCACGATGGAAGGAGATTCTCCTTCCAAACAATAATTTTCTCCTCCAACCCCACGACTAACACCATCGATTTTCATCCATGTTACACTCCACCAACCTAAGGTAAATAATTTTTTTATTTATTTCTTTATTTAATTATGTTCATTTAATTGTTTTTATTATTTACTAGTACAGTTCCCGTCACTTCGCTGACGGTTAGACAGGCTAAACTACAAAAAAAGAACCCAGCCGTGAAACTTTTGAGCTTCACATTGTGTCAACATTTCTGAATCTGATATCTCCCAAAACCTCCTCACCCCCATTCATACAACTTGGGGGCTAACCCCCTCCCCCATTAACCCCACCCCTCCCCATTACCACACCCATCCCCCATTACCCCCACCCCAACCCTTCCCCCCACTCCCACCCTTCCCCCATTGCTAAACTACAGAAAAGAACACAGTCCTGAAAATCTTGAGCTTCACATTGCCGCCCGTAATACAATTTCTGAATTTTTTTTACAATTTCTGAATTTTTTTCTCACAATTTCTGAAAGTGTGACGGACGGACAGACAGACAGACAGACGGACGGACAGCTCTCTTATTATAGTATAGATTTACAGCAAAATAAGTTACTGTATAATACATTTTTGGTGTTAAAATATCATGTATTGTTAAAATATCCTTTTAAACATGGAAAATTAGTGTTTTTAAGTCTTGCAAGAGTGTATTTTCGAAAAATTTGCACCAATTAGGCCATTTACATGTTATAATGGGTTCGTGTAACGATTTTTTCGTGTACCGATGGTTTATTTTGCACCAATTACGATTGTTAAACGGGGGTCCACTGTACGTGAAATACTTTACAAATCGAGTAAGATTTAGAGGTCGCTCAATAACCTTGAAGTTTTTACCCAGTGGCGGATTAGACAGGGGACTGATAGGGCTGCAGCCCCAGGCCCACCAAGGAACATCTGCCCACCAAACAACGTGGGCCCACCAAGGAACATAGGAACTGTATCAAGTTACTCGTAACTTGATACAGAACACATGCTTTCTTTGTTGAATATACTGGCCTATGTTTTCATAGTCAGGATTAGAATCATATGCGTCACGTAATGAGCATGAACAAACGTAACCAATAACCATAGGCCCATTTGGATTAATCAGTCCCAGGCCTATCAGGCCCTTAATCTTCCACTGGTTTTACCCCACCCCCTCTACCCCACCCCCTAGTATATACAGAAGACTAAACTAAAAAAGAAAATAAAAATATTCTAAAACATGTGAACTGATAGATATGTAAAATTGAACGACAAAGAAATCTGCTAGAACTGGGACAATACTATATGATGCCATATGATGTGGTAAACAGTAGTTAAAATTTCAGTGCGCTTGAGCGACCTCTAAATATTAATCAATTTAAAAGAAAATTGACACACATGGTTTTTTCATCACATGGAACAATTTTGGGGATAGGACGTTTAAATTTTAAAAAAAATTCACTCCTATAGCCAAGAAGCACCCTAATATACAGTGGCAGGATCCAGAATTTTTGTTTTGGGGATCTGGTTGGGTTTGGATGAAGTTCTGAGCAAATCTTAAATATTATGCAATCATTCCCATAAAAGTACTTGGTAATAAGATTAATGTTCAATGATTACCAATTTATTATTTATTTAATGGCCTGTAATTAGCAGGGAGTCAGAATCGCGCAGCCAAGGCGAAGGATCGGCTGGTACCTCACTTGATGGATATATGAACTTTCAGTCCCGTAGCCAGGACTTCCCAAAGGGGGGGGGGAGCCGAAATTGTAGAAAGGCGGACCTTTTGGTGCAACGACGCTGCGGAGGAGGTTTAGAGTAGTTACGTTTAAAGTAGTTTAGTGTAGTTTGTGAAGTTTCAGAAAAAAAGTGTAAAACACATACAAGTGTTTATTTATTAAATGATGTTATACTGTATATTATAATATCACATTATAAGTTATAACTATGATTACAAAAGTGGACCTTTCCTGCCAAGGGGGGAGGGTCGTTAGAACCCCCGAACCCCCTCCCCTCTCCCTGGCTACGGGCCTGACTTTTTTTCACTTAGGTCGGGAGCTTTCTTTGCGATGATACAAGGGAATAATTAATTTTCCATGCTGATTGAATCTTTCTTTTGGTGGGATGAGTCTTTGACATTGTGAGCTACTGCCTATGCAACCGATCGTCTAATAAAATAACTTGAAATAAATAAGAGTAAATATCCATTAAACCAATATGCATTAAGTATTACAATATTTTGAATACATTTTTGTACACATGAAAATTCTGAGTCAAGAAAATTAGAAAAAAGGCCAGAAGAAGCCACATTTACTTGGCCTTTTTTTAACATGAAAAATTTGGCGAAACTGAAGTGTAAAAAAGCCAGAGAAAAGGCCACTTTTAGCTGGCCTTTTTTTTCCAAGGAAAAAATCCCCCAATTTTCTCGAAATTGGCCGAAAAAGAAGCCTGCTTATCACCAGTGGAGGGCACCGCAATGCAATTTCATACCATCTTCAGCTAATTAAACTCGTCCCAACAAATTTCTGCGATTGTGCTAACACGCTGCTTTTCTCCCCCGACCCCAAACTTTGCTTTTTCTGGGAAGTGATGGGATTTAGTGGCATTCACTTTAATTTCCAGAAGTGATCTACAGGGTGTCCCCAAAAAAAACTATATACTCTTATATATATGATGCTATAAAGAGTATATAGTTTTTTTTTTGGACACCCTGTATATATATGTTAATCTTCACTTAAGGGTGTTTACTCGTTCTTTATGGGTTTATTGAACCCTGAATAAATAAAATACTGTACTTTCATTTAAATTCGTTCATCTCTTCTAAATATTTACTAAAATTTCAAATAAAAATAAATGAAAAAACCCCGATATTTTTTAATAAATTCTACGAAGCCAAATAAAGTAAGAAAAAACTGGCAAAAACTGGTCTTAAAAAGACTTTTGGCATATTTCCCAGTTTTTTATGTAGCTTCCACTCAGTTAGGGAAGAATGCCCACAAAGTTATTCATTGATAGAGTGGGCACAAAACCCCGCAAAATGCTCGTTAATAAATTAGCTAAAGAACATTTGATAATTGCGTACGTATCTAAAAATAGACTTTTTAAATGTATAATTAATCGTTTTTTTTATCTAAAATTTTCGGTATTCGAGAAACTTTTTCCGATTTTAGTCTCAATTAATTGAAATATAATTAATTAATTATAAATTTCCACATCAAAGTTAAATCTTAAAATGTTGTTTTTACCTTTAAACAAAGCAAAAGAGTTTTAATTATACCCTGCCACTAAGGGCATCATCATCATCATCATTATTATTATTATCATTATTATCATTAATATCAAAAAGACAGAAGGGTTAATCGTGTCCATTTTGTAACTCAGTTTCCCAGTATATGAATAGTATAACCTTGGTAACCTTGGTTTAGCTTCCGCCCGAATTGTTCATCTTCATCCTGACGAAGGTCAAGCTTGTTGCCACACACTAAACATACAGCCTAACGTGGAATTCGAAGCAAGATTCACCACCAGTGGTCAGAGATTACGAATCACGACCTCCCGATCAGCAACCCAGCGTCTTAACCACTAGGCTATCCAGGGTACCCATTTATCTACCAACCAATTTTTTTGCGTGGAAGGATGAACAACTGGGTGAACTGAGTGCCGCCTGCCACCGCCGAGAATCGAATCCGAGGCCGTTGGATTCGTAGTCAGCGATGCTAACCACTACCACTAACCATCTTCTGCGTCAGGATGATGTAGCAACCTGTGGTTCGGATTCCGCGTTAGACTGTCGGTGTCCAAAGGGTAAATAAGCTTTTTGGTTGATCCGGAGGATAATTAGAATTCTAAACAACCGATCAATCTAAATCAAACCATTCTAAACAACCAACAAAAAATTACAAAATTAGTTGGTTGAGAACTGTTTATCGCAAATTCTATACTATTAATATATGAGGGCGAAAGTGGGTGTGGTTCATTTATGAGACCTAATTGGTAGTGTGGGGTATTTATCGATTTAGGCCTTTAGTCAATTTAGTCAAGACAAAAGATTTGGTAGGATAGACTCTGTGACGTCATTGAAGGATTTTTTTCCAAAACTGCAGTTGCGCCCTCTTAACTAAAATTTATTTGTTAATGCAAACTAAAATATTAGACGTTAAGCGTTAAGTTATTATTAAGTTATTTTAAACCATTTTAGTGGAAATAACAACAACAACATTTTAGAATGTCGACGGTGATATTGCGAAACCTCCTCTGTAGAAAATATACAATTTGGAGGAAAAAATAACAACCTAATAAATGTCTAATGTATTTGTTACATAATCACGGTTTTTATCATCTTTGAATAATCAAGGTTTTTTTTATAAGTATTTTTTTTTAAATAACATATCCGTTCAAATTAAATTAACTCTTTCCTCTACTTTATGTAAACCCCTTTCCTTCCCCTACCTTACGTAAACCCCTTTCCTTCCCCTACTTTACTCTATATAGAATATGAAAAGAACTTGGAGCTTAATGACGATTAGATAGAAGATAAAAAAAACACGAGACAGAGTCCGAAAAGCTCTTTCTGGAGATATTGCTTTTATCCAATTCCCCTCAGAGATAGAAAGAGTCAATCTTCAAAAACAATGATTATTTATTTTTGAAGAAAGACTTAACTAATAAATGGCCATGATCTGAGACTCCCCTTCTTTCTATTTACATCATCCTTGAGGTACACCATCAGAACATCGATAAGCAGTAGCGCGAAAAGAGGGTTAACGACTCGGGTGACTTTTTTTTACGACGATCACGCGTAGCCATCATAATTTAATAGTGGTGTCAGAAACATCACAATATAATACTTTTTCATACTTTCGCTTCAACTCAAGATTCGAAATTTTTAAACTTTTCACTTCTATGAAGAAGCAACCAACACTTCCAAATCCGAGATTGGGGACACCAGCATCTATTTGACCAGTATCGCGACAGTTTAACGGATAGTCAACTGCACTAGATCAATTACAAACGCCGCTAAGCTGAAGGATGAAACAGTTTGCGTATCCCCAAGATCTGTCACACTTTCTTTATTGATAAGTTCTGTGAGATAAATGCCCCTTTAAATAATTAAGATGCGTTAGCTCCTCCCATTTCTAATGATCATAAATTTTATTCCAGTTTATCTTCGACTCGGGAAATTCTTCATCACAAATACCATTTCCACTCCCATATTTCCCGAATATTAGTCGGTATCTCATTCATCAAATATAAATAATAGGCAGATACTGATGTAAAAAAGCTTGAAGCTTAATAATGTTCACTTTTGCGGGGTGATATTGAAGATTATAATTACGCTCTCGAGCATAACGGTTTTATTAATAGATGTGTCCCATCTCATCGTTTTTATATCTGAAATTGAACGTTTAGTTCCATCAATCAAGAATACTGCGTAGTATTAGAAATAGCGCACGCATAGTATTAGAAATAGCGCATAGTATTAGAAATAAATTGAACGAATTTAAAGCGATAATTTATTCCGGGAACTACGATGTAGTTGCTATAACCGAAACGTGGTTAAATATCGTAACTCGGGACTTGTTGGGAGAACTTGACATAGTGGGTTTAAACTTTTTACTAATGATAGGTTACATAGGATTGGTGGCGGCGTTTTGTTGTACATTCGTAAGTCCCTTAGGGCTATCGAGGTTAAGATAGATTTTCCGGCAGAAATTAATGCGTTGAAGTTAGGGCGCGTAGTATTAGCTTTAATTTCGTTGTTGTGTGTAGACTATAGACCTCCCGTTCAACCCCTCGATACCGATACTAGATTTTAAACACTTCTTAGTAACTTTATTAATAATCGGGATAGTATAGTTGTCGGAGACTTTAACTGCCCTAACGTTAATTACGAGACTTTTACTAGTAATGATGAGGGTTTGAGACTGATTGAGTTCATGGAAGAGAATTTTTACGACAGATGGTTACCGAACCAACGCGCGGTGACAATATTTTAGACCTGGTGATGATGAACGACGAAAATATAGTCAAAAGTTTGGAAGTAGGTGAGAGTTTGGGATGTAGTGATCACCAAATTATTAGGCTTAAGCTATTGATAGAAAACAGTAAGGAAAGTAACCTAATAGAAGTCCCTGATTTTCGCAGGGCTAATTTTGATGGTTTTGCGGATAGGATGAGAGTAGTGGACTGGGATAATTTATTTATGGGTAATGACGCAAATTTTCATTGGGAGGCGTTTAAAGAAAGTTTTTTGAATATCGAAAGAGAGTTTATTCCGTGTAGGCCCAAGCGCGCTAGTAATCATGGTAAGCCCAAGTGGTGGACTAGGAAAATAGGCGAGTTCATAAACGAGCGTAACAGAGCGTATAGACTTAATAAACGCAATGGCACAGTAGCTAACTTTAATAGATATATCGAGCTTAGACGTCAGGTTAAAAGATCTGGTAGGAATGCTAAGCGTAATTTTGAGATACTTGTAGCTGCGGATAGTAAACATAATTCGAAAAAGTTTTTTGACTACGTCAATAATCATAAGCCAATAAAAGATAACATAGGCCCTCTAGTGGACGTTAACGGCGCTTTGGCTTCTGACGTTCAGGCGATGGTGGGTATTTTTAACAACTTTTTTACGACAGTTTTTACCGTAGAAGACGTAAATAATGTCCCCGACGTGGACGATATCGTTCCATTTAGTAGCGAGTCTATTTTGAATGAAATAACCGTTTACGAGGGTGAGATTGCGCATTATATCGATAAACTAGAAGTTAGAAAGACTCCAGGCCCTGACGCGCTTTATTCTAGACAATTGAAAGATTTCAAAGACGTTATCGTAGGCCCCTTAACAAAAATTTTTAATAAGTCACTGGAAGCGAGGATTATTCCTGAAGGCTTCAAATTAGCTAACGTTACGGCCATTTTTAAAAAGGCGACCGCACAATAGCTAGCAATTATAGGCCTATTAGCTTAACGTCAATTGTCAGTAAACTTTTGGAATCCGTAGTTAGGGATCGTATCGTCGATCACTTAGAAAGTCGCGATTTGATTAATGGTAGTCAGCATGGGTTTCGACGCCATAAATCTTGTTTAACTAATTTATTAGAGTTTTATAACGAATTAGTGCGCGAATACGATAGGCATAGAGCGGCTGACGTTATTTATTTAGACTTTAAAAAAGAGTTCGATACAGTTCGGCATAGAAGATTAATTGCGAAGGTTAAAGCGCACGGCATACGCCGTCAGGTAGCTAACTCGTTAGAGGAATGGCTTCGTGCGAGGAAACAGAGGGTCGTTGTTAATGGTAGGGAATGGGGATGGTTGGATGTAGGTAGCGGTGTCCCTCAGGGTTCAGTGTTAGGCCCATTGCTATTCGTAATCTACATTAACAATATAGAGGCCGGCTTGACCAGTAACGTGTCAAAATTCGCGGACGATACTAAAATAGGCAGTAAAGTTCTTAGCGTGGACGATAGAAATAGGCTCCAAGACGATGTAAATAGGATTACAATGACAGTGTTTGAGTTAAGACTGTTTGCGTGGTTTGTAAGCGTTCTTATTTTACTTCTTTCATCTTTCACCCCTTTCCTATTCTCTTCAACTATTTTTCCGTCTCGTCAGCAGTAGCCGGCAGATGATGATGGTGAGTCTTTCGGTGCTACTGTAGTATGCGGTCTACCTACGATTGGTTAGGTTTAATCATGATATTTTCGTTAAAACTAACGAAAATATCATGACTAAACCTAACCAATCGTCAAGGGCGATTAACAATGGGATGTAAACAAACAATTAGTAAACAAGATAAGAAGCTATAATTAAAAGGTAGACCGCCGAATCGTAGGTAGACCGCATACTACAGTAGCACCAGTCTTTCTCTCTCTTTTTCTGAATGATAGGTTTTGCTACTTAAACCCTTATTCACTTCTTTTAACCCCCTACTCTCTTCTTTCTCTCGGGCTAACCTTAGAGTGGATCTTAGGGTCTTCGTTAGCCTTAGCTTCTGTAGATCTGAAGAACTCATTATTTGCTTAGCGATTAATTAAGGCCAGCCGCACACAGGATCGTCTCGCGACTCACGTCGCTTCGCGGTCACTTCAGTGCGCGGAACTCCCATTCTGTCAGTGTAAAATCGCACGCTACTCGAGTCGTCACTTCCCAAGTCGTCAAGACCCAAAGAGAGGAGTTAGCAGAAAAAAGAAGTACACTCTAAGAAATGTTCTTCGTACGTACTTTCCAAATGTTACCATAGGAACGTTACGAGAAGTAGATGGAAAGTACAACAGTCACTTAGATTCTGTAAGAAGGTATAGTGAAAGTACATGAGAGACTTTGTTTCAGGCAGTTAGAATATCGAAGTAAACCAGTGATTCGGAATGGATACGTGAGCTGACAGCGTATTTGGCAAAATGACCAAAAGTACATTTTCTTTAATATACGAGTGTGTATATATATATATATATATATATATATATATATATATTAAGAAAATTGGAAAACAGACTTGTAGAATGGATCTACAAAATACTTTTTTGAGTCATAGAATAGTCGAGTTTTGGAATGACTTGTCAAAGTTGTCATATGATGTAGTGAATTAGTTAGTTTTAAGAAAAAATAATTGGATGCTTTCATGAATGAGGAATAGTTTTAAATTGGATAAATAATGTATACTTTAATTCAAGTTATGTAAGCTACTTCGGTTTTCGGCAGATCAAGAGGGAGGGGGCAGGGGGTTTAAATGAAGCAACGGGGCTTAATTTGGAGGCCCCATACATCCTGGTTAAACGAAATTAGGTAAAATGTTTGAATGCTTGTGTCTACGTTGCTGCAGTTAAGCCCTGTTGCTTCAATTAAGCCCCCTGGCCCCAACTCTGGATCCGCTTATGATTTCGGTAGTTCTGTAAGTAGTTTTATGTTAATTAGCGGACGTAGAACTGACATTTTGCAAAATATGATTATAAAATAGAACTCCAAGTTATTTCCGACTTGGATAACCTCGACAGGGCCACAGTGGCTTCATATTTTCCAAATGTTATGTAATGTATTGTAATATTTGGCTTACGAATATTATGTTATTGTCCCACGCTTTTATTCCTTCACTTGTTTTTTGACAGAAATTTTTTTTTGTGGGGTAGGAAACCCCTCCCCTGTAAATACGCCCGTGACATATACATATAAAATAAAAATATATGAAATACGAAGGATGAAAAATGTAAAAAGATATAATCAAACGGATCATATTATGAAGGTTTGTCATAATACTACAAAAATAAATATTACAGAAATATATTATATATTCATGATTTTAATAAGTGTATATTTTTTAATAATAATAATAATAATAATAAGAAGAAATAGTAAATGGTATTCAGTGACGATAACACTATAAAAACGGCAAAAAAATTATCAGTAAAAGAAATTTCCTGTAAACAGTTGGAAGCTTATTTATTTTAAAGGAAATTACCAGTAGTTCAACATCATACATAAAATTAGAAATGAGCACAGTATGTTAGTTTTATACTTTATCTTTCCACCTTTCCGCCACAAAATTAATTTAAAAATTATTATTTAAGAATTATTATCCTTTATCCTTTATATATATATATATATATATATATATATATATATATATTATATATATATATATATATGTTATAATGTTTCAAACCAACAAAGACCCTAGGATCCACTCATGGCTGGTCTACCTAACTGTGTTCGTAATTGTGTATTATGCATGTCATCCGTGGTGGCGGAGAGGGCCTACAATTTTACGTCGGTTCCGAACCACAAAGCCTTAATTTTACTACCTTAATTAAACTATACCCAATCTATCAACATATGCGTCTAATCGATTTTTAAACATGTTTATAAACGTGCTACTAATTACTTCTACTGGCAAACTATTCCAGCTATTTACTATTCTATTCGTAAAAAAGTTTTTCGCAACTGCTGTCTCGAACCTTCTACTGGTCAACTTACACCCGTTATTTCTAGTCCTATTATTTTGAGATATTTCGAAAAAGCTATCTCTATCTACGTTATCGAACCCATTCATAGTTTTAAAAGCCTGGATTAGATCACCCCTTAGCCTCTTAGTCTCGAGTGCAGTCAATTTTAACTCCTTAAGCCTATCCTCGTACGACTTTGACCTAAGCGACGGAATTATCTTAGTTGCTCGTTTTTGAACCCTTTCGATTTTGTCTATATCTTTTCGCATATGCGGATTCCAGAACTGGATCGCGTACTCCAAATGGGGTCTAAGTAATGATTTATAAAGAGGAACAATAATATCACGCGATTTGTACTCAAAATTCCTAACTATAAAATCTAGCACTTTGTTGGCTTTATTGACCGCTGCTGTACTTTATTTCGCTACTTTTAAATCACCAGTGACTATAACTTCTAAGTCTTTTTCCTGCTCTACGCTTGCCAACTCCTTCCCTGACATACGATACGCAAAATTACCGTTACGCGAACCTATATGTAAAATTTTGTACTTATCGACGTTAAATCTCATTTGTCATGTGACTGACCAATCAACGATTTTATTCAGATCTTCGTGGATTTTACCTCTATCTTCGTCATTAATCGCCCTATCACCCAACTTCGTGTCATCCGTAAACTTTGAAACTGTACTGACTAGGCCGACATCTAAATCGTTAATATATATAGGAAAAAGCAAGGGGTCCAATAGAGAACCCTGAGAAACGCCGCTCGTTACATTAGCCCAACACGACTCCGCTCCATCAACGACTACCCTCTGTTTCCTACCTCGCAACCACTCTTCTATCCAATTTATTATTACACCCCTGATTCCATGAGCCTTAGTTTTTTCAATGAGTCTTTTGTGCGGTACGGTGTCAAACGCTTTTTGAAAATCTAAATACACTACATCTACCGCCCGATGACTATCGTAAACTTCAACCACGCTTTGAAAAAATTCTAAAAGATTAGTTAAGCAAGATTTGTTTCGTCTAAAACCGTGCTACGTATTTCTAACCAAGTTACGCAGTTCTAAGTGTTCGACTATACGATCCCTAATTATTGATTCCAGTAGCTTACCTACAACAGACGTTAAACTAATTGGCCTATAATTTCCCGCCGCACCTTTATCGCCTTTCTTAAAGATAGGTGTTACAGTTGCTAACTTGAAATTATCTGGTACGCACCCCTCAGAAATAGACACATTAAAAATCTTTGTTAGCGGCACAACAATGCTTTCTTTTAATTCTTTTAGTTGTATCGGATATATGGAATCCGTCCCAGGTGATTTATGTATTTTCATTTTATCAATATAGCGCATTACCTCCCTTTCACTAACCACAATATTATCCAAAGTATTACCATTATCAAAAGGTATTTTGTCTATGACCGTAGGGATATTTGTTACATCTTCTATTGTAAAACCTGACGTAAAAAATTCGTTTAGCAGGGTAGCCATTTGCTTGTTTTCAGAAACTAGCTCTCCGTCAGGATTTTTCAACGGACCCAAGACACTCTTTACTGGATTCCTATTGTTGACGTATTGAAAGAAAGGCTTGGAGTTTTCTTTGCCGTCACGAGCTATGGAGATTTCAATTCGCGCTTGGACTTTTTTATTACACTTTTCGCTTCACGCCTTAGAGATATGTAGTTGTTTCGTAACCACAAATTGTCTTTATCGCACCTATGTAGCCTATAAGCCCTATCTCTACTCTTTATAATATCCCCTACTCTAGAAGTAAACCACAAGGGCTTGTTGTTTACTTTCGCACGCTTGATCTTGTACGGTACACATTCCTCATTTATAGTCCTAAATACTGTTTCAAACGATTCCCACATTACTTTTGCGTTGGAGATCCCCATTACATTTTCCCAATTGACGTGTGACAATTCATTTCGAAATTTACAAAAGTCTGCGCGCTGGAAGTTTGCAATTTTAGTCGAGTTAGCTGGTTTCGAGTGACTTACTGAGAGGACAACCTCTACCATATTGTGATCGCTATTGCTTAACGGTTCTATTATTTGAAGATCAGTGATTACCTATCATCCGTAGTTATTACTAAATCTAAAATACTGTCCAACCTCGTAGGTTCCCCAACCTTTTGAATAAGAATGCTATCCTCGAGAAAATTAACTAAACGATTACCTTCCGCGTCTCCCTACATTGTATCGTAAGTCACGTTGGCGCAATTAAAGTCACCCATAACTAAAGCCTGCTCACTACCTATTATTCTCTTTAGTTCACGATATAACGCTTCGTCCGTATCGGCTGTTTGATTAGGGAGTCTATATATAATGGCAACAAGAAGTTTGAAATCGTTCAATTTAAGTTCTGCTATAGTCGAATCTATCGGTTCTGGAATTCTGTGCTTTAATTCTATAACATTCGCAATATTATCTTTGATATATAACTAGGGCCGTTTCCTGGCATAAGCAGACTAAGCGGCCGTTTAGGGCCCCGCTGCTACTAGGGGGCCCCTAGACAGGCTCCCACGTCATACCTCAGTGGGCAACAATAGGAATATAGCTGAAGTTATTATTAATATTATTGTTATTGTTATTATTATTATTATTATTATTATTATTATTATTATTATCGTATTAATTAAAGCTTTTGTATGAGACAAATGTGATAAAACAGAGACAAACGAAACGTTTTGGGCGTTATGTGTAAATAACTATTGTGACATCTTATTTCTATATTATTTAACTTTATTCTTACTATATGCTTATATGATACTTTCCTAAATGCTTAATTTTTCTACTATTGTAAAACATTATTTCACTAATTTAATAATTATTAAGAGATTTTGTAACACTTTAAAACCTAGGATTATTTTCGTTATGTTTTCAAGTTTATTAATTCTTTTCTCATCTTTTTCAGATAATGTGAATTTTGTTGGTTAAAACCTAAATGGTCTGATTAATTATTTTAATGTATTTGGTTAACGTTACAATTATAACAACTAGTACAGTTCCCGTCGCTTCGCTGACGGTTAGACAGGCTAAACTACAGAAAAGAACGCAGCCGTGAAAATTTGGAGCTTCACATTGTGTCAACATTTCTGAATCTGGTATCTCCCAAAACCTCCTCACCCCCATTCATGCAACTTGGGGGCTAACCCCCTCCCCCATTACCCCCACCCCCACCCCCACCCTTCCCCCATTGCTAAACTACAGAAAAGAACACAGTCATAAAATCTTGAGCTTCACATTTCCGCCCGTAATACAATTTCTGAATTTTTTTCTCACAATTTTTTCTCACAATTTCTGAAAGTGTGACGGACGGACGGACGGACGGACGGACGGACAGCTCTCTTATTATAATATAGATTATTATTATTATTATCATCATTATTATTATTTAGCAGATTAGTTGTGGTTAACTAGATGTGACTTCGTGCATCTTGGAAAATGAAACGACATTATCCATCAGGAGCTGAAAAAAAGGAAAAAAAGAAATAGAGGAGGAGAAGCTTTCCAGTAGCACAGGTGAGATGTGCCACTTGTATATTCTTGTGATTACAGTTCAGGCAACTAGGTTAGGTACACCATCAAGCTAGGCAAGTGCTTAGGAATCGTGTAGAGTAAGTTAGTCTCTGTAATATTTATAATATTTCGAAACGTGAAATTTAATGGATCACATCACCTCAAATTCTGTTCACACAGATCAATTACACTGTGTAACACTGATTCTGTTTATATATAATTTTTTATGTTTTTATGTGCATTTGTGGGCGCTGAGTCCAAATCTGGCCTTGGTTTGTGTGTATCATCAATGGTTTCAGAGATAATCCATTTTTCATGTTTTACCAGTATAATGTTATTATGGGCGCAGCAATATCAGAATAATCGGGAATTGTTGAGAACAATCCGGATGTTCGTTGACAGTTTCTTGCTCTAGAAATTGTCCGAAACTTCCACTGTGCTATATAAAGAAGAGGGCAGAGTCTGAGAAGTCAGTAAGTGTGAGCACACAAAGAAAGCAGGTTGTTTGTCTGATGGTTACCAGCACTGAGGTACTGTGTTTCTGTGCTTCTCTGTGCTGACGATTTGAGTGTTATCGATCCTTTTTTATTGCGAACATTATTTCAGTGTTGTGAATACATCTTTTTTTCTGGAATCTGTAATCTGTTTCAGATTTAATAACTCTTCTCTCTATATCTGCAGGTTATGATTAATGTAGTACAGTTTGGTAAAGAGAATGGCAACTAGAGCTTGTAAACACTCGCCGGATACATTCTGCTACGTTTGTGGGTATTACATAGGCCCCAAGCAAGTATCGCACAAGATTGTGAAAGGCACCAAGTTCTGGATCGCGTATCGGCTCTATTTTGGTATGCCTATGGGCATGACTCCAGATTTGAAAAAATTTACTGGAGCACAGCTCTGAATTTACTTTTTTTCCCCTTACACCACTAGATAGGTTAATGAAGTAAACTCTTGAATTGACGACATACCAATTACAAATTGTTTTAGCTAAACATAATAATACAATAATGTACAGTTTATAACTCACCTTAAGTTTATTTATTCATTGCAGCAGCAACAGTGGATGATGTTAGACCTTGCATGTAGGCATTTGTTGTGAATTTACCGCCATGTATGCTTGGCCACTGATCAATGGCTTTCTGTGTGATCATTACAGCAGATCTAGTGCCTGGAGCTGGACCCTCCTTCACAATTCTGCACAGCTTAGTCAAATGAGATGCTTAATGGATCCTTGTGTTCAACAATGTAACCAAGAATGGAGAATGTCCCTTCAGCTGGTGCTTCACTCCAGGCAGTTGATCCATCTTTATCAAAATGCTTTAATCTCTCTCTGATTCCTTTCCACAGCTGTTCTATATATTCTGTCAGCCAATTTATCACTGAGTCTTTTGTAAAACTACTTTCAGATCTGGTTCTGGATGGTCTAGCAACTTCAGCAACCTGGTAGTAATCAGAACGTTTCTTGATATATTTGTAAACTTCATTTAGGATGTAATCCTCAGCTGTTAGTTCCTTTTGCTGCCCTGTGGTATCGTGCTTAAATTCAGAAACTACATCATTTGCATTTCCTCCATTAGCTAATTTGGAAATTGTTTCCATCACTCTTAACATAACAGTTTTCCCTCCTTCTTTATAAAATATATTTTCTACAAATTCTGCACTAACTGTGGTTTTTTGAGCTACTTGCAACATAATCTTTGTTACATAGGAAATCAATACATAGAACTTGGCACTAATTTCTTTCTCTTGTGGATGATCAAAAAACACACAATTTTCCACAAATCTGTCAAATTGATCAAATTCGTAATTAACCATGCGAGTATCAGATTTGAGTTTTGGTCTCTTAAAACCAATGATATTGTCAAGAACCATATTGGTATAGTCAAGGCCTGATCTCAGATTTGAAGTGTGATTCTGAATAAAGTCTAAAAGCTCACTTAGTTTACAAATTTTCTTCAATGCATCAACGTGGGCTCTGTTCACAAAATGCATTAAGTCCCATCGAAATTTGAAATTTTCTCCAAACAACTTTTTCATTTCGTTTTTAAATGGCTCGTTGTCCTTACAAAAAGCCCCATCTCCAACCATTCCAGATACCTTGGATTTAATTGCTTCTTCAGATAGTTTCAAGTGATTAGGAGACTTCAACACATCAAAAATTTCATTGGCCAAATAAACTCCTGATTTGCTGCGTACTAAATTTATCCCAGCAAGTTTTACAGTCTTATCTTCTTCACTCATAACTAATACAACTAGCATGCTTAATCCCAAAATTGTTCCAATGTCAGCTGTTATTGTTACTGAAGTTTGTTCTAAGAACCACTTTACAGTTTGTTCTTTAAGTTGATTATCTAATAGCTCACAAATTGTCTCGCACGCATGTGTGCTATGATTCAAATTTCCAACCTCACAACCTGACCTATGTAATACAGCTAGAAGTACTGGATATAGAGCCCATGCAGTGTTTGTTTTCATTATGTAGTATAAGATGTTGCCACATAAGTCTTCTATGCGTTTAGTAGTGTTCCGAGAAGATGTTTTCATCACTTCATAAACAGCAGCTCTTTGATGATGCTGAAGTTTAATTAAATGTCTCTTCAGGTGGGTTTTCAGATTTCTAAACCATCTCTCTTGATTTTCTCCTTGTTTGCATACATAGGTTAAATCTTTAACATTGAAGTAACCTTTTATGTTAGAATGTTTGTCTGAAGCACATGCTTTGGGGTCTGTGCAAGCTATGCAATATAATGTAAACATTTTATCATCAGAAGCATCATCAATATCTTCTTGATTATCATCATCTTCATCCTCAACAGCTATATCTACATCAGGCATATTAGTGTCACTATTTGCAATGTTTTCCATTATATCACTTGGTACTGAAAATGAATCATCAGCATGCCCTAGATCCTTCTTTTCCACCAATTTGAATGTAGATTTGATCAAATCATTGTTCAGGATTTCTTGTATTGATTTACACTTGCTTAAATGGGCTATGGAAATGTCAAATTTGTTGCTTTTTGCTTTATTAGATTTGGATGCAACACTTGAACTTGAAGGCATATTTTGACTCTTCTCTTTATTAACCACAACAGCTTGGTGAGTTTCTTTTGTTAGGCGCAAAATTGCATTCAATGTCTTCTGGATTTGGGAATTTTCAAATTCCTCTAAAGCAGTTTTGTTAGTCTGATGCGCAGATTCCTCGCTTACCTTTGTTTCTTAGGTGGAGGAGAAGCACTTTCTTCAGTCTGTGAAACATCTAGTGAAAAAGTTTCATTTTCTAGATTAGCAGTTGATGAAGTTGGTTCATTTTTCTGAGGTCTAGCACTAGCACATTTTGTGAACAAACTAAATGACTGCTTTGCCGTATCTCTTTGCTGCACTTCATCCTGGTATTTCTTTACTGCAATATCTAAGCTGTGGGCCCAAACTCTGGGACCTCTTGTATTGTAACAAATATTTTTTTTGGAATTAAAATGTTCCTCCCAGTTTTGCTTCTTTGAATATTTGTTCTTGCATTGACCACAAAAGTAACCCCTTTTAACACCCTCACTTTTCTCTCCAACTTCATCAATATTAGGATCCATTATTGATTATTGACTACCTGAAAAAATACAAAATAAGTAAAAGTTAGTAAATATAGTATGGTAAAAGTGAGTAAAAGTAAGTAAATATAGTACAATGAAAGTAAGTAAAAGTAAGTGCTTTAAACTTAGTAAAAGTAAGGAAGAGTAAGTAAAAGTAGGTAAGTTAAAGTAAGTAAAAGTAAGTTTAAACTTAACTAAACTTTTCAATTCTAGAGTCATGGTGGATTACTTAAAACCGCACAAGTAATTATCTGGCCAATTTATCAAACCTGGCCGAGATCAATGGAACATAGTCCAATCCTGATAATTTTATATTAAAAAAATATACGTTTTAATAAAATTTTAATTATCAAAACATTGAAGCTTAACAAAAAATAAAAATAATTGTTAAATATGGAATTACCAACTAAACTTAAAATAACTAAATTGTAATTTAAAAAAATTAGTTTGTACAAGAACGTATACGCAAAAAAATTGCATAACGTCTAGCGGATGAACAAAACCCAAACCCAAATTTACTTTTTCTCATGATCAAATTTACTGGAGCAATGCTCCCAAGATCCCAGGAATCTGGAGTCATGCCTATGGGTGACCAAGATAAGCCCTGGGCACCGCATGTGATCTGTGGAAGCTGCCGCTCCACACTTGAAGGGTGGCTGCGGGGAGTACGCAAGGCAATGCCCTTTGCGGTACCCAGAATATGGAGAGAACCAAAGAGCCACCACGACGATTGCTACTACTGCATGGTAGATGTTTCTAAGTACAGGAAAGTTAAAGGAAGGCAGATTCTTCAGTATCCAAGCACAGCGTCGTCCATAGCTCCTGTACCACATGGCGAAGGTCTTCCAATACCACGTCCACCAGAACAGGTATCTATCCGTTACTTTACCTTCTGTATTTACAGACTGTGGTCATTATGTGTCGATTTTTCTTAGTGCTGATGCTCTATTACATATATAGCTATGCCTATATTTTGTTTCTTTGCTTTGCAGGTTGAAAATGAGGATGCAGCTAGCTCATCTGAGATGTCGGCTGGTGAGGACAGTCATGATGAAGAATATACAGTAACTTTCAGTACAAACCCTCACTTTCCAAATCAGAGGGAATTGGACGAATTAATTAGAGATTTGGGTCTGACGAAATCAGGGTCTGAGCTTCTGACCTCCAGACTCAAAGAGTGGAATTTGCTTGAAGACTGCAAGAGCACTGTATACCGAAAGCGGCATGAAGAGTTTGCAAGGTTCTACGATGTCAATGGCTCTCTCTGTTATTGCAGCGAGGTTAATGGTCTATTCACAGCTATTGGGTTAACACATATACCCTCAGAGTGACGCCTGTTTATTGACAGTTCAACTCGGAGTTTAAAAGCTGTTATACTCCACAATGGGAACAAATATCCATCTATACCAGTTGCACATTCTGTTCAAATGAAAGAGGACTATGAAAATATCAAACAACTGCTCACTCAAATCAGGTATGAACAATATAACTGGGACGTGTGTGGTGATTTCAAAATGATTGGTTTCCTGTTAGGTTTACAAGGAGGGTTTACTAAATATTCGTTTTCTTTGCCTGTGGGATAGCAGGGCTTCAACTAAGCACTATAAAACAGTTCAGTTGCCTCCACGTGAAGGACTGCAACCAAGAAAGTACAATGTACTCAGGGAACCTCTTGTGAAGCCTGACATAGTTCTGCTACCACCTCTCCATATTAAGTTGGGTCTAATTAAGCAGTTTGTAACTGCGCTAGATTTTGGAGGGGAAGTTTTCCAACAGATTCGGGTCATGTTCCCTAAACTCTCTGAGGCCAAAGTCAAGGCTGGCTCTTTGTAGGACCACAAGTCAAGGCGCTGTTGAATTCAAAGAACCTTGAAGCCAAGATGACTCCGATTGAAAAAGAGGCTTGGTGTGCTTTCCGTGATGTGGTTCGTGGGCTTTTAGGCAACCATAAAGCACCAAACTATAAGGAGTTAGTGTCAAACTTGATTAAGTGCTATGGCAAAATGGGGTGCCGTATGTCTTTAAAATTACACCATCTGCATTCACATCTAGACTTTTTTCGTGATAACTTGGGCGATGTGAGTGAAGAACATGGCAAAAGATTCCATCAAGATATTCAAACGATGGAGAAAAGGTACCAGGGCCATTGGGATGCTTCCATGATGGGAGACTACGTATGGTCGCTGATCAGAAAGGATAAGAATGTTCACACACGGAAGTCGCGTTCTTCAGTGCATTTTTAAGGAACGCACACTGCATAATAGGGTGGATCGATTTTACATTTTTTTCGATTTCCATATTCTAATAGAGACAAAAACTTGCGCATGCATGAGAAAATAGCCTCTGCAAAATCTTAGCTTAATAGGTAATCATCTTCTGCCCCCGGCAGAGCGATGAAAATCATATTTTAGTAGTCAAAAACGTATTTTTAAACCCTAGCCTAGAGTCATAAAATTTTGCGTGTGTGTTATTTCATGCCTAAGCAACGATATAAATGCTATGGGAAATATATAAATGCATTATTTAAGACAAAGAGCCGATCTGAAAATATGTATAATATACATATTTTCAGATCGGCTCTTTGTCTTAAATAATGCATTTATATATTTCCCATAGCGTTTATATCGTTGCTTAGGCATGAAATAACACACACGCAAAATTTTATGACTCTAGGCTAGGGTTTAAAAATACGTTTTTGACTACTAAAATATGATTTTCATCGCTCTGCCGGGGGCAGAAGATGATTACCTATTAAGCTAAGATTTTGCAGAGGCTATTTTCTCATGCATGCGCAAGTTTTTGTCTCTATTAGAATATGGAAATCGAAAAAATGTAAAATCGATCCACCCTACATGCATAACGAGGCTTGTTATTCTCTTATCGGTTCTCCTCATGATTATATCCTTTGCACCATTTTGGGTTTGTCAAACAATTTTGGCTCAATAAACATTAATTTCCAATAGTGTTTTTATTTTCAGAAAATATTTATGTTAGCCTTCTTTATATACTTTGCCATATGAAAAGTGTGATAACCTATATTTTTGAAACGGTTGATGATAGAGCAAAACCAATATCATTTTGGAATCAGCGCCCCGAAATCATTAAGAAACGACAGAAAAATCACAATAAACAGAAAGATTTTCAAATTTTGTTACCCAGTGTTATCAAACAAGATAAGAAAGAGTATTTTAGCAAAAATTAACAGAATATGTAATGTTATGTTCTTCTCAGGAGCACTACGGAAATATTTGGAAAAGCCATCCTCAGCAAAGCCTGATGAACATCATGAGCCAACAGCAGGACCATCCTCTATGCAACCTCAAACACCAGTAGAAGTAGAGCCTCATGAACCAACAAGTGGCCCATCTTCTGTTCAGCTTCAAACAACACACACAGGCATCTCTACTGAGTAACAAGAACCAAGATCTGCTCCACCGCTTGATCCGTATGACTGGCCAGTTGTTCTGTCAGATGCCTTGAAGACAGATCTGGTGTCTCGAGGACCATTTCAAATCAGTCCAGATTTCATATTCCCTCAAAGAGAGGACGGTAGAAGCGTTCATCACCATTACAGGTACAGAACATTAATTAATGGGAAAAAATAAAGCGAAGCTAGCTGATGTACTTCAGAAGGAATGATGCTCTTTATTGCTTCTGCTGCAAGTTGTTTTCAAGGAAGTCGTACAAACTAATTACGGATGGACTTTCAGACTGGATAAACGTTGGTTCGCTTCTGAAAAGCCATGAAAATAGTTCAGAACATGCAGATAACATGGCAACATGGAAGGATCTGGAACTGCGGCTAAAAACTGGGAGGACCATTGACCAAACTGAAATGTTATTAATGGAGGTAGAGCGAAGACGCTGGCGAGATGTTCTCTCACGTCTTTTAAGTATAATCCAATCACTGGCAGAGAGAAACCTTGCTTTCAGGGGGTGTTCCTCTACACTGTACAATCGAGACAATGGCAACTTCTTAAGGAGGTTGAGCTACTTGCCAAATTTGATCCAGTGATGAAACAACACATCAGCAGAGTCGAAAGTGGCCAATATAGTCATTCAAGTTACCTAGGAAACATCATTCAAAACGAGCACATTGGTTTCATTAGTGGGAAGATCTTGGATGCCATTGTTGCAGAAATATTGTAAGGGTCTAATTTTATTATTACAGACCTTTACGTAAATAATTAATTAAATGCCAGGGTCACCAGCGCCCAAATACTAGATTGGCATCCAGCACTGCAGCGCAAAAATAATTTTAATAAAAAAGGAAGGACTGATTATAAAATCATCAACATGAATTTTGTATTTTATTGACAACAATTAATAAACTATATGCAACAATTATTTGTAAATGCAAAGGGGGTTTTTACCCGTAACAACTTTGATTGACATATAAATGCGAAATTAAATAATGGCACCGTTTAGCTAATATATAACAGTCTGCAACTAATACTGATACTAATAATAATAAATATGTAACATACTAAACTAATACTTATATGCAACAGGTACCAAACTAATATACAACAAATACTAATAGGTAACTAATATTAATAATGATATGTAAATAATATGAATAGGTAACTAATATTAATAATATGCAAATAATAGCCACAATGACAACCTTGTCTGCAAAGAGAGAGACAAGAAATACTGTAAGTAATATTCCAGACAAAAAAAATGATACATAATAATGGCAAAAATTGATAATTAAAATATATATGCTACATAGGCCCAGTAACCTGTGGATGGTGAATTACAGTTAATCCTCGTTATGGGATTGTGTTAAGTTGAACAGGAAAACTAAGAAAGTATGTAGGCCACAAATGACTAGTAGGCCATCTGCTAAGAAAATAACATGAAACATAATAGGCTTATAAAGTAAAGTATATTAAGAAAATTAATGGGCAGGCCTATGCCTCTTCAATATAGTAGAGCTGAGGTTAATCATCTAAAACAAAGGCTACGGTAGGCCTCAGCTAGGCTAGAGTAATTTACAATTTGGCTTTTGCCTAGATAGACCTAACTTAGCCTAAGGTAATTTATAGTATGAATCTTTCAGTACTATTTATAGTATGAATCTTTCAGTACTAATCACAAACAATATAAGGCTTGTTAATATCTGCAGTATGCGGTATTGCATACAGATATGCAATAGTAAAAAAATAAACATTATAAATAAGAAACATACCACGAAGAAATTTTGCTTGCTGGCGCCGTGCTTGGATTTTATATCACAATGTGGAAACGGCGTCCCTTGTGTTGTCGTTGCACATAAGTTTGTTTTTACTTCACAATTTTACCAACAAGCCAAAATAATCCTTAAAAGCAAATTCACGTCTAGTCACACCATGCCCCCCAAAATTTACATTGTTTAAAAGGCACAAAGTATATTTTTATATTTGCTTTAAACTTCTTTAATGATTGCACTTTAATTTTTAACTAAATTATATACTGAATGCTTAAGAATTAAAATTAATCACTCGACATGTTTAACTTGTATTTATTTATTTAGACTTAAAATATTTCACTTGTGCCAACTTGTGGCAATTTTCACTAATAAAAAATAATCCTGTGGTGCAAGGCACTACAATATAACAAGCTAAATATTACTCACTCATTTTAGACTGCACTCCAGACATAAGCCACCAAGAACATATGTCGATTATTATCAGAACTGTTCAAATGGGTGAAGTACCAGAAATTAAAGAATACGTCTTGGGCTTTCTTGAGGCTTCAGAAAGTACAGGCCTGGGTTTATCAGTTCTGATTCTGAAGAGACTAGATGAACTGAATATTCGCTTTGATGACTGCAGAGGACAGTCATATGACAACGGAGCGAACATGAAGGGCAAGAACAAAGGTGTTCAGGCAAGGTTATTATAGAAGAACTGTCGTGCACTCTATGTTCCATGTCGGGCTCACACTCTGAATCTTGTAGTGGCTGATGCAGCTAAAGCTTCCACAGATGCCATCAGCTTCTTTGGCAACGTACAAAAATTGTACAACCTTTTTGCAGCAGCTACACAGAGATGGACAATCCTAAAGAAGCACGTGAACATAACACTCAAGTCTTGGAGTGAAACCAGGTGGGAGAGCGGCTTAAGAGCATTGAGGCTGTGCGATACCAGAGCCACAACATCAGAGAGGCCCTGTTGGAAGTCAGAAACAATGCCACAGATGCCATAGCCAGGACTGAAGCACAAGCACTTGCAGAGGAGGTAGGGTCTTATCGCTTTCAGATTTGTACAGTAGTATGGTATGACATTCTTCATGCAGTTAACCACGTGAACAAACTTCTACAGTCTCATACAATGCAGTTTGATGTGGCAGTCAACCTCCTCACAAAAACAAAAGACTCACTCACCAGCTACAGAAACAGGTTTTGTTGCAGCACAAGTCGTAGCTAGGGACATATGTGAGGAAATGAATGTGGAGGCTGTGCTGAAGGAGAAGAGGCTCAGATCCACAAAAAAGCAATTTGCTTACGAAGCTCCTGACGAACCATTTACAGAAGCCTTAAAGAGGCTGGAAGTCAAATTTTTCAATGTGGTGGTGGATTGTGCCATCGGGTCAATAAATGAGAGATTCAAAACATTAGATGATGTGAGGGACATTTTGGGGTTCTTCTAAACTTCACCACAATGAACAACAAAGACTTGTCCTGCAGGTGTGAAAAGCTCTCTAAGATACTGAGCTCTGGAGCTGACTCTGACATTGATGGAAGAGAACTGGCCCTCGAAATTATGAACTTGCCGACTTTACTTTCACACAACATGACTGCATTGGAACTTCTCTCCTTCATTCATCAGAAGCAACTGGAGGAACTATACCCCAATCTCTGGGTTGCACTAAGAATTGCCTGCACTCTACCTGTGACAGTAGCGTCAGCCGAGAGGAGCTTCTCTAAGATGAAGCTAATCAAGAACTACCTCAGATCATCAATGGGGCAGGATCGCCTCAGTGGCCTTGGCATCATAAGCATCAACCAGGACGTTGGCAGGGAGATTTCATATGATGATGTTATTGATGATTTCGCCAGAAAAAATCTAGGAGGCAAAAATTTTGAAGATACAACTGTTCTATATAACTGTTAGCTATTACACGATTGTATCGTAGTTAGTAATTGTTTGGTAGTTGATAATTGCATTATTTTTTTATACATAGTTCTGTGTCATTTATTTTAAATAATGTATAAGCTAATTTTCAGGAATTTCATGAAGAGTATTTTTTCTGTTTGTCTTCTGAAAGTATATATTTGTTGTTTTGGACATAAATGTTTAATTAAAATTGTTTCATAATTGTTTTTTATTAACATAGCCATTTTTTGTATGTGTGTGCTGAGGTGATGGAGTAAGGCGTGAGTTGGTGGGTGGAGGGGTGGGGCCTCAAATGGGTATACTGCTTAGGGCCCCCTAATGGCCATAAACGGCCCTGTATATAACATAACACCTCTTCCTCGCCACCCTATTCTGTTTTTAACAAAAAGTCTATAGCCTCTAATTTGATACTCCCCTACAAAGTCACGTGTTTCAGTGCTAAGCCACGATTCATTTATCGCAATTAAATCATAGTCTTTACAAGCAATTAAAGAAAAAATTCGTTTATTTTATTTCCTAGGCTACGAGCATTTAAGGATAGAACCTTCAAATTGTTTGTAACTGCGATACATTCGCGAGCACAAGGGAAATTTGAGGAAATTACGCCGGGACCGTTCGAGTTACTGCAGCCTGAAAAGAAGAGACAGTATCATGAAATAGTCTTCCTAAACGCGCAGCTCCAACGTCATTAAGATGAAGTCTATCTCCGAGGAACAAGTCCCTCCTGCCATAGAAACTGTTCCAAAAATTTGCAAAATGCACTCCTTCCTGTTGGCAAAGAGACTTTAGGTTATTGTTGATATAGGTCGCCTTGCTGTAGAAATCGCTATGTTAGATAATTCGAGGAAGTATACCTGTTAAAACAATCTTATTGGTTTTTTCCTTTAGTCGCTCTAGTAAGTCCCTGTACCTAGCCAGCAGCTCTTCCGATCTAGAATTTAAAACGTTATTAGTACCGACATGAATAACACGTTGTGTCCTCAGAGGCTCCGTCTGTAAAATGGTCAACACTATTAGTTATATCCTCCACCCTGGCACCAGGGTAGCAATAACGGCGCCTACGACGAGGGTTTCTCCCACAGAATTCCTCGAGCTGCCCTCGAACAATGGAATCACCAACGAGTCGTATTTCCGGTTCATCAGCATCTTCAAAACCCAAAACAGAAAACTTATTGTTTGTTATTACTGGCAGACAAATCTTAGGTTTTCTCAATGGGGCTCCATTACGCACTTGAACGAAGGGTTGGGAACTAGGGGAAGAGAGAGCGCTATTAGTATTATTTATATTATTAGTAGAAACTGGGGCAGGAGGGGTCGTAACTGAAGTCTCAAGGGATTCTAATTTTGCCGTCAGGAGCATCACCCTTTCTTCAAGCCTCACTCTGGCTTCCCTCTCATGTTCTAACTCGTTCCTCAGCACTTCCATGTTTGAGCATCACCTGCAAACTAACAGATCATTATTATTAGCCAAAGTAAACGCGTAAGCGGCAAATTTCCCTTCACAGTGACTGCAAGTACTAAGGGAGTGCCATGCTATTAATTAATTTTTAAAAAAAAGCGTTTGGAAATTAATAAATTCCAAACGTAGGTCTACCGCGTGCTTATTGTGACGTCACCTGCGCAAGCCAGCAAAAATGTTCTTCAAACGCAGAAACAGGTTCCTGTAACACAAATGTATACTAAATAAATATATACTTAATTAAGCTACTGACGAAGGATCTGCAAAAGAAAAAGTATTAATAAAACTTACCTGTCCACTATTCGGCCGACTTTTTTCTTTCCTTTTTTTATTTTCTCCCACGGAGGGTGACCACACCCTACTTTATAATCCCTTAGCAAGGCAAAATCAACCTTATTAAACCTCGTTTTGTAATATATTCGAAAAACAAACAAGGCAAGCCACGTGCACTCGCCTTGGTTTAATCAAATAATATAGTAATGAATAAAGTCAATAAATGAACTATATTCGTTAATGAATGATTAGTAACACAAGGTAATTTAGTTAAGAATGCACCAAACACTATTTTTCAAAGACACTTCAACGAAAACCACTTATTCAATTGCTAACACTGGATACTCGATAAAGCACATCTGTTCACAAGGAAAGACTAATCACTGATATATATATATATATTATATATATATACAGGGTGTCTCAAAAGTCACTACTATTTTGAAAAGTAATGGGAATTACGAAAAACTGGTTTAAGACATGAAAAATAGATTTATTTCAAAGTAAGTGCCACAAAGAATTAGTGCTATTTATTTATCTGTCTCCACATGGCGACCATCAGTGTCTCTACAGAGCTCAAAGCGATAAGTTGTTTCCCGGAACACACTTTCCAGCATTTGAGGTGTTATTTTCTGAACTGCATCGGTAATACCATTTCGAAGTTCGGCTACATCACTAATTCTTCTACCAGTGTACACCTTAGACTTAATGAAACCCCAGGCGAAAAAATCTAATGGTGTTAAATCGGGTGAACGTGCTGCCCATGGTTGTGTTCCTCCACGACCAATCCAGCGACCGGGGAAGCGTCTGTCAAGATAATCACGTACAATTATTGCATAATGGCACGGTGCTCCATCCTGCTGAAAAACTACTGTGTCAAGAATGCCATCTGTAAGAAGTTGAAGTTCGAGGAATTGTTCAAGCATGTCAAGATAAATTTATAAATTACACAAAATTCGAAATAAACCAATTAACTTTTTTTAAATACACAAATTTGCACCAGAAGTACATATCTTTATGCCAGCATAGCATTTTAAAAAAAAACATCTAATGTCACCGAAATAGATAGTGACTTTTGAGACACCCTGTATATATAAAATGCAAACCACAAGGAAAAAAAATTCTTTTTCCTTGTGGGTTTGCATCATTCATTCATTTCACGTGTTTAAGTGTGAAATTCATCCCATATATATATATATATATATATATATATATATACAGGGTGGGCCGTAAGTTTCCATACATAGGAAAAATAAACATTTTTTTATGGACAACCATTTTTATTTATATAATATGCTCTACATGGTTGCCATTGTTTTGAAAACACATTTCAATACGTGTTCCCCACTGTTGATGAACACGCATTAGCACAGTTGACGTTATGCTTGTAATGGCGTTGGTGATACGTTCCTTTAGATGATTTATGTCTCGTATCTTTTCCTGATACACCATGGCCTTCAAGTGCCCCCAAAGATAGAAATCAAGGGGGGTGAGATCTGGGGATCTGGGAGGCCACTCCACAGGACCACGCCGACCAATCCAAGCATCCGGAAACTGCTGATCCAAATACCGACGCACGTGAAGACCATAATGAGGTGGAGCTCCATCTTGCTGGAAGTAAACTGGGAAGTTACCTTCCTCGTTTAGCAGGGATGGGAAAATCTCTTCTTGCAACATGTTAAGATACCTTTCGGCATTAAGATTTCCACTGACAAAAATTGGTCCAATAATTCTGTCACCCCATATCCCGGCCCACACCATCACTTTACCGGCACCTTGCATCTTCGTCGGACTCAGCCAGTTAGGGTTAGCATTACTCCAATAACGTATGTTTTGCCGATTAACCTCTCCATTGACGTAAAAATTTGCTTCATCAGTAAACAAGATCTTACAAACGCATATTCTTAGGGTATCTGAAACATAAAAACAAACGTTTAAATTTTCCTATGTATGGCAACTTACGGCCCACCCTGTATATATATATATATAATATTTTCTTTCTAAAGTCGAAAAAGGAAGATAAAATTAATAGATTTCTTCTGCAACTCAAATCTAAAAATGTAATCTTGGATATGTTGTTTTCAAAATTATTTGTTTCCAGGTTCAGTATTGGTATCATGTAGTGGTGGACCGGATGTCAGTTTTTCAACATATGCGGATGCGGATTTTTTATTTCAATATCCGCGGATGCGGATGCGGATATTTAGTTAATCTATCATATAATATAGAATTATGAATATATGACATAATTTTTCAAATTTCGTGATACTATTATGGCAGGCAATGCATAAGAATTAAAATTAATATTAATGTTTTCATTATGATAAAAATAATATCTTTCTCAAGAGTTTCAGCCACAAAAAATTTAATGAAATAAGTTTCATTCAATTTTCTGTGTTACCAGGTATTTATATTTTGAGGTTTATATATTTGTTTGTTCATTAATAGTTAATACTTTACATGAAATGTGCATGACTGGGCCTTATAAGCTACTTTATAAGCTAATTTAATTGTAAATTGCATAATTTACTAGAGGTAATATCCGCATAACATCCGCAGTCAGAAGTGCGGATGCGGATTCGGATGTTAAAAATGACGCGGATATCCGCATATGCGGATATCCTGTCCACCACTAGACTATCATGTACGGACTTCCCAAGATACATAAACCAAAATGCCCACTCAGACCAATTTTATTGGCAATATGTACTTTCAGTTATAATCTATCACAGTTTTTGGTACCCATCTTATCACCCATAACATACAACTTACATACAGTAAAAGACTCTTTCTCCTTTATTAAGAAAATCACCACACCCAACAATGCCGCTTACACAATGGCCTGGGAGCTATTGAAGAATAGGGACCCCAGCCTTCTTTAGTTAGGCTTATAAGGCTAACTAACGAAAATATCACGACCTAACCTAACCAATCGTTAGGTTAACTGTACGCCCTTGACGACTGGTTAGGTTAGGTCATGATATTTTCGTTAGTTAGCCTTATAAAGCTAACTAAAGAAGGCTGGGGTCCCTATTCTTCAATAGCTCCATGGCCTGTTGAAGAAACCATTAATACAGTATATCATGCAGTGGCGGCTGGTCTATAGGTGCTGCAGAGCTGTAGTCCCTCCTGAACTGAGCTGCCAAACGTACGATGCAACTACGATAAATGTATTTTTGAAGCTAAAATAATATTGTTTCATCCCGTGTCTAGAAATTACTTTGTGATACATTATTTATTAAACAAAAAGATTATATTTTCAAAAAATAAAACTAAGACCCACTTCAAACATTGCAAATCTTAACTGGCGTGACGTGAAAATAACTCTGCGAAACTCGATTCAGTGCTGCAATTTTTGCAGCTCGCCAGTTACCGAGGCGTGTTTGTTGAGAAGATTTGTTCTGCATTATTTCGTTATAAAGTAACAATTTCGTAAAACGAGAACCCATGGAAAACAAAGTGAAATACTTGCGAAATGTAAACTTCAACAGATTAACACTAAATGAAAACTTGCAGTTAAGGATAAAGGGAGACCAATACCTTACTTAAATATTCAGCAAAGTAGCACAAGTCGCAGTAAGGAATATGTACGTCAGTTTAATAATAAAATTTATGAAAAATGTGACTGGATCTGTGGATGTGATGAAACGAATTCGTTATTCTGCTTTCCATGCTTACTCTATGGTGGAGACGAATCATGGACAAAGACTGGTGTTAGAGACCTGAGACATCTGCCACAGAAAATCAAAAAACATGAACAATCAAGTAAGCATATGAATAATATGATTGACTTATCAGTGCTGGGTAGAGTTAATATTGCAACCCAAATTGACTCGGCATATAAACTTTCAGTGACAAAGCACAATGAATTAGTGAGAGAAAAAATAATGATGTTTTGTCTAAAATTATAAATCGCATAAAATTCTGTGGAAAGTTTGAATTACCACTCAGAGGACATGATGAAACTGAAAGCACGAAAAATCCAGGAGTATTTCTTGGTTTACTTGATTTTGCCAGCGAACTAGACTCCAGTCTTCATACTCATTTCAATACAGCAACAGTTTTCAAGGGAACGTCTAAAGCAATACAGAATGAACTTTTGGAATCTCTTCTAACTACACTATGTCAGGAAAGAATAAAAAAAGAAGTTAGTGATGCAGCATATTTAGCAGTAATGTGTGATGAAACGACAGATGTTTATGATAAAACACAGATGGTAATAGTTCTGAGGTATGAACTACAAGGAAGGCCTGTTGAAAGATTATGGGATTTTTCAATCCACTTAGTCTAAGAGCAGAAACTATAGCCGGGCTTCTGCAAAATGAGCTCAATAATTTAATTCCAAATTGCCCAGAAAAAATTGCACAAACTTATGATGATGCAGCTGCTCTAAGTGGAGCCAAAACAAGTGTTCAGGCAAGAATTAAAGAAACTTTCAAAAATGCACACTTTGTTCATTGTTACAATGTACACCAGCTTAATTTGGTTGTACAAAAAGCAACATCACAGAATACTAATGTTAGAGTATTTTTCAACAGTTTGTCAAGAATAACAGCTTTTATTTTCAAAATCTCCACAAAGAATGGCAGTATTGGATTACGTGGCTTCTCGAATTCCGAAGCCATCTGTCACTCGATGGAATTTTAAAAGAAGAACAGTCAATGCTGTAAATGAAATTAAAGATGCTTTGATTGAATGTTGCACCACTTTAGAGACATCCAAGTCAAATGATGCTGGATGTGCAGCTGCAGGCATTAAAAGGACATTCAATGATCCCGAATTTGGATTTTGGCTTAACTTCTTCTCTAAAATAATGCCTCATATTGATATTCTCTTTTCCCAGTTTCAATCTAGAAACATAGACGCTACTATGGAAGGCCTCTTTAAAAGCTTTTAATTCTGTCATTCAGAAAATACGAGAGGAGTGCGATGAAATCATGGAAATAGGCCCACAATATAAAAAAAGAAAATGTCTCGGGTGGTATAACAGCTGCAAAAGAAGTTTGCGATGTGATTTTATCTCTTTGTAAGGAACGATTCAGTTTTATTAATCATTTGGAAGCAAGCAAGCTACTTTTTACAAGAAGTTTTCCATCATATGCGAAAAATTTTCCTAGTTATGAGCTCAATAAAGCTGTTGAAGCTTATCCAATGCTTGAAAAAGATAAACTTAAGACTGAACTTAATGTACTCTATACTAGAGAGGATTTATGCAACACAGAGAATCTGATAGATTTGTTCAAAGTGATACGTGATAACCATTTACAATGGACATTTTCTGAAATTGTAAAGCTTATTAAGATTCTCATAACGACACCGATGATAACAGCAGAAGCAGAAAGATGCTTTTTAACCTTGAAAAGAATTAAAACTATCTTGCGTAATACTATGACGAACGAAAGATTGACAGCCCTGGCAATGATCTCAATTGAAAACCAGATGATCACAGAAATTAATGATTTCAATATCAAAGTTATAAATGACTGCGATACTTCATTTTTATTCACAGACGGACAGAGACACACACACATTTTCGGTGAATTATAGTAGTAATAATAATAATAATAATATGCGAACAGAAAGTTGGAAATTAGAAGACTTTGTACCCTAATTTCGAGCTTATGTGAAGAATAAAAGTTTTAGGTTATACAGTACTTCTTCTGTTCTGAGGAAGTTCACAAACCTTCACAAGTGTTACTAAATTCATTTATCCTGCGGTGAAGAAAGCACTGGGCAACCACTTTACTAATATGCCCTTGTTAAACTCATGAAAATGTCCACAGAGAGAAATAGGAATAACAGCGTAAATGGAGTTGCCAGACAAAAGATAGGCAATGTCGCGCTCGGCAGGGGAAACAACAGGGCTTCCCAGGTCGTCATCAGGCAAATTCCCTGCGACACCAACAAAGGAGTAAAGATTGGGACATGGAATGTAAGAACAATGAACAGACCAGAAAAGTTAGAGAACATCAAACAAGAGATGAATAGGCTGAGCATAGATGTTATGGGGTTGTCGGAAGTCAGATGGTGAGAAGGAGGAGATTTTATTATTGGAGACGTGAGAGTGATTTATTCTGGTACCGACAGGGCTGAGAGAGGAGTTGCTATTTTACCTAGAGGAAGGATAAGAAACACCGTAGAGGAGTTAGACTGTGTGTTAGATAGAATAATGTGGATAAGAATGAAAGGCGAAAGTTTAGATACATTTATCATGTAAGTGTATATGCCAATAAGTGCTCATCCGAAAGAAGAGGTAGAAGAAATGTATGATAGAATAGAGGAAATAATTGAAGCCCATGGAAGAAATGCTAACGTAATAATCATGGGGGACTGGAATAGTGTGATTGGAGAGGAGAAAGACGGAAGGGAGGTTGGACCATTCGGATTAGGTAGAAGAAATGAAAGAGAAAAGCTAGTAGAATTTTGCAGAAGGCAAGAACTCATGGTGACTAATACTTGGTTCTAAAATCACAAAAGAAGGAGATATACATGGAAAAAAGAAAAACCAGGAGACACTGAAAGATTCCAAATTGACTTTATTTTGGTAAGACAAAGATATAGGAATGCAGTGAAGAACTCGAAAGCTTATCCTGGAGCAGCTGCTGACTCCGATCATAACTTGGTGGTAATGGAAAATATGGTGAGGCTGAAGACTCTGAAAAAGAACAAAGTAAGGAAGAAATGGGATACTGAAAAACTGAAGGGAGAACAAAGGATAGTTTTTTGCATTTCAAAATGAATGGGCCAAATCCTTTCCATTCATATCGAGTTCGGTTTGGTCCCATTTATGTCTCATTTGCAACGAGAAACTCGCCAACAACAAAAATTCAATCTCGAGAGGCATTTTCTCAGAAAAAACACTACCTTTGCTGAAAATACCCAGTTGCAAATGCCAGAAAGGAAGCCGTGGAGGAGCTGCATCATAACGCAAACCAAAGTAAGAACACGTTCGCTAAATGGCTGAAATCACCCAAGTATCACAACTGCCGCAAGTTTTGTGGCAAGTCAAGAGATCGTGAAACGAGGAAACCCGTTCACAGATGGTGAATATACGCGGTAAAGAGATAAAGTGTGTTTTACCAAAGTATCAGAGCAGCTGTACAGTGATTTCAAAAACAAAAATGAAATTGTTCAGAAAATTAGAGACATACAAAGATGATGAGGAGCAGAACTGTAAAAATGGCCACAGATATCACCATCTAGGACGTTTTGGCGCTGGACGTTTTGGCGCCGCCGTTTGGGCGCCACCGTTTGGGCGCGGAGCCGGTTTGGCGCCGCCGTTAATTAGTATTAAGTATTAAGTAGTAATACTTGGTTATTATCCTGAAGTGCTGTCTGTCTTTTCAGATAAGTTGTGTTGTTGCCCTTAATAGCATAAATGTCTGAAAATATATCAAGTAAGAAAGGGAAACAGAAGTTTTCACATAATGGATATTTGTATGTGTTTGATAAATGTAGCAAGCGCGACCCTTCGTTACTTTTTTGGCGGTGCGAGCAAAAGAGTCAGTGTATTATAAGGTGTATATATAATATGGGTACTTTTCCGTTATCTGCCCCATTGACGATTGGTTAGGTTCAGTCATGATATTTTCGTTAAAACTAACAAAAATATCACAACTTAACCTAACCAATCGTCACTGCCAGGTTAGGTCAACTGTACGCCCTTGACGATTGGTTAGGTTAACCTAACCTAACCAATCGCCAAAACGGTGGCGCCCAAACGGCGGCGCCAAAACGTCTGCGCCAGAACGTCGGCGCCAAAACGTCCCATTCCGCAGATATCACCAGCCAGCAGATTAAGACATTGATTCAGTCCTGGGCTTCTCTATGTGCTTGTGACGAGTCGTGTGATGTCGATGGCATTGCACAAGTTGCCCTTCTCGGCAGGTACGCGAATTCCGAAGGACTCCAAGGAGAGCTTATTGAACTGCTGCCCCTCAAAGGCTAACCAAGGGGAGAATACACTTTATCAGCTATCGTCGACTGCCTATAAACGAAAGAAATAAACACCAACCACAGCATGTCAGTCGCGACTGATAGGGCACCGAATATGAAAGGGGCACACAATGCCCCATTTCATTGAGATAAACTCGCATTAGTACTGTTTTTGTCGGAAACGACATAATTGTTATCTCTATAGTTTTACTGTATTTGACAGTCGTAACTAGACGACAGCTAGCGTCCTCGAGAGAGAGAGAGAGAGAGTCAGGAAGAAAATGATACAAACACAGATATGTAAAATGTGAGGAAATAAAATATGTAAAACGTTGTTAACACCCTGCAGTAAACATATATTGTGAATGAATGAAATTACATAAACATAATGGTCATCAAGGTGCGGCTTTACTTCGATTATAAATTAAATTATAACATATATATATATATATATAATATAATATATATATATATATATATATATATATATATATGTGTGTGTGTGTGTGTGTGTGTTACACACAGACCGTGCATGGAACAAGGAACTCTTCTGGGAAAATTAAATCCACTATAGTTCGAACAAGTAATGGTAAATGACAAATACTATAGTTTTTCTTTTTCATGATGTTAGCACGACGTGGTCAACGGGTCACTCACAAAGAGGCCCCAAAATATAGCTTCCCTCACCAGCAATCTGTCAACCAGATAGGATCCAGCTTTGGGACAGGATCTAGCATTTACATCTACACCTAGCCTACTATATTCAGAACCTCAATATACGCAAGAAACTCGTTGCATTCAAGTCGGATTACATCACGTCGGTTTACATCAAAGTAAAAGGGGTAACTATTGAATTTTCAGCCAAAAACCAAAACTTGAACCTCAACTGGCAGAATTGAGCGTCCACTTTATAAAGCACTTAACATGTCCGTTTCATGATGGGATTGAACTCAGGATGGTCCCCTGAGATCTTTTATGTTACACATTTGCGAGTGACCCGTTGCCCGTTCCTCACGACGGGCTAACAACATGAAAAAGAAAAACTATAGTATTTGTCATTTACCATTACTTATTCGAACTATAGTGGATTTAATTTTCCCAGAAGAGTTCCTTGTTCCATGCACGGTCTGTGTGTAAAATAAAAGATCTCAGGGGATCATTCTGAACTCAATCCCATATATATATATATATATATATTATATATATATATATATATATATATATATATATATACACATTTTAACTGCAAACAACACACAGTATAATTAATGTAAAGAACGACGCTTGTGTAGAAGAACGTTCCGCACAAGATGAAGGAGAACGAACAAATGAAAAATGAGGTAACCACCCGGGAATCGAACCCGGGATCTTCCGATTGCCGGTCAGATATGCTATCCACTACACCATGGGCCTCGATTAATCAGAAGTCGTAATTCTCCTACATACGAGCAGAAACCAATGCCCTGAGGGGGCACCCTCGCATGCCGTACATATATATACATTTTAACTGCAAACAACACACACAGTATAATTAATGTAAAGAACGACGCTTGTGTAGAAGAACGTTCCGTACAAGATGAGGAGGGAGAACGAACATTGGTTTCTGCTCGTATGTAGGAGAATTACGACTTCTGATTAATCGAGGCCCATGGTGTAGTGGATAGCATATCTGACCGGCAATCGGAAGATCCCGGGTTCGATTCCCGGGTGGTTACCTCATTTTTCATTTGTTCGTTCTCCCTCCTCATCTTGTGCGGAACGTTCTTCTACACAAGCGTCGTTCTTTACATATATATATATTATATATATATATACAGGGGTGCAGTGCTGCCGGAGCGTGCCGGAGCGCCGCTCCGGCACCTCTGCAAGAGGAAGTTTGGAGGAATTACCATAACAAGCAACAAAAAAATTGTCTCTATTAATTATCAACAGTTTCTTACTAGTCTTGTGAACAATTTGCAGCACCGTATGTTCACGACAACATCCATGAAAGGTTCTCAAACTTCTGAACCTCAAAGTATGTATAAATCACTGCTAAATGAAATGTATGTCCTTGAAAAAGACTACTGGCCTGATGAAATACCACCTAATTACGGAGAAGCTGAAATCTCATCTCTCTGTAAGAGGTTTAAGCTTTCTTCTTACTCTGTACTAAATGCCTTTAGAGACTATGTGGAAGATCATGGGCGCCGCATCCCCCAAGATTTACACCCATTACTGAGCTGTTCACAAGTTATTCCTATTAGTACTGCTGAGTGTGAGAGGGAGTTCAGTCACATGAACTTGATAATAACAACAACACGCTCAAGAATTCTCATAAATCATGTATCAGCGCTTATGTTTGTTAAACTACATGGACCTCCTCTAGTTCAGTGGAATCCTGAGCCATATGCCATATCATGGCTACGGTACCACAGATCGGCAGATGACACCAGGACAAGAGTTGCTTCAGACCCCCGAAAACATATCACGCCTGACCCTTTGTGGAAATTATTGTGAAACTTCCCACTAGTGGTATTTGGTAAGCACTAAGTAGTTTTAACTTCTTAAATTGATAAAATACATGATTGCTCTTTTTTCTTTATTTGCTTGATAATTATATTTATTTTATGATAATTAGTGAGTGCAAACACGAAATACTTAGTCATCGTGTGGCATATATAGAAACAGGATAGGAAATGGCAGGCTTTTGTCAGGCCCACCAGAGCTCCGGCACCTATAAAATTGGCACTGCACCCCTGTATATATATATATCTTATGTAACCCCTATCTCAATTACAGGACACACACACACACAATGATTTGTAATTAAATCAGGAGAATAGGAAGGGTGGAGGGAGGAATCAGATCTCCTGACTTTGTTCCGACGACGTTCCTGGAGTCCGTTTTAGTTCCTTAGAAGAGCTCAACATGGCTGCGTCCAAGCGGCTGAAGGACTTTTTGAAAAAGCCTTCTGTACCAGAATCAAGAAACGGGTGGACCGTTGAACCACATGTGTTGAGAACGAGGTACTATGTTGAAGCAAACGTCAGCAATTTATCATTTCCCTTCGCAGAACTAGAAAGAGTACTCTTTCAGGATAACCCTCATAGATATACTGTACACACACACACACACACACACGCACACACTAGACTGGCCCAAAAAAACTTATTTTTGAAAAGTGAAAGTCTAACCCCCTAAAATTGTTACCACCATCATAATATACTCACATACTAAATTTCAACAATATCTATGCACTTTCGATGGTGCCGACAGCCTCTTGTATTTTTCTTTTATTGCGAAAATATCAATTGCTGGTAAAATTACTTTAAGAAATCCCATAATTCGTAGTACAAATATTGTGTGCAAACCATGCCTCTTCACACTCTTGTGGATTGTGCTTCACATGTTACACTGTTACACATGTTACACTCACTGTCACATGTTACACTGTTGAGTAGAAACACGTCTTTTGACCTGACGTCATTACTGGTGACGTCATCGGCTACGGAAGAAAGTGGGAAGGTCGCTGTTTACGTCAGTATTGTTTAAGGCGCAGTGAGAGATTGATGTGCAAGTGTTTTCTCTTAATATTAGATTTTATCCTTCACTATGTCCGATTCAATTGTAACAAGAAGAAAAACTGAAATATGGCTGATTGGACAGCCAATTAACACAATTGGCAGTAAGAAGCTTCCATCCAATGAAGATGTACTGTGTCGGCTTTTCTGTTTCACAAACAGTAAGAAAACATTGAAAGAAGCATCCAACATAGTTTATGCTGAAATTTTTGAGATTTGGGACAAGGCGAAAATACCACCAGAGCCAAACAGCATGTACTAACTAAAATTCAGAAAATGTATGAGAACTTCAGATCACTTCAAAAATCAAAATCAAACCGTAATCAAAATCAAATTAAAAAAGAAACTGAATTCCAAGATAGTTTAGATAACCTTTTTGATATAGCTCACGCAAATGCTTTACAAATGATATCAAATGAGGAAGATAGATCATTCCTACATGCTCAAAGAGAAAAAAGGAGGCGAGGTTACATGACTGATAATGATAACAAACTGGTCGCTAAGCAAATGCGAAAACGGAAAAGAGATGAAAGAAATGCTGCACTAAAAGAAGCCGAGGCATTGCGAAAGAAACTGTCATCAACTGCAGTTCAGTTCAGTAATAGCAGTTCAAGCAATAGTAGTGATGAGCAACCAGAGCCAGGCACATCGTACACTGCTGAAATGGCATCCAAACCTTCAAGCAGCACAATATCAATAAGTGTAAGCGCATCGTAACACTTGATCTGGCAATGGCATTAGATCGAACAAAAACAAGTGATCGTAGTGCTGTTATGGTGCTTTCAGCTGCTGCAACTTCTCTTGGACATGACATTGACAATGTTGTTTTGGGCAGAAGTACTCTATAGAGGGCGTGGAGTGCTGTAAGCCAAAAAGTTGCAGATGACATTAAGCAAACCTTTACCTCTGACGTTCCGCTTACCATTCATTGGGATGGTAAAGTAATGCAAGATATAACAGGTGATGAAAAAATAGATAGGCTAGCTATTCTTGTATCCGGTGGAGGAAAGTCTAAGCTTCTAGCAGTACCCAAACTTGTTTCTGGAGAAGGCGGAAAAATTGCAGAAGCAGTTCTAGAATGCTTAGACGATTGGAATTTGCGAGAATGTATTCAAGCAATGTGTTTTGATACTACCGCTAGCAATACTGGCAAAAAAAAGGCGTTTGCATGATAATCGAAAGTAAGCTTGATAGAAACTCCTTTCTTTGGCTTGTCGCCACCATATTAATGAAATTGTGATATCAGACGTCTTCCAGAAGTGTTACGGTGATTCAACGGGACCTGATATATTACTTTTGAAACGTTTCAAGATTTCCTGGAAACAAATGGATGATAAAAGATATGAAGCTGCCAACACAAACATGCTGTGGAAAGCAGAAATCCTCAAACTGTGCGAAGAACAGCTTGCCAGAAGTCACCCAAGAGCGGATTATCGCGAACTTCTTGAATTATCAATTATTTATTTAGGTGGTGTTCTATCAGGAGGAGTACATTTTCGTCAACCTGGGGCTTTACATCGCGCTAGGTGGATGTCGCGAGTGATTTATGCCATCAAAATTGTATTGCTTCGCTCGCAGTTCAACCTGACAAAACAGGAACTGAGTGCAACGGAACGCTTCTCTCGCTATGCTGTCCGCTTTTATGTGCCAAAATGGTTTGCGGCTCCTATCGCATCTTTTGCACCAAGAACCGATTTGGAGTATCTACAAGAGCTTCAGCAATATGATGATAAGGAACTTTCAGCAACAGCTAGCAAAGCACTATGCCGTCACCTCTGGTACCTAAGTGAAGAACTTGTGTCGCTTGCCTTTTTTTGATGATGGCATAACTTTGCAAGTGAAACGGCAGATGGTTCAGGCATTGGAAAGACCTGGTTCAGAAATACCAGAAAAACGAATTGCTTTTGACCACACTCATGATGACCCACTAGAGAAAAGTCTGGCGAATTTTGTCACAAGCTCAAGTCGCTCCTTCTTTGAGAAATTGTCCCTTCAATCGACGTTTCTCGAAGTAGATTCTGCAGAATGGGATAACAGGGACGACTATAAATTAGCTAAGGAATATGTTAAAACAATGAATGTTGTAAACGATAATGCAGAGAGAGCGGTCTCATTAATTCAGAGTTTCAGCAGTCATCTCACAAAAAACGAAGAACAACTGCAGTATCTTCTTCAAGTCGTGGAAAAACACCGAGAGCAGTTTCCAGATGCAAAGAAATCAATGATAAAGACAGGAAGCACATGAACCTCATGAGTTAACATTAAAAAAGTGGATTAGGCCTATTGGAAATACCAGTTAAAAAAAACCGCGCCTGTTGTAGTTACCTCCTGGGTAGTGCGGAAAAACCAAAAATTTCAGTCTGTCGGCACTACTAAATATTATGGAATCCGGCTGAAACTTCACTCGAAACTTCCTATCGACACGCATTACAAATTCCAGGGGTGAAACTTAAGAAAAGAAAAATATATTTTTCACCCTTATGAGCCTGGGCCGGTCTAACACACACAGGGGGAGGGTTGGTGTCAGGAAGGGCATCCGGCCGTAAAAAAACCCATGCCACAACCAAATGAGATGAGTCAAGAGAATATAAGGATAGCCAGGGTGTACCCCGTAAGCGACGCACAGATATATCGTCCTAACTCTGTGACAAGACGAGGCCTACCGCATCAAGAGCGGGCGCGGCTAAAGAAGCGAGCTCAGGAGGGATTAAAGATTGCTTCTCTGAACGTGGGAAGCATGTTATATTTTATTTTATTGGGTTCAGAATCCCAGCTGAGCCCTGAACGGCCAAGCTCTGAAGGGCCAGTTTAACCTACAGCCCAAGTTAAGCTATACTAAAACTTACGGACTTGGAGGTCCTATTAAGTCCTACCTCAAGGTTGCTGACTCGATGTGGGCCTACCTTAGGCCTCAGTTGCATAAAATTAAGATAAAAACAAAAGGGGCACTATTTATGGTCTTCTTTCTAAACCTTGCAACAACACACAACCTGCACCATTGCACGATGCAACAATCTTGTATCTAAACAACCAAACTGAATTGCAAGAGAGCTCTCTATAAGACTACGCCCTGTAAATGCCGCATTCAACAAACGAGTAGGAAGGACGCGCAGTGCCCCCAAAAAAATGATGCCACAAGAGTGCCCAAACAATGATGCCACAAGAACCCAAAAATGCTAGCTCTAAATTAAGTTAATTTTTCACTAATCTTACAATTATGAGATGGATATATATACACCTTAACTTAATATATACAAGCAATGTTGCATCAATCAGCTTAGTCATCATATCGCCTTGGGACAACAATGGCTCTTCTTCTTCTAGATTTTCTAACACTCCCCACCGAAGAGGCATTGTTGATTGTTGTCATTACCTTCTGCAAGTTTAGCCAAGCCTTCTCCATGAGGCTGTAACTCAAATGTTTCATCTTGACTATCTGTGCTTTTGTTGATTTCTAAAGCATAGAGTTTTTGTATAGGTCTCTTTAATTTTCCTCCTGAAGTCTTTACCAGTGCAGACCTAACTAAATTGTCTTTCCCAACAAACAACGCTTCAATTATGCCAAGCTTCCAGCATTGCCTTGGTCTTTCATCCCCAATCATTACCACTTCTCCCACCTTGATACAATTTGCATTAGAGCCTTTACATTGCCTGATGGGTAATAATTGAGTTCTGGTAAGTATTCCATTTGCCACCTCTTCCATAACTGATCTTGTAGCTCTTCAAGGTACTTGAACCTTCTGGTTAACTCTTCTTGAGTGCTCTGGATAGACTGTAAGTCTTCTGGCAAACTGGGGCTTGATGTTAATCGTTTACCACAAAGAAAATGATTTGGTGTCAATGGCTCTCCATCCTGCATACTGTTATAAACAAAAGTGATAGGCCTACTGTTCACTATTGCTTCTACTTCACACAAAACAGTGCAGAATTCTTCTTTGCTCAAATGAGCATTAGCTAAAAGTTTCTTTAATGGACACTTTACACTTCTCACTAGCCTTTCCCAAAATCCTCCCCACCATGGTGCTCTCTCAACAATAAACTCCCACTGTACCCCATGGTGTGAAAAGTAGGATTGGAATCCCTCCTCTTTTAGCAAGGACCAAACTTCTTGGAGTTCCTTTGCAGCCCTTTTGAAGGTTTTTGCATTAGCCGATATGATTTTATTTGGGAAACCCCTTCTGTTCACAAACCTTTTAAAGGCTAAAAGAAATACATCACTTCTTAAGTTGCTTACACCTTGCTCATACACATAGACTGGACCTGCAAAGTCTACTCCCACTACATCAAATGGGGCAGTATAGACACACCGTCCTCTTGGAAGTGGAGCCACCTTTTCATAATAAGGCTTTGCACTCCAACGCTTGCAAACCACACATTTATGCGACCTTTTTTTCTACTTGTCTAATTTTGGGAATCCAAAACTGTTGTCTGATCTCTATTATCACTTCTCTAACTCCAGCATGTAACAACTTATGATGCGTATCCAGGATCAAACGTTCCACAAAGTGCCCCCCAGAAGGTAGCAAAATTGGATGTCTTTTCTCCTCTGGAAGCCCAGAAAACTGTAGTCTACCTCCTACTCTCAATAAATCCTGATCCAAAAACACATTGAAACCCTTGAGAGCAGAATGTGTTGGTAGAACCTGTAATGGAGTGCTGGTGAGTAATTCCCTCTCTTCACCAAATGTTTCCTTCTGCACATATACTACCCAGCAGTGGCGGCTCGTGACTAAAAATTCTAGGGGTGCTGTCTCTAAGAATGGGTTAAAATAATTACTGAAATAAAAGGATGAGCATTGAGCAATGAATAAAAGTTTCAAAAGTTATTGAAAAAGTTATTCAGTGAGCTCATCCTTATATTGTTCTTGATTATTTCAATTGTAAATAAAAAATTTAGGGGTACTGCAGTTCCGCAGTGCCTACCGACGAGCCGCCACTGCTACCCAGTATTGCCTGGCTTGCTGAATCTCCTTACTGTTCAGAATTCCTTCCCTTCTTGTTTCTCCCTTAATGTTGTCTGTAAATCTATATACCCATGCTGTCACTCTTAACAACCTTTTCAGACTGCTAATGTCCTCAAGCCTCAATATGGGGTCCTGCTGCATAACTTGACAACTGTTCACAGTGCATTTTCTCATCTCACTCACCCATTCTTCTTCAGCCTGGCATTCTCCGACAATAGGCTGATTAGAAGGCAAATTTTCACTTCCAAGTTTTAGCCACTCTGGTCCATTCCACCACAAACTTGAGTGTGCAAGATCTTTCACTGAAATTTCTCGTGTTGGTAAATCAGCTGGGTTTTGGGTGCCTGGACAATGCTTCCATTGCTTTGGATCTGTGTGTGCTTGAATTTCCTCCACCCTATTGGCAACAAATGGTTTCCATTTCCTTGCCTGACTTCTTAACCAGTGCCAAACTATAGTGGAGTCTGTCCAATAATAGCTTGGAATTTCATAGAGGGCCAAAGACTTTCGCACTGTAATTGCAAGCCGACTAGCAATAACGGCACCCATCAATTCCAACCTTGGAACCGAAAGCCTTTTCAGAGGTGCTACTCTGCTCTTTGCAGCAACCAACATGCAACTTACTTCCTCTTGCAATGCGCCTCTTATATAAATACAAGTTGCATAGGCTTCCTTACTTGCATCACAAAAGATGTGCAGCTCCAAATTGTCTGGACTATTGTTCAACTCTCCAAAGTACCATCTTGGGATTTCAATGTCTCCAAGCTGTGCCAATTCTTTGAACCAATATTTCCACCTTACCACCATACGATCAGGTAACTCTTAGTCCCAACGAAGTCCAATTACCCAGAGGCTCTGAAACCAAATTTTTTACTTGATCACAGATGGAGCCAGGAATCCAAGAGGATCAAAGACCTTCGAAGCCAAACTAAGAGCTGTACGTTTTGTCCACCTTGTCTCATTCTCAGCCAGCTCTACTAAAGATTTCCCATTGAAGGTAAACAAATCCTCTCCTTGCTGCCAAACAATGCCTAGCACCTTTGTGTCTATTGCCCACAACTCCTTAACACCAGAATCCTCAATACTTTCTGCTGCATCAGGTCCTACACAGGACTGACTCATAAACTGTTGTAACTGAGAATGATTGGTCTGCCATTTTCTAAGCTCCATGCCAGCCTCCCTCATTATAGCTCTAGCCTCCATGAATATCTGCTTAGACATTTCTGTATTACCCACGAATACAGCAAATCATCAACATAAAAATTTTTCCTTATGTGTTCAATAGTATTAGGATAGACTTCAGAATATTTCTTAAAATGGTACTGCGTAGTTGCTGCCAACCAGGGCCGTTTCTAGCTATTAGGGGGCCATAAGCAGTATACCCATTTGAGGCCCCACCCCTCCATCCACCAACTCACGCCTTACTACATCACCTCAGCACACACATACAAAAAATGGCTGTGTTAATAAAAAACAATTATGAAACAATTTTAATGAAACATTTATGTCCAAAACAACAAATATGTACTTTCAGAAGACAAACAGAAAAATTACTCTTCATGAAATTCCTGAAAATTAGCTTATACATTATTTAGAATAAATGACAGAACTATGTATAAAAAAATAATGCAATTATCAACTACCAAACAATTACTAACTCTACTATACAATCGTATAATAGCTAACAGTTACACAGAACAGTTTGTATCTTCAAAATTTTTGCCTCCTAGATTTTTTCTGGGCGAAATCATCAATAACATCATCATATGAAATCTCCCTGCCAACGTCTTGGTTGATGTTTATGATGACAAGGCCACTAAGGCGATCCTGCCCCATTGATGATCTGAGGTAGTTCTTGATTAGCTTCATCTTAGAGAAGCTCCTCTCGGCTGACGCTACTGTCACAGGTAAAGTGCAGGCAATTCTTAGTGCAACCCAGAGATTGGAGTATAGTTCCTCCAGTTGCTTCTGATGAATGAAGGAGAGAAGCTCCAATGCAGTCATGTTGTGTGAAGGTAAAGTCGGCAAGTTCTTAATTTCGAGGGTCAGTTCTCTTCCATCAATGTCTGAGTCAGCTCCAGAACTCAGTATCTTAGAGAGCTTTTCACACTTGCAGGACAAATCTTCCTTGTTCATTGTGGTGAAGTTTAGGAGAACCCCAAATATGTCCCTCACATCATCTAATGTTTTGAATCTCTCATTTATTGACCCGATGGCACAATTCACCACCACATTGAAAAATTTGACTTCCAGCCTCTTTAAGGCTTTTGTAAATGGTTCGTCATGAACTTCGTAAGCAAAGTGCTTTTTTGTGGACCTGAGCCTCTTCTCCTTCAGCACAGCCTCCACATTCATTTCCTCACATATGTCCCTAGCTACGACTTGTGCTGCAACAAAACCTGTGTTTCTGTAGCTGGTGAGCGAGTCTTTTGTTTTTGTGAGGAGGTTGACTGCCACATCAAACTGCATTGTAGGAGACTGCAGAAGTTTGCTCACATGGTTAACTGCATGAAGAATGTCATACCATACTACTGTGCAAATCTGAAAGCGATAAGACCCTACCTCCTCTGCAAGTGCTTGTGCTTCAGTCCTGGCTATGGCATCTGTGGCATTGTTTCTGACTTCCAACAGGGCCTCTCTGATGTTGTGGCTCTGGTATCGCACAGCCTCAATGCTCTTAAGCCGGCTCTCCCACCTGGTTTCACTCCAAGACTTGAGTGTTATGTTCACGTGCTTCTTTAGGATTGTCCATCTCTGTGTAGCTGCTGCAAAAAGGTTGTAAAATTTTTGTACGTTGCCAAAGAAGCAGATGGCATCTGTGGAAGCTTTAGCTGCATCAGCCACTACAAGATTCAGAGTGTGAGCCCCACATGGAACATAGAGTGCACGACAGTTCTCTAATAACCTTGCCTGAACACCTTTGTTCTTGCCCTTCATGTTCGCTCCGTTGTCATATGACTGTCCTCTGCAGTCATCAAAGTGAATATTCAGTTCATCTAGTCTCTTCAGAATCAGAACTGATAAACCCAGGCCTGTACTTTCTGAAGCCTCAAGAAAGCCCAAGAAGTATTCTTTTATTTCTGGTACTTGACCCATTTTAACAGTTCTGATAATAATCGACATCTGTTCTTGGTGGCTTATGTCTGGAATGCAGTCTAGAATGAGTGAGTAATATTTAGCTTGTTATATTTCTGCAACAATGGCATCCAAGATCTTCCCACTAATGGACCCAATGAGCTCATTTTGAATGATGTTTCCTAGGTGACTTGAATGACTATATTGGCCACTTTCTACTCTGCTGATGTGTTGTTTCATCACTGGATCAAATTTGGCAAGTAGCTCAACCTCCTTCAAGAAGTTGCCATTGTCTCGATTGTACAATGTACAGTGTAGAGGAAGACTCCCTGAAAGCAAGGTTTCTCTCTGCCAGTGATTGGATTATACTTAAAAGACGTATGAGAACATCTCGCCAGCGTCTTCACTCTACCTCCATTAATGACATTTCAGTTTGTTCAATGGTCCTCCCAGTTTTTAGCCACAGTTCCAGATCCTTCCATGTTGCCATGTTATCTGCATGTTCTGAACTATTTTCATGGCTTTTCAGAAGCGAACCAACGTTTATCCAGTCTGAAAGTCCATCCGTAATTAGTTTGTACGACTTCCTTGAAAACAACTTGCAGCAGAAGCAATAAAGAGCATCATTCCTTCTAGAGTATATCAGCCAGCTTCGCTTTATTTTTTCCCCATTAATTAATGTTCTGTACATGTAATGGTGATGGACGCTTCTACCGTCCTCTTTTTTAGGGAATGTGAAATCTGGACTGATTTGAAATGGTCTTCGAGACACCGGAGCTGTCTTCAAGGCATCTGACAGGACAACTGGCCAGTCATACGGATCAAGCGGTGGAATCGATCTTGGTTCTTGTTGCTCAGTAGAAATGCCTGTGTGTGCTGTTTGAAGCTGAACAGAAGATGGGCCACTTGTTGGTTCATGAGGCTCTACTTCTACTGGTGTTTGAGGTTGCATAGAGGCAGTGATGGGCATCGATACATGAAAATCGCTAAAGCGATACCGATACATCGATACATGAAGAACGTCTTAGGCGATACCGATACGCCGATACTTTCTAGATGTCTTAAGCGATACCGATACCGATACATGCATCGCCGGTACATTTTTATAATTATTCCTTTAATATGTAGGTATTAGATATTATTGTTTATACTAGTAATTTGTACGCACTGTAAGTAAAATCAACGACATTTTAATGGGTTTTATAGATGTAAATAAAAACAATTGCTTTATTTAATGAAAGTATGTTTTAATTTTGTAGGATACATGAATGAATGAAAATATTACACTAAAAATACCAGCTAGCTAAACATCTGATCAGACAGTCTATTCCTTTTTGGAGCGTGAATGTGCCCAGCCAAACTAAACAACCGTTCTACAGGAGCAGAGGATGGTAGTGGTGTGTTATACTTCAGGAAGACCCGTAGAATTCCTGGGTACTGCCTCAGAGATTGGAGAGAATGACTTCCGTCACCCAGATACTGTAAAACTTCCATCTCAGTGGAATCTTGGGTTGCAGAGACATTAGTGGAAGCAGACTCATAACAGAAGAAATCATCTGCACTTCCGTCAGATGCAGCATCACTTAGTTGTTGCTGATGGGTCTGCTCGCTGAGGCTCTTAACAGCATTAACCAACATTTCTTGAACACTCTTTTTGACAATGTTAGTATTAAATTTGCCTTTTATTGTCATCCACTTTAACTTGAACAGAGGATTTGAAGACGATGCCAGTATTGCTGCTTTACACTCATGCGACGCATCGAGGCACAGAAACTTTTCAAACCGCTTAGTGAACTACATTTATTTATATATATTTAAAGTTCTTGAAAGTTAACGCATTAAAAATACACTTTTAAATACGTAATTTTAATTAATTACAAATGTATTTCAATACTTTTACGTGCTGCCCATGCATCCCATGCAGCCCATTACTATTTAAAGACTTGTTTATATGCACTTACCGAAACATGAGTCTTCAAATTGCAACACGAAGACGGGTCAGCACTAATGAATACACCAGGTTGAAGCCGATAAAATATTATCTGCGGTCTAACAATGCCCAAGACCGACTAACAGATCTGGGAACCATTGTAATTAAAAGCCAGTTAGCCCGTACTTTAAATTTCATCAGAATCATTTACCACTTTGCTAGAGGGAAGGCAAAGAAAGTACACTTCTAATCAGGAAAGTCTTGCAGTAAACAATTGTCTTGCCTGCACGGACTGGTACTGCATTTGTAAATTGTATGGTGATAGAATTAATATAATTGATTCGAAAAATAAAATGGTCATTTTCTTCTGAGTTGTTTATTCATACTGTATGTTTTGAATAGTGACTTGGACATATAATCAGTTTGCTTGTTATGTACATATACAAGATTCATAATAAAATACTGAGTAAACAGGGGGTGGCCCCATACACCAATCATTCCCCAGGGCCCAGGGCAGCTCTCGGCGTCCCTAGTAACATGCGGAACTGGCCTATTCTCTTAGGAGGTAGGCTTACCGTAGGTGCACCAAAACAGTGCCATACTTCCATGTATGCTGATAGGTCAAAAGTGGCTTACGCTCCCCAATTTTTTTTTTAAATATAGGACACTCGCAATAGGACCTTATTATCTCTTCGCAGAGAGGCCTCATATCAATAGAGCGATTCGGGGGCAACCCTTCAATGATACATTATGTTATGTTGGTTCTGAAGTGGAAGTTTACGATTCCGTAGTGTACTAGTATGTGTGCACTGAAAATATAGAAAATGACACGAGTTCTGAATTTGTTACATTAAGTGTAAATAGATCGAAAATTGGCTTAGTGGACGTAAACAAAGAGTGGTCATCAACGGCAAAGCGTCTAATTGGAAAAGTGTTACTAGTATAATTTAAAAATTTGCGAATGATACCAAACTAGAGGGACAAATAGAATCAGCGGCAGAACGTTTGCAGATTCAAGAAGATATTAATAAATTACTGGAGTGGGCGGAAATTTAGCAAATTAACTTTAATATAGATAAATGCAAAACGTTGCATATCGGTAGAAACACTGTTAAAGAAAAATATTGTATGCGCGACAAGACACTAACAAGTGTTACGGAAGAGAAAGGTTTATAGTCCGGTTGCACGGGGTGGGAACCCTGCATTGTTTGTTATAAAGCAAATCTTGACATATTTTGAAAGCTTATACCACCCCATTCAAGAATCCATTGGGTGCACACCTGACCCCCGCTTGGCTTTTTCAATATGGCTGCCATTTTCCAAGATGGCCGGCGAAACTGATAAATCCCATATCCTGGTCAATACTTGATGGATTTTGATGATCTTGGTGTCATTTATAGGGATTTTTAGGATGATGAGCCGATCTGGAGGGGCTGCAGATGCTTTGGGAGTCATTTTGACCCACATTCGTCAATACTCAAGGTCATTCGAGGTCAAACGCCCCCCCGAAATAAGGAATATCGCATATCCCGGGCAGTCGTGGAGATATTTTGGTGATCTTACTGTCGTTTTTATGGTTTTGGGCGAGACTGAGTAGTCCTATAGGCACATGATAACAGTAGGATATCATTTTGCAACTCCATGGGTCAAGTCAAGGTCATTTGAGGTTAAAGTTTGCCCTTGAAATATGATAATGCCACAGTTGACATCACTGTATTTGCTTTATTTCAGTGACAATTTCTACAATCTAGCTAACTGCTGAGCACTTAACATCTTTTCTGCAGATAAATCCAGATCATAATGCTTAAATGACATAACCCATATTATATGGATATGGATATTCGGACATAAACCACAATTTATGCTGAAGTGCAGGGCACATGCATTCTATGGAAGGTTGCAAAGCTACAAGATACGACCTCGTAACCAAACAAAGCTCACACCTACCTGGGGGATTGGCATTGACAACTTTGATGCAGTTATTCACATTAGGTAACCATTTATTGGTGGCAAATATCAAAAGACATGGTTGTGTCAGGATCGTCAGGATCATCAGTCTGCTCTTCGTTTGCGTTTTGGGTCAATGGATTGTTGCAATCCAAGCCGCTGCCACATGCACAGAACATTGTGCAAGGGATTCCGCGTCCCATGCAGCCGCAGCGACTCCCCCTGCATGCTGATTGTGATTCACACCCACATCTGATTAGCTTCAGAACTTCATCTGGTGCTAAGCACACTCCTTCACCACCTGTTTTTGGGATGAGAACTCTGTTTGTTTCGTCTCTCTCCCACCCATAATGCACAGGATCAAGTGGTGGTGGGTCACACTTTAGTGCATCGAGCCAGTTCGCCACAGTGTAGTGGGCTCTAAGCACATTTTGATGGAAAGCTTCAGTTGTTGGTGGTAGAGAACATAGTTTGGGTGCAGCAGTTCCCGACTTCCCTGTCTTCTGAGCCCATACTCGCTGACGACACTCAGTAAGAGATGAGGATTTCTTATCCCCATAGCATGAAACAATGAACGCTGTTGCCTCTTTCTCGATATGGTCAAAGCATGCATCAAGGGACTCCAGCATGTCTAGCTTCCGACCCTTCTTGGCTGTGGCAATGGCAGTGGCTTTGCCGCCAGTATTGCTGCAACTGTGTCAACACCACTCAAAGCGTGTAGTTTGAGGATTTGTGGGATGATGTCTTTGTGCTGGGTTACAGTTGCTCGGATGTCCACTGATTTTCTGCCACGCACTGGAGACTCCATAATCATGGGACAGCCTAGTTTCTTAAATTCATAGAAGTGAGTCAGCATGGCAAACACGTTTGTGTCATCACAAATGATGGAGATGTGGGCATCAGAATCTTTCTCAGCTTGTGCGATAGCGTGTTGTGTTATTATCACGTCAGCCTCTTCATGAGATGATGAGAGCTCCAATGCTGCTCGACTCCTGCCTCGCACAATGGAAGTCGGTATGGTCTGCCATCCTGCAAGCACTAGCTCATTGTCTTGGGTTACAGTTGCGAGATACTCACTGTCAGCAAGGATTTGTTCACAGAGCAGCCTGTTTAGTTGCTCCTTGTTCGCGGTGCACGTGAGAACAGCGTCTCTTGTAGGCAATGGGGTTTTGAGATCCAGCTTGTGAACTCTGCTGCTCTTGCTTCTCATTGCCCGAGTGCTTGATTTCGGAGAGAAATCATAGTAGCGATCAAAAGCTAGTACTACAGATGCATGAGAAAGATGTTTCGGTAGCCATACTTTGAAGGTTTGGATAAATGTAGCAACTGTGCCACTAGCAGGCCAGTCGACTATCCACAAAACAGCTGACACATCCATGATAACAACTGTTGGTCGACCCTATGTTCGAGAGGATGTTTCCACTCCCAAGTTCTGCTTCAATGCGGACTTAGCTGCAGTTCTCATTAAGCCATCTGGTTGGAACAGTGCGGGTGGGTATGCCGCAAGCTCTGTTGAGAATACATGGGTCAAGTCAAGTTCGCGTTCGCTCATCAGCAAACCGATGACACGTGCATAAATCGCTTCTTGGTCCACAACCAAGTGGACACCCACCTTGATATGTTTCGTTTTACTTGCAAAGGTGATGACATGTTTGGAAATGGTGCCATAAAAGCCTTGTGGCCATGGGGAAAATAATCCCTGATTTCATTTTAAACCCTATAGAATTACTCAGTCTCGCCCAAAACCATAAAAACGACAGTAAGATCTCCAAAATATCTCCACGACTGCCCGGCATATGGGATATTCCTTATTTCGGGGGCGTTTGACCTCCAATGACCTTGAGTATTGACGAATGTGGGTCAAAACGACTCCCAAAGTATGATATCTGCAACCCTTCCAGATCGACTCATCATCCTAAAAACTCCTAGAAATGACACCAAGATCATCAAAATCCATCAAGTATTGACCAGGATATGGGATTTATCAGTTTCGCAGGCCATCTTGGAAAATGGCGGCCATATTAAAAAAGCCAAGCGGGGTTCAGGTGTACACCCGATAGATTCTTGAATGGGTTGGTATAAGCTTTCAAAATACTGTATGTAAAAATTTGCTTTATAACAAACAATACAGGGTTCCAGTAAAATCAGGGTTTGTGCTACCGGACTATTAGTTATTAGTGTAAGTAATGTATCGAAGCGATCAGAAAAGCAAATAGAATCTTAGGATTTATTGGTAGATCGTTTGAATTTAAGTCGGGGAAAACAATGCTCACATTATATAACTCCTTAGTATGCTTCCACCTGGAATACTGCGCTCAATTCTGGTTCCCATATTTACGACAGGACATGGACAGAATGGAGAGAGTGCAGCGACGGGCTACTAAGATGATTCCGAGACTAAGAAGCAAATCATACGCTGCCCATTTAGAAACGTCTCACTCGTGAAAAGGCGAATTTGAGGAGATTTAATCAAGGTTTTTAAAATGATTAAAGGTTTTGGTAATGTCGACGCGAAAAAATATTTCACCTTCAGGAATGCAGATAAAACTCGCGGTAATGGTCTGAAATTAGTGGGTAAACATTTTAATTCTAATGAAACTAAACATTTTTTCTTCAATCGTATAGTTAATTTGTGGAATGGATTGCCAGCCAGCGTAGTTCAAAGTACTTCGATCGAATCCTTTAAAAAGAAACTACTGAACTACTATAGATGCTTATCTTGCCTTAAATCCCCAGTTGGAAGCATTTGTTAGTGCGTAGAAGTATTGTAAAATTTACACTTGATTCCCTCGTCTGTACTTTAAAATTTTTATTTCATCTTTAAATTTCTTTTCTACCTCTTAACCTCTTTTCTCTGTTTTGCTTTAACAATTTCACTTGTCTTTAAATTTTCTTAATTCTTTTAACCTTCCTTCTTAAACAGACAGCCTCGTAGGGACCAGCCGGTCTGTTGCTGTTTCGTGTCCTTTGTATTCCTTTATATTCTTTTGTATAAAAGTCTGGAAATCCGTGATTCTGTGATGCACATATGCACGAAGAATAAAAAACATTGCAGACGATATATATACGAGTATATATATATATATATATATATATATACACACACACACACACAATTTTGGAAAATATTTAAAGACAAGGTAAATATTTTAGCTGTAGCAATGTCTAGACTGATAAGCAAGATATTTGAAGATGAAGCCATATTTTTGTTTTAAACCGCATATTGACAGATCTGATGTTATCATGATTTGCCGAGTTAACTAAAAATGGAAACTGAAATATGCATTTTATTATGAATTACAATTAAACATGCATATGAGCAAAAATTAAATGCTTAAGATTTAAAATTAAACGTTAAGCAAGACATGACTTCATCTTTTATAACGAAGAGAGAATGTATAAAGAAAACGAACATCGCAAAATTTAATAAGATTACATCATTAAGCTAAATCTAGAAAAATGATTAAGTAATTTAAAAAGAAATAATTCACCAATTAATTATTCAGCAGAAATAAAATAGAAAGCGAATCAAAACTTTTATCCGAACTCGTCAGCGATATGCAAATTTGGACTCTATATGTAAAAATGAATATAAGAATATAAATATAGTATAAGGATATAAGGATTATATAAATATAAGGATTATGTAAACATAAGGGTTATATAAATACAAGGATTATATAAATATACGAATTATATGAATGAATATAAGAATTATATGAATGAATGTAAGAATATATGAATATAGGAATTATTCAGTTTCATTTATATATATATACACATTGTGTATATATGGCTTCTTTTTATTTGGTGAAACGCGCCCGAAGAGTGAGGTAACAAATGCCAAAGGTTGTAGAAAATTTATAGGAGAGTTCTGGAACCCTTCTTTCAAAAAAAGTACAACGTATATATATATATATATATATATATATATATATATAAGGCGGTAGAAGCAATAAAGGAAAATCCAAAATACTTCTTAGCTATGCAAAAAGGAAAACAAAAACGCGCTCCGCTATTTGTGAATGATTTATGAATGATTTATGAATGAATGTCGTTTACAGTTGCATTAATGATTACACAAAACAACGATTTGTGAATGAGAAACATGTTTACAGTTGCAATTATGTGTACACTTGAAATAATAACGCGCGAGGTAATGCTTGATTAGTCTTTATATAAAGTCATATGAATGACAACGGGGCCGATGGGGCCCGCATGAATGATGTTTACATTACGAAAGTTCTGATGTCACTAGTTGATCTGAGAGAGAGAGAGAGAGAGAAAACACCTCGAAGCCGCGTTGAGACGTCAACTTATGCGTGCCTGTGTGACGTCATCTTGATCGTGTTTGGTTTGATGAGTTATATCGCTAATTGTTTTGATGGAATATTGCAAAGGTGTTTACAAACGTCTCTGTCACTTCAGTTGGTCACTACATATATATATATATATATATATATATATATATATATATATAGTCTATTGTGTTTTTGTTTATAAATTCTGAATTAATTTAGACCTTAAGATCGGAATTTTTATTATAAAAAACTGAAAAACAAAATCTCTTTTGACGGATATCCTTTGATAAAACGTGCGCTAAAGCTCGCCATATATATACACACACACACTCGTGTGTATATATATATATATGATGAAAATAACAACGAAGGAAAACGAAAACACAAAATGGTGCTCAAGCGCTTTCGTCTAATGACATCCTCAGGAACACGAAAGCACTTGAGCACCATTTCGCGTTTTCTTTTTCCTTCGTGGTTATTTTCATCATAAATATTATTCACGTCTTACTTTCCTGAAATAATTCTCACACACACACATATATATATATATATATATATATATATATAAAACCTTTGGTTAGCTTCCGCCTGAATTGTTCATTCTGACGAAGGTCAAGCTTTTTCACTCCACCTTAGACCTACAGTTTAACGTGGAATCTGAACCACGCCCCACCAGCAGCAGCCCAGCGCCTTAACCACTAGGCCACCCAGGGTACCCATTTATCTACCAACCACTTTTTTTATTGTGTGGAAGGATGAACAGCTGGGTTTTGCTGCGCGCCGGCTGCCGTCACCGGGTCTCGATCCCGGGGCCGATGGATTCGTAGTCAGCGACGCTAACCACTACACCACCGAGGCGCATAAATAAATAACTATATCCGCCCGAAATGTTCATTCTGACGAAGGTCAAGCTTTTCACTCCACCTTAGACCTACAGTTTAACGTGGAATCCGAACCACGCCCCACCAGCAGCCCAGCGTCTTAACAACTAGGCCACCCAGGGTACCCATTTATCTACCAACCACTTTCTTTTTGTGTGGCAGCATAGGCATACGAGGCGGGGGGGCTGGGGGCTGCAGCCTTCCCTAAGATTCGGGAATCGAAATTTTTCGGGCAAGAACTTTAGTTTTCATATGCACAACAAAATGGATTATAATTTATATTAAATATTATATTAAATTAAAAATTTTGTCAATTGCATCACGTGCGTTCTTTCGTCAAATGGTCTTTATGCCCTTCTTTCTCTTTGGACGATCCAGAATTCATTTTCCGTTTAAAAAATGTTCGTACCTATTTTATAGTCTAGTTCGTGACCAAAACTGATCGAAATTTTTAGGAATAGCGATGAGCCAAGTTCAAAATACTTCACTTATTTGTTTCCTAAAAAAGAATATATCATATGCTTTCCTTAGTCCACAAATTGCATCACTGTTATTTAGTTGTGTAGTTATGAAATGCCAGTTATTGTGTTAAGCTATGTTGAAAATTAATGCAAGGCATAGTGGAAAATAATCTAAAAGCAAGCAACAAAAAGCTTCTTGGCAGAAGTGACACCCTCATTTTAGTATACAATATATATATATATATATATATATATATATATATATATATATATATATATATATAACCTTACAAAGGTTTCGCGCGATGATTTCTCATTTCGCGAAGGTCAAGCTTGTCGCCCCTCCTCTCGAATTGGGCTGGTGAAGTAGTGAGTTGGATTCTTGCTCTCTCCACCTCACATAGCCAAGTACGTCCGGCTCATCGGGGATTGTTCTGATCCAGGCGTCTAGTCTTCTTTTGAAGATTTCCATTGCAACTCCCTTCGTGGTTCTTAGGTCTTTGGGCAACTGATTAAACAGTTTTGGTCCTCTCACTACAAAACTATTTTCTTTCAGAGTTAAGGATGTTCCCTGTCTCGCCTTCAATTTGGGAATACGACACAGTCTACCGTTTCTACTTTCCACCGTTGTTTGGGGAGTTATAGGGTTCAGAGTAAGATTAGGGACTAGTTTCTCCATTATTTTCCAAGTGTAAATAATGGTGTATCTCTCTCTTCTCCTTTCCACTGAATATAGGTTTAGTTCGCGTAACCTTTCCCAGTAATTTAGTTCTTTGCACCCATTGATCTTGTCTGTAAAGCTTCTCTGGATCCCTTCCAGCTGTCTAATGTTTTCTTTTTTATATGGGGATGTTAGGACCGAGCAGTATTCCAATTTGAGTATTATCAGGGTTTTCAGTAGAGGAATCATTACATTCCTATCCATTCGTTTAAAGGTTCTCACTAGCTGACCCGTTATTCTCTTTGCTCTGTTTATATATATATATATATATATATATATATTATATATATATATATATATAATTTAGGGTTGTCAGATTTCAGTTTTGAGAATACGGGACACCGCCTCTTTGTGCCCGGGTTGACATCGAAAATCCTGTAGTTGGGTTATTTCAGAAATTATACTTATTCATCTTATATAAATGTAGGGTTGCGAAGTGTCCTTTGTTTCAAAGGACAGTTTTTATTTCAGCTCATGTGTTCTTGTCCTTTGATAAACTCGGAAAGGACGCCATATGTCCTTTAATTCAGTAATTGACTCTCAAAATTTTATTCATCACTAAAAATTTGAGACGGAGATGTTTTCAAACTTAATTAATTCGTTAATCGGGAGAAGTGAGATTCAACATTCAGATGTGATTTCTAGTAAATCAGAGGGCAATCCTGCCCCCATTGCCCGTTGCCATTGTCATCCTTGCTGGAGAGGAACGAGGAAGGCATCGCCCGCTAACATATTTTTTGTGCTTTGCCAAATTGCCATATTAAACCGGCTTCATGAGTTTTTGACGTGATTCTATTTTTTATGAGTTGAAGAATATCTTCAGATGAATACTTAGGTAAGAATACCTAATTATATACTAGGTTTCCCTCTCTTAGAAAGTTAGAAAACATTATTTTACGTGTCGCGCGTGCCGATTTTGCTGGCAAAATAAAAAATGATACAGCTTTACTGAAGGCTGGTCGAAGTCAAGATACGTACAATTTTATAAATAAATAAAGGCTTCATTCATTATAATGATTTGTAAATATTTTCCTGTCTTTAATTCACAAAATATAATAAAGAAATTTAGGTTCTTTTGCATTATCCTCCCAACACTAATTTTTTTATATAATGTTGGTTTGGTTTTGGTTATGGTACTTTATTTTCCTTCCATTATAAAAAAAATTAGTGTTGGGATTAGGTTAGGTTAGGTTAGGTTTGGTTAGGTTAAAAACAGCCCGCCGCAGGCATTAGCCGTAGTTAGCCGGCTTCAAGTTAGGTTAGGTTAGGTTAGGTTAAGAATATTTATTACTGCTTTCATGCCCTTTCACGATTAAAAATTAAAAGTGTTTTGCTAACGTACTTTATTTTCCTTCCATTATAAAAAAAATTAGTGTTGGGAGGATAATGCAAAAGTACCGAAATTTAAAAATGTTTCATTTCAATAAAGTAGTGTGATTTTACGAGTGTACGACTTTCTAGACATATTTTATCTATGAATATAATAAAGAAATTGTAAAAAATATTGCACAAGTAAATTTTTATCATGATAAGCAATGGAATATACGGTAGCGTGCAAGTGTCCTTTATTCAAGATCTGTTGACTTGGCAACCCTATATAATAAATGTAAGAGTTAAAATAAACAAAATATACGTTAAATATATATTTATTGCTACACTTAGTTATACTTGTCTGAGGTCTTTGCATCTCTTTGCAACTGTTTGTTTTGTAGTGTATACTTATAAAACTGTTTCCTTTCTTAATAAAATTCCACTGTTTAGGAAAGTCGTCGCTAAATGTACACCCGCATTTCGGTATAATTAATAATTAATACTGTAATTAAAAGGGTGAACAGAGCTCCCGCCATAAATAATTTAAAGTAATATATTACTGACACGACACAGCTGTATTCAGTGTATTGTAACAATGCCAGAATTGCACTGATGAGAGATAATTGTAATTTGCACTGACTCTTTCTGACAACTCTGATTTGCAGGGGGTAACTCCTCACTGCTTCGAGTTCTGAGTTTTTACTATCTCTTTGATTGTGTAGCGATTTATTTAATATTTTTCGCGTCAAATAGTCCAGTCAATCTGTGATTGGACCTGGAAGTAATTGTAACAGAAATGGTTTTAACTGTTTTCGCGCCCTCACCTCAACATAAATGATATATTAAAAACTTACCACAAACGGGCCAGGCCAATTTCCGTAAATCCAAGATGGCCGCCGCTATCATCGGTAACAATGAAGTGGCACCAAATTTTTACTATTCAATCAATTTCTTATTGTAATATATCATTCTGTAGGTTTTAATGGTCAATGAAACCATTAAAATGGATTAGAATAGTGTCTGATGCTTAGTTTGTCAATTATGGCGGCCATCATGAATTTTCAAGATGGCCGACGTGTGAAAAACCTGCATTTACTTATATCTTCGCTTCTAATATATGTAGGTTCACAATTTTTGTGTCTAAACATACATTTTCAGGGTCAGGGAATATAATTATAGCGCTTAGGATATTGTCAGGTGGGCGGTAGGCCCACCATGGCGGCCATCTTGGATTTTCAGGATGGCCGCTATGCGAAATCATATATGATCCGAGTTTCTTAATACGCCTGAATCCTAAACTTGGCGCTTAAAAATGCAATTACTTCCAGGTCCAATCAGTTTCTAAAACAAAATTAACACTGTAATTTTGCAATAAAATTAATTAATTCTATTATTTTGTTTCAGGTCAAAATGGATTCTGAACGTTTCGAAACCTGTGCAATATGTAAAGAAGTCATAGATGACCGTGATTCTTATGTGACACTAACAGAAAAAGGTGCCTTGGGTGTTTGCAATGCTAGCAGAGAAAGAGACGATGACATCTTTGTCACAGCTGGAGACAAACTACACAGATCATGTAGAGATCCATATATTAATAAGAACATTGCATCTTACAATAAAAAGAAAGCATCCACATCTTCTGATGCCACTGCATTTAAACTTAGTTTAAGATCTGATCACGACTTTAATTACAAATTGGATTGTTTGTTCTGCAAAAATCGCATCACCGAAAGAGATAAACGGGACAATAAAGCTTTTCAAGTGATGTGCAAGAATCGTGAGTTTGATATCAGTATTCTAAAAGTTTGCGAACAGCGCAAGGATGGCTGGGCAGTTGATGTAAAAGGGCGTATAGCTTTTGTAAATGATTTACATTCAGAAGATGCGGTGTATCATCAAGCATGTAGTACTAACTTTCGTATTGGAAAAGGTATTCCAAAACTATACGATAGTAACACACAAACGAGTCAAAGTTTAAAAAGGGGTCGGCCTTATGATGAATCTCAAGAGTCTGCCTTTGCTTTTGTGGCGAATTATTTGCGAGAAAATGATGATGAACAAACCACAATCTTTTGTCAATAATGTAGGATCATCTGAAAGATTCATCAAGTCATGCATATACTTCCAAATGGCTGAAAAGTCGTTTGATGGAGCATTTTAAAGATGAAATTGTTGTCACGGAGATTAATGGGAAACATAATGTTGTCACATTCAGATCAAAAACCAAGAATATTCTCTATGATTTCTATAAAAGCAAGAAATCAGATGACGTAGAAACTGAAAAAAATCGCATTATTGAAACTGCGGCAAAGCTGCTAAAAAGTGAAATTAAAGAATGCGATAGTTCTTCAACAATGTATCCATCCACCCAAGACATAGAATCTCGTGCCCGTTGCAAAGAATTTCTTCCCAAATCTTTACGATTACTGCTTGAAAAGATGTTTGTTGCCAAAAGCAGTGACCTACGAATTGCCTCTATTGGGCAGGCAATAATGCAAGCAGTCAGACCAAAAGCAATAATTGCCCCACTTCAGATTGGCTTGGGAGTGCAAATGCATAGACAATTTGGATCAAGGTTTTTGATTGACTCTTTACACAGTCACGGATTTTGCTCTTCCTACTCAGAGGTTCAGAAGTTTGAAAGAAGTGCGGCGTATCATCAGGGGACAGAAATTGAAGGAATTGACAATGAATCTTTCATACATGTTGGTGACAATGTTGATCACAATATTAGAACAATCGATGGTCTAAATACATTCCACGGTATGGGTATAATTGTTACAGTTACTCCCAAGGTAGCTTCCACGAAATTAGTGCCAAGAATAGATGTCACATCAAAGGAGATCGTGGACATTTGCAGCATCGAAACTCACATATTTCGCTCGCGCAGAAAATCTTCTTGCGCCTTAACATACAAAGATTTGCAATTTCAATTTCATGCCGATGATCCAACAAGTTGCTTCAACATTTTATGGAATTGTGCCTGGATGCTGAAACCTCAACGACCACTGTGGAATGGCTTTATGCAAATGGTGCATAAAGGAGAGCACCCTGGACAGGCTTCCGTTATATTCATGCCGATGATCGATATGCAATCCAGCGACGAATCGTGCATTTTGTCAACCATGCATTTTGTGTCTGAGCAAGCAAAGCGCTACAACATGTCACCGGTACTAACATTTGATCAGCCACTGTACTGGAAGGGAACTGAAATCCAAGAAAGTGTGGATGATGCAAGCCCTTTGAAAGAAATAGTGTTGCGACTTGGTGGGCTCCACACTGCCATGAGTTTCCTTGGATCTATTGGGCATCTCATGACTTCTTCCGGACTGCAGACAATGTTAGAAACTGTCTATGCTGAAAACACGGTGCCCCACATGCTAAGTGGGAAAGCAATATCTCGAGCCGTTCGTGGTCATCTACTAGTTGTAGGTGCCCTTCATGCAATAATGATGTCAGAAATATACGAGTGCCCTATTAAGTTAGACAATGATGAAGAATACACTCAGTCAGAAGATGTTTTCAATTTTGCTGATAACTTCGATTTAATACAGATCTCAGATTTACTTGATAAATCAATCTCAGGAGAAATAAGTTCGGAAGATGTAGAAAAGGAGGAGGTCTTCAAAAAGATGATTGAGAAACTGGAGAACTACAAACATAGCTTAGATTCCTCGAGAATTGCAAAACTGTGGTTCCAATACATAGAAATGGTCGAAATACTATGCACATTCATAAAAGCCGAAAGAACAGGAAACTTCCTTCTTCATTTACTGGCAGAGTATAGCATGCTACCATTTTTCGCAGCGTCTGGACATTTTGCGTATGCTAAGTCAACACGCATCTATCTTCAAAAAATGTTAAATCTAAAAGAGACACATCCAAATGTTTACGCAAAGTTTAGAGAAGGCTATCATGTTGTTCGCAGAAGTAATAGATTTTGGGCTGGACTCTCAACAGATCTGGTTATAGAACAAGTTCTTATGAGGAGTTTGAAAACAACAGGTGGACTAACTCACGGACGAGGAATGACTGAGGTACAAAGATCAGTTTGGCTACTGTCGACACCAGCCTGTGCAGAAATAAACCGTGCGATGCAGGAAGTTACAGATGTAACGTATGAAGGTAGTGAGCAGCATAAAGAAACAAGACAGGCACGACTTGAAAGAGATTTCAAAGATTCATTGAAAATCTTGGCGTACGCTGTGGCAAGAAACCCCTTCGACAACCGAAAGGAACTCATGAGCATTGACACAGGAGAAATTGCTATTTCAACTGTCAATGTAGACAATGCCAAGGTTATTGGAAGCAACATTCTTGCTTCAATGTCCGGAAAACCAGTTGCAGATTATACGTTCAAGAAGAAAGACGTGGTCATAACAATGAAAACAAGATCAACTATTAAGATAGATGAAGAAGTTATTCCCGTTGATCCTCTCTTGTTATTCCAACGTCTAATAACCACTGTCAGAGGTATGGGATCAGCTGTAGATTTGGAGACAGCATTCTCGTATGAGCTGTGCACATTTCCTAATGCACTTATAGAGACAGACGGTTTGTTAAAGGAAGCAAATAAACCACAGCTAGCAAATTCTATCTGGTCTTCAACTGCGCCTGATGAATCAGATGCTTCACTTCCTAAAGATATTTCATATATCTCGATGGAGGATCCTTACTCCACAGAGTACAATGGACAAAAGGAAGAACATACAACGAGATCTGCAAAACTTATGTAGAATACGTCCTCAAGCATTACGGAGCGGGAACAGTCGTTGTATTTGATGGGTATGACGGGAAGCCTTGTACCAAAGATACAACCCACATTCGCAGAACCAAAGGCAAACAGGGCATACCTGTACTGTACGTTTAACAGGAGAAATGAAGCTAAATATGAAGAAAGACGAGTTTCTTACTAACCTCGACAACAAGCAGAGATTTCTAATAATGTTGGCGACTAAAATGAATGAAGAAAACATGAAAGTAATCCAATCATCTGGTGATGCAGACCTTTTGATTGTACAGACAGCAATTGAATCTGCCAGAAGTAAACCGACAGTTGTTATTGCAGAAGATACCGATCTACTCATTCTCCTGCTCCATCATGCTGATGTAGATGGTCACAGAATATTTTTCGCATCAGAGCAAAAAACTCGATCGAAAGCGAAAACCAAACTGTGGGACATCAAGTACGCTAAATCGAAATTAGGATTGAAGATTTGCGAAGCAATCTTGCGTATTCACGCCTTACTTGGGTGTGATACAACGTCCAGATTGTTCTCCATTGGTAAAGATGTGGCCCTGCAAAAGTTTAAGAAAGACGAAAGCTTTCAACCCTTAAGCCAAGTTTTCAACAACTCAACATCAACAAGAGAAGAAGTTATTACTGCTGGAGAAAAGTTGTTGCTTATTGTTTATGGCGGAAAAAAAGAAAGCTCGCTTGATAAGCTTCGTGTCACAAGATTCTACCGGAAAGTTGCTGCAAGTATGAAAGTTGTGTCTCCCGAGAGCTTGCCTCCAACATCCGCAGCTGCATCATTCCATTCATTGCGTGTTTACCTCCAAGTGCAAGTTTGGAGAGGACTGGAAGATCTTGATCCAGAAGAATGGGGTTGGACTGTGAAAAGAGGAAAACTGCTACCAGTTTATACCTCGAAAGCTCCAGCACCAGAAAGCTTACTAAAACTTTTCAGATGTAACTGCAAGGTAGAGTGTCAGAACGCGAGATGTACGTGTTTCAAGAATGGACTGAAATGCTCAGCCTTGTGTGGCGAATGCCAAGGCGTTTCTTGTCTGAACTGTCAGCACCCTTTGGACATAGAGAATGCAGAGAACAGTGACGAAAATAATACAGACCCAGATTTTTACTAACTCACCATCACGCATAGGCTATATCAAAATGCCTATCCCTGTGAAATCGTTATGTATTGATTTGAGTTGACATAGCATGCTATTTTTTCTATAAACTAAATTTCAGATCAATATCTCAGTTTATCCAAGAGTTATGTCCAAAAAACGAAATCAAAACAAGTGAACGTCGTTAATATGAAAATATATATTATCTTCGAAACTATGAAGGATAGACTAGTGGTGTGGGGTTCATTTGAAAGACCTAATCAAAGCCTCTACGATTATGATGTCCAATGGTCAATTTTACTTGAGTACTTGAGCAATGGTCAATAACGCCTACAATCGCGGTCGATACGCAGCGCGATGTTCCGTTTTCGTTTTTCGTTTTTAGCATGAGATGGGAGCGCCCCCTATGGACTGAGTAATTTTTTATCAACTAAAAATATTTGCTAACCATCTAGGAAGGATTACTGAAAATTTGAAGAAAAAATATTAATGTTAAAGGTTAGCTGTGGACGAAAAATACAAGATGGTGTCATTTTGATCTACCAACCTGGGGGTGTGAGGGGTTAATGCAAATTCCATTTTTCTGAAAAATTGCCTCACCCAATGGTGGTAAGTTTTTAACATGTTATTTTTTAATATTTGGGGATGTCAAAACCGATGAAACCATTTCTGTTACAATTACTTCCAGGTTGACCAAAAATATAGCCTAGATTGACTGGACTAAAAGTATCAGAGCCACTCAATACGGGACAATCAATATGCCGGGATAACGGGATAAGACAATGAAATAAGGGACAATCCCATATATACGGGACGTCTGGCAACCTTATATATATATATATATATATATATATATATTAGTGATGGGACGATACCAAAATTTTTAACGATTCCGATTCCGATTCCGATACCACTAAAAAGTCTCGATTCCGATACGATTCTCGATTCCGATTCTCAATATTTTTAAATATAATTCTAAACTTGTTTTTCTGGAAATTGTCATATTTTACTCTGGTAAGATTAACTATTTACATTATGAGTATGGTAATATAAATTATAAATTATAATAGATTGGTTTAAAAATAAAAATCAACTGTAAGTTGTAACAATTCATTTTAATCTTCTTGATTACACATCATGGATATACATGTTTTAATGTATAGCTACAATACAATAAAAATAAAATTTGTTATCCTCTTTCATTTAAATTTTAAAGTTTACATTGCAAAACTGGTTCAATTAAAAGTTTAAAAAAATCCTTTTACTCAAAAAGCAATCCTTACTCCTTAGCCTACAAAATGCAAATAAATAAGTGAATAAGTAAGAATTTATTTGTATTCAAAACCCGGGACCCTTAAATTATAATGCAAAAACATTAGCATCTCTCCTGTTTCTGCTCGCATTCTATTTCTTTTTGGTGAATATATATTACCACCAACACTGAATACCCTTTCACTTTCAACTGAAGAGGGGGGGTGCACATAAATATTTTCTAGCTAGAAGAGTCATATTAGGAAAGCTGTCTTTATTAACATACCACCACTGTAATCACTTATTAGTTATTACCTAAAAAGATTTTTTTTTTTCATCCAACGGCCCTTTCCCAGTTTAGCACCAGGGGTGGCTTCAAGAGAACCGTTAAACGAAAACCCCCACACACCTTCCGCTTTACTTTCGTATCACTTTCGCTACCGCCACTTCTCTTTTGAAAAGATAATAAATTAATTAATTTTGTTATTAAAAGTTAAAGAATCGTTTTAAGAATCGGAAATCATGGTACAATTCTCTCGATTCCGATTCCGATTCCGATTCCTGAAAAATGCTCGATTCTTCCGATTCTCGATTCCGATTCCGATTAATCGTCCCATCACTAATATATATATATATATATATATATATATATATATAAAAGCTTTTCGGGCGATGATGGCCAGCCTCCCTGTTAACACGAGTCCCGTACGCTTGTGTGTGGAAGGATGAAAAGCTGGATTTTGCTGCGCGCCGGCTGCCGTCACTGGGTCTCTATCCCGGAGCCGATGGATTCGTAGTAAGCGACGCTAACTACTACACCACCGAGGCGCATATATATATATATATATATATATATATATATATACTGTGTATATATAAAGGATGTGGTGAAAACAGCTATCGCTTTGGATAACAATCGCTATCGGATCCTGATTTTGTGGTAAAAAATGACTAAGGATATAATACGCAGTGGTTTGAATTATTAATTTAGTTTCAGCGTATAATTTATCAAATGACTCAAAAAAAAATTAAATTATATGTACAAACAATCGTAAACTTAGTAACATTTAAATAACTATATTGTTAGGAACTTATTGGGAAGGGAAGTTAATCTCTACGGAGGGTTGAGAGTGGTCTCACCCTTCTTTGGGACAGGCTGAATGAAGGCGAACTTCCAGCAGGAAGAAAAAGTACGAGATGAAAGACAAAAGAGTTTGTCTAGGCAGGGTGTCAGCGCAGAAACATTGTTCTTGAGAACGGGAGGAATTGTGTAGTGGTTAGCGTCGCTGACTACGAATCCATCGGCCCCGGGTTCGAGACCCGACGGCAGCTGGGGCGCGGCAAAACCCAGCTGTTCATCCTTCCACGCAATAAAGAAAGTGGTTGGTAGATAAATGGGTACCCTAGGTGGCCTAGTGGTTAAGACGCTGGGCTGCTGCTGATGGGGCGTGGTTCGGATTTCACGTTAAACTGTAGGTCTAAGGTGGAGTGAAAAGCTTGACCTTCGTCAGAATGAACAGTTCGGGCGGAAGCTAACCGAAGGTTATATATAGTTACATTTCTTGACAACAAGTTAGATACATTAAATTTTAGAAGTTACATACAACATATCAAATTGAAAATATCTAGATTTCTCTACATAATATTCAAACTCAAAAAACAATTCCCCAAAATGCCCTACTCACATTGTATTATTTATTCATCCACACTTACAATATGGAATTACAGCATGTGGTAGTACAAAAAATTATATACAATATTGGATCAAGTAAAGATAAGCACCCCCAACCTTTTTTAGTTAGCTTTATAAGGCTAACTAACGAAAATATCACGACCTAACCTAACCAATCGTCAAGAGCGTACAATTAACCTAACGATTGGTTAGGTTAAGTCGTGATATTTTCGTTAGTTAGCCTTATAAAGCTAACTAAAAAAGATTGGGGGTGCTTATCTTTACTTGATCCACAATATTTGCTTGAAGTGATCCATAAAATAAATACTCGCAACCTTTTTCAAACAATGATAACAGACAAGCTCATACCACTCCAATGTTCAGAGATTTAAATATTTTAAAACTAAATTAATTATATAAACTAACTATCGGTACCAGTACGTAAAAAGTTGCTAATAACAGAAACTATACTTCGCTCATTCACAAGGCTATCACCCTGCATCAGACCAGTCATAACTATAATACAAGGTTGCCCAATGATTTCATGAATAAATCAAATTGTTCAATGCAGATTGCAGGAAATGCTCTTTCTTACAAAGAAGAATGCAGATATATGGAACTCTATACCAATAGATGTCAGAGAGGCACCATCATTAATTTCTTTTCGCAAATCACTAAAGCAACACTATTATTTACTAACCTACAGCCACCCAGTTGCATATAAATATATTGACACTTGTACATGTTAAACAAAAAATGCCATCCTTTTTAAAAAATTTTAATAGGCCTATAGTATATGTGAAAATCAGTTTTATATTCTAGCTAATATATAATGTGCCTCATTTATCTGTACTAGCTAAAGTGGGCCCTACCAATCAATTTAGCCTAGACCTGCGGCGCTGGGGCCTTAAACCCCATCTAATTCCGGACCACTGTTTATACAAACAGGAAAAAGGAAATGGGAAAAAAAATTCCTGTTTCAAATAATTGTATTTCCTTATTCTCATATAATTCTAATATAAACATGAACTCTAACATACACCTAACATCAACACCTCATTCTAATCATGACCAGTTTAAGTAGTCTGTGGACACTTCAAAAAAATTTCATCCACGTTTGTGAAATCGAGAAAAGTCATTCGTCAATAAAACTTATGAAAAGAACGCAGCTATGAAAATCTTGAGCTTCACATCCGAACCCACTGTGTCAAGATTTGTGAAACTGCATTTAAAATCTAAGTTCCTCGTGAACTTAATGTAACTATTAAGCTTTTGCCGCCTTAATAATTTCTTTTCAAAATCATCGGTATGAAATTATTTAATGCGACTTTTTCCACAGATAGAAAGATAGATAAACAGAACCAGCTCTATTATAGTAAGATTTGACAAACTGGACATGCTTTGCAGACGTTCTCATCTTCAGTCACAAAATTTCTATATAGTTGTTAACAGGATTAAACTCTATTTTTGTTAACCTAATATTGATTTTAACATAAATGTGGAGAGGTTTGTTAAAGGATGAACATCATAATCTCTTTGAAAAGGAAATGATAAACCTCAAAATTTAAAAACATTCTTTCGATATAAATTTCTTTACGAATTTTTTGATAAAAGAGGAGGGGCAACAAACTTGACAATCGTGAAGTGAGGAATCATCGCACAGAACATTTTAAAGCTTGAAAGGTAAAATAAAAAAAACGAATATGAGAAATACCTAAAATTCAGTAGCAGTTGTTACTGGCATTCCATGACCAGTGGACGTCAGAAAATAACGGTATGACAAATAACCGCGATTCATTATAGAACTTTGATTCAGTTCTTAAAAACCAGTTATTGAACACTGCTAATAGCTAGTGAATAGTCATGCTTGTTATTATTAACAAATACTCGTTAAAGTATGCCCTACGGGTCAATTTAACTAGACCTGCGGTGCTGGGGCCTTTGCCGGCCTCAGTAATTGTGGTCAATGAAACTATAGAAAGGAATGCAGCCATGAAAATCTTAAGCTTCACAAATCTTGATACAATGAGTTTGGATGTGAAGCTTAAGATTTTTCATTGCTGCGTTCTTTTCTAGCTAAAGTGGGCCCATTTAGCTAGACCTGCGGTGCTGGGGCCTTCGGCTCCCCAATTACTTAGGGGGGGTCAATTGTTAAACTTCACAAAAGTTCTCGTGAACTAAAGTAAATATTAAGCTTTCACTGTCGTAATAATTTCTTTTCAAAATCTTCGGTATCCGATTTCAGCTTTTGAAATATTTTTTCGACAGACTCTGCCTCAATTATCTATAATAATAATAATAATAATCTATACTATAATAAGAGAGCTGTCCGTCCGTCCGTCCGTCCGTCACACTTTCAGAAATTGTGAGAAAAAATTGTGAGAAAAAAATTCAGAAATTGTATTACGGGCGGAAATGTGAAGCTCAAGATTTTCATGACTGTGTTCTTTTCTGTAGTTTAGCCTGTCTGTTTGTCTGTTTGTGAAATTTATCCCGGGCAGTAATGGGGGAAGGGTGGGGGTGGGGGCAATGGGGGATGGGTGGGGTAATGGGGAGGGGTGGGGGTAATGGGGGAGGGGGTTAGCCCCCAAGTTGCATGAATGGGGGTGAGGAGGTTTTGGGAGATACCAGATTCAGAAATGTTGACACAATGTGAAGCTCAAAATTTTCGCGGCTGCGTTCTTTTTTTGTAGTTTAGCCTGTCTAACCGTCAGCGAAGCGACGGGAACTGTACTAGTAATCTATACTATAATAAGAGAGCTGTCCGTCGTCTGTCGTGTCTGTCCGTCACACTTTCAGAAATTGTTAGAAAAAATTGTGAGAAAAAAATTCATAAATTGTAAAAAAAATTCAGAAATTGTATTACGGGCGGCAATGTGAAGCTCAAGATTTTCATGACTGTGTTCTTTTCTGTAGTTAAGCAACGGGGGAAGGGGGGGTTGGAGGAAGGGTGGGGTGGGGGTAATGGGGGATTGGTGTGGTAATGGGGAGGGGGTTAGCCCTCAAGTTGAATGGGGGTGAGGAGGTTTAGGGAGATACCAGATTCAGAAATGTTGACACAATGTGAAGCCCAAAATTTTCACGGCTGGGTTATTTTTTTGTAGTTTAGCCTATCTAACCGTTAGCGAAGCGACGGGAACTGTACTAGTAATAATAATAATAAAAGGACGTGTGTGTGTGTGTGTGTGTGTGTGTGTTCCAGCCATAACTCCAAAATGGAAGCAGTTACAAACATGAAACTTCACACACATATTGATTAGGTCCCCAGGTCGTTGTTCGTTAGCCGATCAGCCCACCCTGATCGAGCAAGCCGCCGGCACGCAGGTAACCGATCGCCCTCTCCGGAGTGGACCAGAGGTTCAGCTGCACTAGTGATGTTGTGTTGTGTTCTATGTTGTGCTAGAGCGGTACAGTCTGTCATAATGTGTTCAATTGTTTGTGGTGTGTCCTGGCACAGGTGGCAGGTGTCGTCTGTGGAATTGTCTATTCTGTGTTTATATGTCTGTAAGTTGGGGTGATGTCCACATCGGAATCGTACTAAGTTAACTCGATCCGATCTGCTCAGGCTGGTCTCTGACCTGTCAATGGGCACCTAGCACTGCATTCGGACCGAGTCGTGTCAGTGCTTTGTGGGTTAGGTGTGTGTGTATGTTTTTCTGTACTGTGTGATGTCTGTGGGGCGTGGTATGGAATGGAGTATTTGGTTATAATGTTTCTCTGGTGTTACTTTAATGGTACGAGGTGTTGGTACATGATTGTACATGTAGTGGCAAGGGTGTTGTGGGTTAGTTGTCGCTGCTGCCATGAATTGTGTTCCCCTCATGTCTAAATGTTCCCTAACTTTCAGTATTTTTGTTTCTGTGTGCAGGTGTTCTATTGGTGTTGTTTGAGTACATCCTGTAATGACACGAAGTGCGTTGTTTTGTATTGTCTGTATGGTGTTTATGTGTGTGTTTGGGATAATAGGTGCCCAGCATGGGCTAGCATAGTCCATAAATGAGCGAATATATTATGATAATAAAAACCCACTCTAATAGACAGAGTTTATTTCCACAACAGTTTCGATGCCCACTGGCATACTCTTCGGGTGGATACAGAAAAACGAATGAACCAAAAACAGAGGGAAAACAGTCCAGAGCGTTTAAGAAATTCGCACATAGATTAGGTCCCGTTATCCCGACAGTGGAAGGGCAGAAGCGGGTCCCTTTAATAAAATGCCCTTCCACTGTCGGAATAACGGGACCTAATCTATGTGCGAATTTCTTAAACGTTCTGCACTGTTTTCCCTCTTGTTTTTGATTCATTCGTTTTTCTGTATCCACCCGAAGAGGATGCCAGTGGGCATCGAAACTGTTGTGGAAATAAACTGTCTATTAGAGTGGGTTTTTATTATCATATTGTGACTTTCACGTAGAAAAAAGTGAAGTTTTTTGCATTTAGCGAATATATTGTTTGTATATGATTGATGTTGTTTCCTGCTGGTGTCCAAAGTGTGTGCCTGTTAGTACCCTAAGCGTGTTAAGTCTTGACGTACATTTGTTTTTAATGTCCTGAATGTGGTTTGCAAAAGTTAATGATGTGCTGTATGTGACCCCAAGTATTTTGGTCCTGTGAATGTGTGGAATGTTGGTGTTGTTTAGTGTAAGCTGTGGAGTTATCTGGTGTTCTTTTGTGTTGCTTGTTAACAAGGTAATGGTTGATTTGGTGGGCTCCACTTTGAGTCTATTGTGTGTGAGCCAGTCTTGTATACTGTTTATGTATGTTTGTAGGTTATTTGTAGCGGTGTCGATGTTGTTGTGGGTGGATGTTACAGTGATGTCATCTGCATATGATGATAAAGTAAGCTTGTTATCTATGGGTGTTGGAGTGTCATGCATGTATAAATTGAAGAGTGTTGGTGAGAGAACAGAGCCTTGAGAAGTTGAGGGACTAAGTTCGGAAAAAGCTTGTTTTTGGATGACTTGCCATTAAATGTGACATGTGAGTATCTTCCTGAAAGATAGTTGCTCAGCCACCTTTTGGTGTTATTGTGCATGTTTGTGTTGAGTATTTTGTTTATGAGAGGGAAGCGTGGGATAGCATCAAATGCTTTACTAATGTCTATTGTTGCTAATGGTGTACGTTGAGCTGGTCGTCTGGAGTTGATGCCATCCATGATGTGCTGCGTGAGGTTACTGAGTAATGTCGTGGTTGAGTGGTGAGGTCTGAATGCATGTTGCGTAGGTGATAGTGGTATGTGTGGGTTGATAATTTGTAAGATTAGTCTTTCTGTTACTTTGGAAGGTGTGCATAGTAAAGTAATGGGTCTATATGAAGCTGGTTCTGTTGGATTTTTGTTTGGTTTGAGTAATGCAATAATTTTACCTTGTTTCCATATGTCAGGAATAATACAGTGTTGGTATGAATATGTGCTGATGTTTGTGAGAGCTAGTATTCCCTGTGGGCCCAAGTGTTTAAGGTGTATATTGGATATGTTGTCTGGTCCAGTAGCCTTCGAATTCTTAATGTTTTTGATGATGTTGGTGGTCTGGTCTGTATTGAAGGGTGTAATGGTCGTGTCGAGTTTGTAGGTTTTCTTGTGCTCGGCTGTTTGTCTGTCTGTGTGTTTCTGGTTGTTGTCTCTGTTTAAGTGACTTATCTTTGCGTAGTGATTAACTAGAATGTTAGCTTGTTGTGTATATGTTGGGATATCATTTTGGCTGCGACAGATAGCCGCGTGTGAGGTGTGAATGCCGCTGTTAGAGTGGGTAATGCTGTTTATAGTCTTGTATAGCCTGAATGTATCTGTGGAGTGGTTTAGTGTTGTTATGAATTCCCTAAATGTTTCTGTTTGTTTTTCTTTAAGTTTGTTGTTTATTTCTGTGTTGAGATGTATCTGCTGTTTTATGGCTTCTGTGTGTGGTGTTTGTGTGTTATGTTTGAGGTTGTTACGTTGCCTTATGAGGTGGGCTATTTCTCTAGTGTAATTTGGGTTGTATTTCGTAATGTTGCCCTTGGGTATGTATTTGTTTGCATTATTGATGATCTGATTAAATGTCTTGAGTGTTGTATTGATGTTTATGATGGGTGTGCTGTTTAATGTGGTGAATTGTTCCTCAGTCTGTATTTTGAACTGTTCCCAATCAGCTTTCTTGTAATTTCTGTAAGTGTGCCTAAGGCTGTTGGGGCAGAGTGTAGAACGTGTTGTAATGATGATGGGCAGGTGGTCTAATGACAGTTGTTTTTCTGTTCTCCAGTGTGTATGTGTTGCTAGTGAGGGGGAACAGAACGTTCGTTATGTCTGGGGAGGAGTTTGAGTATCCTGCATGATGTGGTATGTGTGTATGTTCTTCTGTATTGTTAAGAATGAAGAGGCTGTTTAGTTGTGTGGCTATGTTGGCGCCTCTGGTGTTGCTTTGGTTGTGCAGGTACCAACTAGTGTCTTTAGTGTTGAAGTCTCCTCCTAAGATGACATTAGTGAGAGAGGCCAGATTGTATAACTGTGGATTGTAATTGGCTGGCACCTGAGGTGAACTATCTGGTGGGATGTAAATGTTGATGAGTGTGGTGTTGTGTTTTGCGCATGTTTTAATGTTAACTGCCTGTATTTCTATCGTGTTATCTGCTTGGATTGTGTTTGTAATGTTTTGGGTGGCATCAGTGTAGCTAATGCTTTTACATATGTAAGTGATGAGTCCACCCCCGTGACCCCCAGTACGATCTTGACAGATTGCCGTGAAGTCAGGGATGGTGGGTGTTTTGTGTGTGCGTTTTAGTTTCGTTTCTTGTATAAGTGCTATGTGAATTTTTGTTTGTATACGAATTCCCGAAGCCGCATGATTTTGTTTGTGAGGCCATCTACGTTGTACTGTAATATGTTAATATTATGCTTCTGTATGTGTCTCATGGTCCTATTGTGTCTATGTCTTTGTGTATGGTGACATGTGTAAGTTGTAGTGGGGCCTGGATTAGTCTTAATATCGCAGGAGAGTAAGAGTAGTCCGGGGAGCACGTCCGGCACGCAATTGCTCCCCGTAAATGAAAAAATAGCACGCTGGTATAGGTCCGGCCACGGGAGCCGATCGGCACGCTGACCGTGCCACGTAACAGGCCGTCAACTGCCAGTCTGGCGAACCGTAGACAGCCCGCTGCACGGAGATTTGAGGAAGTTTGGCCACCAGCGCATTAATGTTTCGGTTTGACGTCGCCTCTTCTTCGCGTTGATGTGTCCCGCGCTGGAGGATACAGCCACTGTTAGAAGCTTCCTCGTCAGCTGCTAACACTTTTTTCACGTTGTTCTACTAACTGTTCAGAGGTTTTTTATAAACAAATCTGTTTTCTGCTCAAAACGGCTCTTTCTAATTTTGAAATTGATTATTCAAGGAAGGAAGATGTTGACCTCAGGTCCCTAGGTTGTGCACCTGGGTGTTAATAAATTAAATAATTAAAATTACTGGGCACGAAGGCCCCAGCAACGCGATTAAACTACAGAAAAGAACGCAGCCGTGAAAATTTTGAGCTTCACATTGTGTCAAGATTTCTGAATCTTAAGATTTTCATGACTGATTATTTGGTTAATAAAACTATATAAAAAAAACAGTCATGAAAATCTTGAGCTTCACATATAATTAAAATTACTGGGTGTGTGTATACCTTACCTTATGAACCTTATGTTGTTTCGTGCGTTGGTCTCTCTTCACACGGAGGTCAAGCTGGTGGCCCCGCCTTTACGTATATATATATATATATATATATATATATATATATAAACCTTTGGTTAGCTTCCGCCCGAATTGTTCATTCTGACGAAGGTCAAGCTTTTCACTCCACCTTAGACCTACAGTTTAATGTGGAATCCGAACCACGCCCCATCAGCAGCCCAGCGTCTTAACCACTAGGCCTCCTAGGGTACCCATTTATCTACCAACCACTTTCTTTCTTTTTTATTGTGTGGAAGGATGAACAGCTGGGTTTTGCTGCGCGCCGGCTGCCGTCGGGTCTCGAACCCGGGGCCGATTGACTCGTAGTCAGCGACGCTAACCACTACACCACCGACGCGCTATATATATATATATATATTATATATATATATATATATATATATGTCCCGAGGTTGTGCACCTGGGTGTTAATATATTAAATATTTAATTTTTAAAAATTAAATGACGTCATCAAGATAATTACGTCATTACGTATATATATATATATATATATATATATATCGAAACCTATGGTAAAATTATTGAATACCCGGTTAGGTTCATTGAATGCCAGGTTAGGTCATCTGTACGCCCTTGACGACTGGTTAGGTTAAGTCGTGATATTTTCGTTAGCTTTAACGAAAATATCACGACTTAACCTAACCAATCGTCAAGGGCGTACAATTAACCTAACCGGGCATTCAATTAACCTACCCGGACATTCAATTAATCTAATCGGGCATTCAGTTGACCTAACCTGGCATTTAATTAACCTAATCGGGCATTCAGTTCACCTAACCGGGCATTCAATTAACCTAACCAGGCATTCAGTTTACCTAACCGGCAGATATATATATATATATATATATATATATATATATATATATATACACGAGGGTAATTCAACAAGTATCCGCACTTTTTATTTTCATAATTTTATTTGCACATCCGATAGATTATAAACACATCACTTTTCAACATAGTCTCCCTGTTTCTCAATACACTTAGTCCACCGATCTACAAGCTTCCTAATGGCATCACAAAAGAATGTTTTTGGCTGTGTGCGTAGCCACTCATGCACCGCCTCCTTCAGATCATCATCGCCTTGAAATCGCTGACCTCTCAAAGCGTCTTTTAGTGGTCCAAACAGGTAAAAATCCGAAGGTGCCAGGTCTGGACTGTAGGTTGGATGGTCGAGAACTTCAAATTTAAGTTCTTGAAGGCATTTTCTAGTCTGTGCAGCGGTATGAGGGCACGCATTGTCGTGTAACAGAATAACACCTTCCGACAATCTCCCTCTCCGTTTTGTGCGAATTGCTTGCTTTAACTCATTCCGAAGCATGTCAGAATACGATGCACTTGTTACTGTAGTTCCACGCTCTAGATAATATTTCAAGGATAGGGCATTGTGTATCCCAAAACAGTGTTAGCATAACTTTACCTGCTGACGGCTGCATTTGAACTTCCTTGCAACGGGAGATGTTGGATGCTTCCATTGCATGCTCTCTCGCAACAAACAGTTGACAGAAGAGCACAAGCGTAATCGTATAGACGTCTGCTCTCGTCTTTTGGCGCGGTATCATAATGAAGGTGAAAACCTTTTGGAGCGCATTTATTACTGGAGATGAAACCTGGATCCATCACTATGAACCAGAAACCAAACGACAGAGCATGCAATGGAAGCATCCAACATCTCCCGTTGCAAAAAAGTTCAAAGTGCAACCGTCAGCAGGTAAAGTTATGCTAACACTGTTTTGGGATACACGAGGTCCTATCCTTGAACATTATCTAGAGCATGGAACTACAGTAACAAGTGCATCGTGTTCTGACATGCTTCGGAATGAGTTAAAGCAAGCAATTCGCACAAAACGGAGGAGATTGTCGGAAGGTCTTATTCTGTTACACGACAATGCGCGCCCTCAGGGCCGTTTCCTGGCATAAGCAGACTAAGCGGCCGCTTAGGGCCCTGCTGCTACTAGGGGGCCCCTAGACAGGCTCCCACGTCATAGCTCAGTGGGCAAGAATAGGAATATAGCTGAAGTTATTATTAATATTATTGTTATTATTATTATTATTATCATCCTTATTATTATTATTATTATTATTTTATTATGATCATCATTATTATCATGATTATTATTATTTAGCAAATTAGTTGTGGTTAACTAGATGTGACTTCGTGCATCTTGGAAAATGAAACGACATTATCCATCAAGAGCTGAAAAACGGAAAAAGAAGAAAATAGAGGAGGAGAAGCTTTCCAGTAGCAAAGGTGAGATGTGCCACTTGTATATTCTTATGATTACAGTTCAGGCAACTAGGTTAGGTACACCATTAAACTAGGCAAGTGCTCAGAATCGTGTAGAGTAAGCTAGTCTCTGTAATATTTATATTTCGAAATGTGAAATTTAATGGATCACATCACCTCAAATTCTGTTCACACAGATCACTTATCAAACAAGATAAGAAAGAGTATTTTAGCAAAAATTAACAGAATATGTAATGTTATGTTCTTCTCAGGAGCACTACTGAAATATTTGGAAAAGCCATCCTCAGCAAAGCCTGATGAGCATCATGAGCCAACAGCAGGACCATCCTCTATGCAACCTCAAACACCAGTAGAAGTAGAGCCTCATGAACCAACAAATGGCCCATCTTCTGTTCAGCTTCAAACACCACACACAGGCATTTCTACTGAGCAACAAGAACCAAGATCTGCTCCACCGCTTGATCCGTATGACTGGTCAGTTGTCCTGTCAGATGCCTTGAACACAGATCCGGTGTCTCGAGGACCATTTCAAGTCAGTCCAGATTTCACATTCCCTAAAAGAGAGGACGGTAGAAGCGTTCATCACCATTACATGTACAGAACATTAATTAATGGGGGAAAAATAAAGCGAAGCTGGCTGATGTACTCTAGAAGGAATGATGCTCTTTATTGCTTCTGCTGCAAGTTGTTTTCAAGGAAGTCGTACAAACTAATTACGGATGGACTTTCAGACTGGATAAACGTTGGTTCGCTTCTGAAAGGCCATGAAAATAGTTCAGAACATGCAGATAACATGGCAACATGGAAGGATCTGGAACTGCGGCTAAAAACTGGGAGGACCATTGAACAAACTGAAATGTCATTAATGGAGGTAGAGCGAAGACGCTGGCGAGATGTTCTCACACGTCTTGTAAGCAGTGGCGGTTCCTCATATGGGCAATATGGGCAGCCGCACAGGGCGGCATTTGTGGAGGGGCGGCATGAGCGCCTGCAAAAAAAATAAAAATAAAAATAAGAATAAAGAAATAAATAAAAATAAAAAATAAAATAAAATAAATAATAAAAGATCAATGACTTTGCATCAAGGAAGGTAAGAAGAGTCAGGCTTTAGATGGCAGTTGTGCTGTGGTGCAATTTATTTTGTTTCTTGTTCAAAGTGTAGCATAATAATTACCCTCTCTTAAGTGTCTTATTCTATTTATGTGATAGAGCATTTGTACAATTTAGAAATTTGAATCTCTAGTTTATTTATGGCAGTTGTGCAATTTAATTTGTATTTTTCCTGTTCATAGTATCATAATTACATTCTCTTAAGTGAGTTATTCTATTTACGTGATGAAGGATTTGTAAAATTCAGAAATTTGAGTCTTTGTTTTGGTTCTGAAGTTCCAACAATTAGTCCAATAAAAAGTTATTTTGTGAAAGAGTTATGTCTGTCCTTTATTTTGGGGGGATTCGAATGTGTGTGTGTTGGCGAACAGGGGGGGGGGCGCTGAAGGTGAGGTTCGCCCAGGGCGTCATGTAAGCTAGGACCGCCACTGCTTGTAAGTATAATCCAATCACTGGCAGAGAGAAACCTTGCTTTCAGGGGGTCTTCCTCTACATTGTACAATCGAGACAATGGCAACTTCTTGAAGGAGGTTGAGCTGCTTGCCAAATTTGATCCAGTGATGAAACAACACATCAGCAGAGTCGAAAATGGCCAATATAGTCATTCAAGTTACCTAGGAAACATCATTAAAAATGAGCTCATTGGGTTCAATTATAATCAGAACTGTTAAAATGGGTGAAGTACCAGAAATAAAAGAATACTTCTTGGGCTTTCTTGAGGCTTCAGAAAGTACAGGCCTGGGTTTATCAGTTCTGATCCTGAAGAGACTAGATGAACTGAATATTCACTTTGATGACTGCAGAGGACAGTCATATGACAACGGAGCGAACATGAAAGGCAAGAACAAAGGTGTTCAGGCAAGGTTATTAGAGAAGAACTGTCGTGCACTTTGTGTCCCATGTGGGGCTCACACTCTGAATCTTGTAGTGGCTGATGCAGATAAAGCTTCCACAGATGCCATCAGCTTCTTTGGCAACGTATAAAAATTGTACAACCTTTTTGCAGCAGCTACACAGAGATGGACAATCCTAAAGAAGCACGTGAACATAACACTCAAGTCTTGGAGTGAAACCAAGTGGGAGAGCCAGCTTAAGAGCATTGAGGCTGTGCTATACCAGAGCCACAACATCAGAGAGGCCCTGTTGGAAGTCAGAAACAATGCCACAGATGCCATAGCCAGGACTGAAGCACAAGCACTTGCAGAGGAGGTAGGGTCTTATCGCTTTCAGATTTGCACAGTAGTATGGTATGACATTCTTCAAGCAGTTAACCATGTGAGCAAACTTCTGCAGTCTCCTACAATGCAGTTTGATGTGGCAGTCAACCTCCTCACAAAAACAAAAGACTCACTCACCAGCTACAGAAACACAGGTTTTGTTGCAGCACAAGTCGTAGCTAGGGACATATGTGAGGAAATGAATGTGGAGGCTGTGCTGAAGGAGAAGAGGCTCAGATCCACAAAAACGCACTTTGCTTACGAAGCTCCTGATAAACCATTTACAGAAGCCTTAAAGAGGCTGGAAATCAAATTTTTCAATGTGGTGGTGGATTGTGCCATCGGGTCAATAAATGAGAGATTCAAAACATTAGATGATGTGAGGGACATATTTGTGGTTCTCCTAAACTTCACCACAGTGAACAAGGAAGACTTGTCCTGCAAGTGTGAAAAGCTCTTTAAGATAATGAGCTCTGGAGCTGACTCTGACATTGATGGAAGAGAACTGGCCCTCGAAATTAAGAACTTGCTGCTTTACCTTCACACAATATGACTGCATTGGAGCTTCTCTTCTTCATTCATCAGAAGCAACTGGAGGAACTATACCCCAATCTCTGGGTTGCACTAAGAATTGCCTGCACTCACCTGTGACAGTAGCGTCAGCCGAGAGGAGCTTCTCTAAGATGAAGCTAATCAAGAACTACCTCAGATCATCAATGGGGCAGGATCGCCTCAGTGGCCTTGGCATCATAAGCATCAACCAGGACGTTGGCAGGGAGATTTCATATGATGATGTTATTGATGATTTCGCCCAGAAAAAAATCTAGGAGGCAAAAATTTTGAAGATACAAACTGTTCTGTATAACTGGTAGCTATTACACGATTGTATCGTAGAGTTAGTAATTGTTTGGTAGTTGATAATTGCATTATTTTTTATACATAGTTCTGTGTCATTTATTATAAATAATGTATAAGCTAATTTTCAGGAATTTCATGAAGAGTATTTTTTCTGTTTGTCTTCTGAAAGTACATATTTGTTGTTTTGGACATAAATGTTTCATTAAAATTGTTTAATAATTGTTTTTTATTAACAGCCATTTTTTGTATGTGTGTTCTGAGGTGATGTAGTAAGGCGTGAGTTGGTGGATGGAGGGGTGGGGCCTCAAATAGGTATACTGCTTAGGGCCCCCTAATGGCTAGAAACGGCCCTGCGCGCCCTCATACCGCTGCATAGACTAGAAAATGCCTTCAAGAACTTAAATTTGAAGTTCTCGACCATCCAACCTACAGTCCAGACCTGGCACCTTCGGATTTTTACCTGTTTGGACCACTAAAAGACGCTTTGAGAGGTCAGCGATTCCAAGGCGATGATGACCTGAAGGAGGCGGTGCATGACTGGTTATGCACACAGCCAAAAACATTCTTTTGTGATGCCATTAGGAAGCTTGTAGATCGCTGGACTAAGTGTATTGAGAAACAGGGAGACTATGTTGAGAAGTGATGTGTTTATAATCTATCAGATGTGAAAATAAAAAGTGCGGATACTTATTGAATTACCCTCGTATATATAGCATTCAACATCCACCCCGGCAACGCCGGGTCGCTCCGCTAGTTTTAATTATATGTGAAGCTCAAGATTTTCATGACTGTGGTTTTTTCTTTAGTTTTATTGACCAAATAATTAGTCATGAAAATCTTAAGATTCAGAAATCTTGACACAATGTGAAGCTCAAAATTTATTAACACCCAGGTACACAACCTGGGGACCTAATATTATGTGAAGTTTCATGTTTGTAACTGCTTCCATTTTGGAGTTATGGTTGGAACAGACACACACACACACACACACACACACACACACACACGTCCTTTTATTATTATTATTATTATTATTATTATTATTATAGAAAGAAGGACGAAGAAAATTAAAGAGTATAAATACAGAAAAAGGGAGACAACGATACAGACAGTTGAATAACGAACTGAGAAGAGAAACTGATAAAGCAAGAAAGATGTGGCTTGAAGGGTAGTGCAGGGAAATGAAAGAATTAGAAGTGAAAGGAAGAACTGATTTAGTGTACCAAAAAGTTAAGGACATAAATAGATGGAAAAGAAGTAGCTTGGTAGTGCGAGAAATAGAGGGGAGAAATGGAGAAAAACTGAAAAGACCACAAGATATAAAGAAGAGATGGATTGAGTATATTGAAGAACTCTATGATAAAGAGGTCAAACCTTATAACATCAAAATGGAGGAAGTAGATTGTATGGGACCGGACATATTGGAAAGAGAAGTAGAGATGGCTGTAAAAGACCTAAGAAATGGTAAGGCCCCAGGACCAGATGATGTACCAGCAGAACTTCTGAAAAGTCTTGAAGGTGATGCTAGAGAGGAGGTGAATGTATCGTGCAGAAACATGTATGAAAGTGGAGACTGGCCTGCTGACTTCATGAGAGTCTCTATGATTACTATCCCTAAGAAACCGAGAGCCACCAAATGTTCAGAATTCCGAACCATAAGTTTCGCAGCCATGCATCAAAAATAATGCTAAGGATATTAACCAGAAGACTAACGAACAGAGCTGAGCAGTACATTGGAGAGGATCAGTTTGGATTTCGGTCAAAATGCGGAACAAGAGAAGCTATTGGTATTATGAAAATGATGGGAGAGAGAGTGCTGGAACATGATCAGGAAATGTTTTTGTTTTACTGACTGAAAAAGCTTTTGACAGAGTCCAATGAAGGAAACTAATGGAAATATTGAAGAATTTTAATGTTGACTGGAGGGACCGTAGGCTGATAAAAAATCTATATCTTGGCCAGACTGTGAATGTTAGAGTTGTAAGAGGAGAATTGGAGCCTGGATTGGTTGGGAGAGGGGTCAGGCAAGGATGCTCCCTGTCCCCCGTGTTATTTAACATCTATGCGGAAGCAATGATAATTATTAATAGAAGCACTCTCAGATCTGGAAGAGGGAATCAGAGTGGGAGGTAAATTGGTCAAATCTGTAAGGTTTGCAGATGACAAGGCATTTGTTTGCAGTACTGAGGAAGGACTGCAAAGAATGGTCAATAGCTTGATAACAACGGCGGAAAAATTCGGAACTAGAATTAATGAGACCAAGACAAAGATAATGAAAATTGCAAGAAGGAAAGGAGCACAAATGAACCTAACGATAGGAAATCGGACCTTAGAAGAAGCTGAGCAGTTTAAATAGCTGGAAAGTTTATTAACCAACAATGGAGATTACAATAAGGAAGTAAGATCTAGAATTGGTACGGGTAAGGTAGCTTTTGAGAGACAGAGAAGACTACGTACAGGTAAATTCAACTTGAAGCTGAAGAAAAGGTTCGTAAAAAGCTTGATATGGAGTGTGGTACTGCATGGAGCAGAAATATGGACACTGAAAACAACTGAAAAGAAACTCCTGGAAAGTTTTGAAATGTGGATTTGGAGAAGAATGCTAAAGATAAGCTGGAGGGAACACCAAAGTAATGAGGAAGTACTACAACAGGTGTGGGAGGAAAGAAGACTCATTATGCAGTGCTGGGCACTTGCGCAAACACTTGCGCAAAACGCAAATTGCGCAATTGCGCAAGTGTGATTTCGGTTACGCATTTGCGTTTGCGCCAATTCTTGCGCAAACTTGCACATTTGCGTTTGCGCAAGTACTTGCGCAAACGCAAACTTGTGCGCAAACGTGAAAAAAAACAAATATTAAAATAGTGGATTTAGCTCATAAACACGTGACTGCCAAACAGGTGGCGCCGCCAGACAGCAGTGAGCACTCAGTATACCAACAACGCTAGTGAAACACGTGCTCAACACCAAGATGGCCCAGATCAACATTATCTGCATGGACAACAACATGGCCAGCTTCATCCAGACGGACAAGGATGTCATGACAGAGTACCTCACTGCCATGAAGCCCGTGGTGACCAGCCTGGACAAACTGCAGTCTGAGAAGGAGGCCTACATGGGGGTCCTGCTTCCGACCCTCTATGTCCTCAGGTGACAACCTTGACTTATTTTTAAATACTAAAAACATTGTTGTTTAATTTATAACAAAATAATACATTTCATTATTCATTAAATTAAACTCTGGCAAGTTTATTGGTTTAGTTGTCCTGTCCACATAAATAATTCTATTAAATTAGGAACAAGCTGGAGGCCACGAGGAGCAAAAACTTCATGTACGCCCAGCCGCTGGTGGACTACCTCCTGGAGAACCCTCTCAGTGAAGAGAAGAAACCTAAGGGTTTCAAGGCCAGGTTCTCCGCCCTCTTCAATGAGATGGACCTGCTGATGGCTACCGCGATCCACCCCCACTTCAAGTTACTTGTGGTCCGCCACCTCAACCCTAACAAGTTTGATATGGTGAGGTCTAAGCTGCTGGATGAGGTCAAGGAGCAGGCCGCCATAGAGACCACAGGCAGCAATGGTGAAAAGGAGGATGAGGAGGATGACTTTTTCAAGGTGATAGATTTAGAATATGTACAGTAGATTATAAATTATTAAATATTTAATTTCAAATAATTATTATTTTTAAAAATTTTTACTGTATAACTCTGTAGGTTTGGATTGTCATGTCCACATGAGAGAAATATGAAATATAAAATAAATATTAATTAAAATATTTTTCACTTATCTAAGAAACTTAGAAAGTAATTCAACTTTTAAGTAAATTAGTAATTTTTGTGTTGTTTCTAGGAGTTGAGGACCCCAATGGAGAGCGCCACCCGCAACCGCCTCTCCACCAAGGTGGGGAAGGAGCTACATGCTTGGTGCTCTGAAAAGGAGAAGACCAGCAAGGAGCTGGAGCAGGGGATGTTCCCCGCCCTGTACCGCGCCGCCTGGGTTGAGGTCTTTCTGAAGTACAACACGGCCATCCCCAGCTCTGCAGCTGTGGAGAGGGTGTTCTCCCAGGGGTCTGACATCATGAAGCCCAAGAGTTCCAGCCTGACCTCTGAGAACTTTGAGAGGTTTGTGTTCCTGAAGGGCAACATGGACCTGCTCACGATGGAGTTGGAGGAGGACTCTGAGGAGCTTTGAAGTGTTTTTTTTGTAATATTGTAATTTCTTTTTTTTTTATTATTATTTATTTAACATTGTAATTTTGTATCTATTCTTTATTGATATATCTATGGATCGTGTGTCTGTTAATAAAGTCTTTTGATTTGATTTGATTTGATTTACTATAAATTTAATTTTATACAGGGTGTCCCAAAAAAAACCGCACCTACTTTTTTTTTTTTTGGAAAACCCTGTATATATAAATAGTTTGCGTTTGCGCAAGCGCAAGTTTCGAGAAGTTTGCGCATTTGCGCTTGCGCAAGGTATGGGTTTGGGTTTGCGCATTTGCGCTTGCGCAAGTGAATTTTCGTTTGCGCTGCCCAGCACTGCTCATTAAGGTGATAAGAGAAAGACAAGAAATGGATCGGACATGTGTTGAGAGGAGAAGGATTGTTGAAGGAGGTGATAGAGGGTAGATATGAAAGTAGAAGTCCGAGGGGAAGGAAAAGGAAAGCAATGCTGGATAATTTGAAGGCAGGCAGGAGCTACCATGAGATGAAAAGGATAGCTCAGGATAGAACACTTTGGCGGGACACATGAGTTGGACCTGCCTGATAGGCAGAACACGACGGATGGATGGATGGATGCATTATTAAACCTCTTTCATTACGTAAACTCTGTTAAAATATTCCATCCAGTAAATTTAAGTAAAAGATTTGGTTGTAACGACCAAATATACAGTTACTGTAGCTATCTGTCAACCAATCAAATGGCTAATATTACTATTGCTTTGATTTTTCAGGTTTGTCAACGGAAAAATAAACATCGTTACTAAAACCATCCATGATTGAATTTCCATTTTAGATTGATTGGAAAATAGTTAAAAGTCATGTATTTTTTCTTGTTAACATTTATTTACTGACTGAAGAACTTTTATTCATTCGAATTTTGGAATGATTTTAAAATTAATTTTGTGCTTTCTTTTTGGTGCAATTCTCTACCAAGGATGTTTCTCTGCAGATGATTCGCGTGAGTATGAAGGGAATTTACTTTATGAATCTTTAAAAACAGTTTACGTACACTGTTGAAACATGGTCACATAGACGAACATCGTCCATTAAGCTTTTTGTTTCTCATAACAAATACATTGACCTGGTTCGGTTCTTTCTCATTTAAAGCTTTATCAAGCGTGTACTTATGACGTTATATGTCCATAAAGCGAAAATTTCATCAGTGAGGGGAGGAGGCACAATTCGAAGTAATCCATGTTTAAGATGGCAAGAAAAAGAGAGAGAGAAGATCCTTGGGATACGCCGAAAGTTTGAGAGTAATATTTCTTACACTGGTATACAAATGAAAAAGTTTGTGCTTCGGAGATAAAATGTGTTCCCTATTATGGATTTTGGGGTGCTGAAAATGAATATGACCATAAAACAGTCGATTGGCTACAGTTTCCAAGAAAATTTAAGTTACACATTTTGCGTATATGTATACCATATATTAGTAACATACCTGTATAATGCAGTCACTTATATTGATTCAACCCGTCGCTTCTTTGCTTGTCTCTTGTATTCAACTTCTGGAGCAATTCTTGTTATTGTCCAGCAGTAGTCTGCTAACAGTGATGGACTCCATTTCCCCTGGTAGCGTTTCTCCATCGCTGAGATATCCTGGTGGAAACGTTCACCATGTTCATCGCTGACTGCTTCGCAGTTGGCCGGAAAAAATTCCAGGTGCGAATGTAGGAAATGTATCTTTAAAGACATATTGCAGCCCATTTTTTGATAGGACAACAGCAGGTTTTCCACCAGCTCCCTGTAATTGTCAGCTTTGGTATTTCCGAGAAAATTGGTTGCTACTAACCGGAAAGCATTCCACGCTGTCTTCTCCTCACCACCTAGAATACGGTCGAACTCCTCATCTCTAAGAAGCTCGCGGATCTGTGGACCAACAAATACACCCTCCTTGATTTTTGCTTCACTGAGCTTTGGGAATTTACCACCGAGGTACTTAAAAGCTGTCCCCGTTTTATCCATAGCCTTAACAAAATTTTTCATGACGCCCAGTTTGATGTGTAAGGGTGGTAACAAAATCTTGCTCGATTCTACAAGTGGAGGATACTGAACATTTTTTGTTCCAGGTTCCAATGAGTGTCGGAGTGGCCAATCCTTCTTGATGTAATGAGAAGTCCTAGCCCGACTATCCCATTCACACAGAAAACAGCAATACTTAGTGTAGCCCGGCTGCAATCCAAGCACGATAGCAACAACTTTCAAGTCACCACAAACCTGCCACTGATGTTTGTCATAGTTTATGCAGTTCAAAAAGTTGCAGTCTCATGTTGTCATATGTTTCCTTCATGTGGACTGCATGACCAACTGGAATTGATGGCAATACGTTGCCAACATGCAACAAAACAGCTTTTAGACTCAACTTCGATGAATCAATGAACAGGCTCCACTCATCAGGATTGTGAATAATGTTGAGAGCTGCCATCAGACCATCGATGTCGTTGCAAGCTACAAGGTCACTTTCCATGATGAAGAATGGGACAAAATCTTTTTGACGGTCACGAAACTTACACACTCTAACATTTTCAGCGACGAGATTCCACTGCTGCAATCTGGAGCCCAACAGCTCTGCCTCACTCTTTGGCAGTTCTAAATGTCTGATAAGGTCGTTTAATTCATTCTGAGTTATCATGTGCGGTTTAGACGATGTCAAGTTATAAACAAATTCAGGGTCTTGTGAAGTTGAAGGCTCACAAGTTTCGCAGGTTCCTTCATTCTCCTCGTCCTCTGACTCCAGGGAGAATGAGTGTGGGGGCTCAGGAACGGGTAGTCCTTCGCCGTGAGGTAGCGGGCGTATAGCAGAGGGTATATTCGGATATTGTAAAATCCACTTTTTCTTCTTGCAAATACCTTTCTTGACTGGAGGCACCATGCAGAAGTAACAATTGTTGACATGATCTGTTGGTTCCCTCCACACCATTGGCACTGCAAAAGGCATAGATTTCCTTTTCCGATTCAACCACTGGCGAAGGTTTGTTGCACAAGTATTGCAGCATATGTGTGGGGCCCAGCTCTTGTCCTGATCTCCAATCTTACAGCCAAAATAAAGGTGATAGTCTTTCCTAATGACGGCGGTTATAGCACGCTTTTGTGATGCAAAAGTCAATTCTCCACAAACATAACAGAAGTTATCTACACTGTTCACGCAATTATGAGGCATCTTTGTTCAAATTAGACTGAAAAAAATTCAGTTTCAAAAGCAAACACTAAAAAGAGTTTGACAAGGGTGCACTGTATGACTTCCGCGAATGAACTGATGCTGTGGCGTAATATGTAGACGCCTGTGACACATTGACGCCTTGACTCTACTGCGCATGCGCGTAGTTATATTTTTTTGTTTTAATAAATTAATGTAATTACATTGCATTTTAATAATTTTAAATTAGGTAAGGTTAAGTTAGGTTAGTATTCCATTTATATTAATATGAAAAACATTATGGGAAGTAATATGTTAAAATGATCCAATCTATTTTTTAATAAATAATTTACAAATACAATATGTAATAGATAAATTTAAAATTACATTTTATTGTATATGTATGTATATATTTACATTAATTTATTAAAATAAAAAAAGTATAACTACGCGCATGCGCAGTAGAGTCAATGCGTCGATGTGTCACAGGCGTCTACATATTACGCGACAGATGCAGTCCAGTTAGTAGGGCGCAGGGTTGCCTGATATCTTTATAAATAGAGCCAATTGGCAATTTTAGGCATCATTTTCGTATTCAGTGACCCAAAATTAGTAAAGACTGACTACTTTTATTTCCGAAGCATTTTGGCTGTAGACCAGTGAATTATTGGAGGTGAAGTAATTGGAGTTAACCGATGGTGGGGGGGAAGAGGGATCACAGAGAGAACTGTATCAGTCGGTATTGGAAGGGTTAGGTGGTCTTTAGAATGATAGTTACGGACAAACTAGAGAATAGCTTTTTAAGAGCTTGGATCATTTGTAAAGAATGATGGGAAATCTTCCCTTTCAGAGTGTCAACGTGGATGACGATGTTTACGGTTGATTATACAGGGTGTACATAAAGTCAGGATCTATTTTTGTGAAGCACTTGGAAATTATATGGAATTCAATCATAAAATGATAAAGTGGTAACATTTATTAAATAATTAAGAGTAGGATTCGACGTGACGCCCATCAGTATCCCTGCACAGCTCAAATCGTTCCGCAGCATTTCTAAACACATTCTGGAGCATTTGCGGGGTTATGTTATCTGCAGCAGTTCGTATACGTGTACGTAAGTTTTCAAGACTCGTAATCTTCGTCTGATAGACGTTCGATTTGATAAAGCCCCATGCAAAGAAATCTAAAGTGGTTAAATCTGGTGATATCGCTGGCCAAGGTCTGTTGCTTCCGCGTCCGATCCAGCGATTTGGAAAACGTCCATTTAGATAATCCTGAACAATTTTGGCATAGTGACAAGGAGCACCATCATGTTGACAGACGACGGGGATAGGATTGTTAGTACCGTCGTCTATCAACATGATGGTGCTCCTTGTCACTATGCCAAAATTGTTCAGGATTATCTAAATGGACGTTTTCCAAATCGCTGGATCGGACGCGGAAGCAACAGACCTTGTGTCGCGAGATGACCAGATTTAACCCCTTTAGATTTCTTTGCATGGGCTTTATCGAGTCGCACGTCTATCAGACGAAGATTACGAGTCTTGAAAACTTACGTACACGTATACGAACTGCTGCAGATAACATAACCCCGCAAATGCTCCAGAATGTGTTTAGAAATGCTGCGGAACGATTTGAGCTGTGCAGGGATACTGATGGGCGTCACGTCGAATCCTACTCTTAATTATTTAATAAATGTTACCACTTTATCATTTTATGATTGAATTCCATATAATTTCCAAGTGCTTCACAAAAATAGATCCTGACTTTATGTACACCCTGTATTTGGCGTATTAGTTTGACTAACAATTTGCTTATCATTCCTACCGTTTTGCATCTCTGAGAGAGAGAGAGAGTTATCAGTCAGTCACAGTCAGCCTGTTTCTTTTCTTTATTTCTCTTCGGTGATTTGTATGCATTAATTCTGTTCTTTTTTTTTATGACAGAAAATATGGCTAATATGCAGTAAATGTCATGACCTGCAGGTTAGGTTAGGTTAGGTTAGGTTAGGTTAGGTTAGGTTAGGTTGTTAGAAATGCAGGTCATGCCATTTAGTGCATATTAACCGAAAATATTTCTAGTCAACTCTTTTCTAAAGAAGATCCAAATGAAATTCACACGATTGTTTTCAGTATAAAAGTTTGTTCTTTAATTCACTGTTTTCAATTTGTGTTATCTGCATCAATGTTCACTCTTGTAAGCCTTCTTTAGTTCCAGGAGACACTTCATTCAGATCTGATAAATTTTTGTCAATTTTTATGCTTATCTTCTCCTCCGTCAACAACAAGAACCTTACTTTTATTGCTATTCACTTTTAGTGGGCTTTGAAAAATGTCAACAAAACTTTTCACCCCTCTCCTTAATTAACTCTCTCTCTCTGATTCGTCCCTAACAGTTGCCACATCACCAACGTACATTAAATACGACAGCCGCCACTTATTCAACTCCAAATTCAAATTTACTTCTAGTATGTCTCAAAGATTCTTGTTTTCATCTCACGCATTATTCTGTATATCCAAAACTACATTAAACACCCATAAATAAGCATCTATTTTATCGTTGTATTAAATTTTGAGGTAAAAAAGATTCCTACTTTCAAATTAAATGTTTCTGCGTCTTTTTCATGAATATAATTTACAATTTGCGAATTCAATGTGAAATATTAAAATATTTGTAAGACTTAATAAGAAAAACATTCCGCCATTTATGTTGCAGTGAATTTCCTTAATTTCTCTTATTTTTTCAGCTTGTGTATATAAAAATGAGAAAAACATTCGATGGGATAGTAACGAGAAGCTTCAGATTGATTTCTTTCTTGTCCCCTTCGAGTGGGGAACTCCAGAAGTTACAGAAGCTTTGACTATACAACTGAGTCTTCTGGAATTAGTTGTAACCCTCACGATGAAAAATTACATTAATCCACTGACCTCTGAAGCAATGACAAGAACTGAGTTTCTTCCAACTGAACATTTGAGAGTCGGTTGGAACAGGATATTTCTGGATGTTGACGGCACCGATTCAAATTTGACAGTTGAGGATCTAAATGGAGTCGTTTGGTTTCAAAGTCAGGCTGTAGTCAAAAAAGGGGATCAGATCACCGTCTTTATTAAAGGAATGTTTTCATTCGTAAACTGCAATGGTATGTTTCTCTTTTCCGTTGGAAAAACTTTAATTGAAGTGTAAAGCTGTCTTCACAACACAGTAAAACGTATATATTCAGTGAGAGTGCGGTGGTATAACGTCTTCACTATTATTCTAGTAATTTAGACTGTCTGCTATGCAGATCTAATGCCAAGTAAAATTATAAAAGTAGTTTATAATTTGAACTATTTTTGGGGTCAAGTGTTGCAGTAGTTTGATGTATTTCCATAACGTCGTTTTCTGGATATTTCGTGCTTGCGTATATCTGTATACTACAGTATTCGGCTGTTTCTAAAGCTTCGCTAGCCTTCATTATATTTACATTCTTGCACGTAGGTTTCTCTGAATTTAATTAATAAATTAAATAAATCAATAAATTAGGTTAATAATTAATAATAGTAATGGCTTATGAGTCAAGACTTCTGAGACACTTTCTATATCTTTACTTTGTAATAACGTAGAAGAACAGTTAACGTACGAATTTCTCTTTTACAAAGTATGACGTATAAATACGAATTCAAAGGAATTAATTTATTTTTCAATGTAGGATGCATCGTCTCGTTCTTCTGGTTCAGAATTTTTCAAAATTACTTCAATCAGCGATTTCATCGTGTTAATAAATTGCCTTTTAAGTGCTAATAGACTTTAGTTTTTCACCCCAATGCGTTCGATTAAGTCTTTCAATAGTAATGTTTGATTTGCCAGTAAAATTTGATTATAAATCCTATTCCAAAAATATGTATGTCGCATGCAGGAGTGTTTCTTAACCGGTATCCAGCGAAGCAAGTCCGAATGAGGTGAGAGATAGACAAATATACGAGTATTTCCTAGCTAACAATGAGTTATATACTGTACTTCTAAATGCTGCTTAATTATAGGATACACTCTGTACTCTTTTCTGAAGGAACAAATTCAATAGTAGAGATCAAACTAGAGTGGGCTCAATTTTCCCTTTATTCTGTATCAGAGCGACCTTGAGTGGCTCAATCTTCTTTTATGTATAGAAGCCGCTTTAGAGGGTTCGGGAAAAAGTCTTCTCTTGAGAATTCGATGCTGGAACCGACGCACCTGGCTATTAGCTGCCAAAAGCATGATCAAGTTTAACTCTCTCTCTCTCTCTCTCTCTCTCTCTCTCTAGATATATATATAACGTAAAGAACGACGTTTGTATAGGAGAATATTCCGCGCAAGATGAGGAGGGAGAACGAACAAATGAAAAAATGAGGTGACCACCCGGGAATCGAACCCGGGATCTTCCGATTGCCGGTCAGATATAATAACCATTACACCATGGGCCTCACTCGATCAGAAGTCCTAATTCTCCTACATACGCGCAGAAACCAATGCCCCAAGGGGGCACCTCCCGCATGCCGTACATTATATACATTTCAACTACAAACACGCAGTATAATTAACGGCGTTCTTTACGTTAATTATACTGCGTGTTTGCAGTTGATATATATATATATATATATATATGCATATAACTGCAATGACCACGCAGTATATAAATGAATAGAAACGACATAAGTTTTAAGGAACGTCTCTGCACACGAGGAGGAGAGATAACGAATAAATGAAAAATGAGGCGACCCGCCCAGGAATCGAACCCAGGGCCTTCCAATTGCCGGTTGGACGCGCTACCATTATGCTACGGACCTCAGTTAATCACAAATCGAAATTCTCCCACATAGGGCAGAAACCAATGCCCTGAGAGGGCACCCTCGCAAATCGTGAATATGCGCATATAACTGCAATGACCACGCAGTAATATATATATATATATATATATATATATATATATATATATATACACTGTACAGTGTACATGTACACTTTTTCAGGTTACTTGGAGTTCGATATTGCAAGATCTTCAAGAGACTTCATAATTCCTCTGGTATTCAAAGAAAACGTTACTTGGATTAGTGTTGCCTCGTTCTCAGGGAACTTCAAAGTGGGAATGAATTTTGGCGAAAAATTTTTCGTTTTTTGCCAAAATACCAGTTCAGTTTTTCCAAAACTTGAGGAGAAATGTGATAATCGTTCTAAGCTTTCGGGAACCATCTTTAATGGGACAAGCATTTCCACTTCCTTGAACCTTTCTCCATATGACGAAAAGGTAAGTTTACAATGTAATTTTACTTAATTTAATGAAATAGATTCATTTTTCAAGTAGAAATTTTAAAACATTTTAACATTTTAACATTTGAAGTTTTTAATCCATTTTTATGTTTACAGTATATATATATATATATATATATATATATGTGTGTGTGTGTGTGTGTGTGTGTGTATATATATATATATATACTGTACAGTATATGTATATATTTTGGGATTCGACGTTAAACTGTAGGTCTTAGGTGGATTGCTATCTTCACCTGCGTCAGACTGAACAATTCGGGCGGAAGCAAAAACCAAGGTTAACAAGGTTATATAATAGTATATAGTCGGGAGCAGGTGTTTCGGGTGGTGAACGCCATCCCCCCATCAAGAAATCTAAAAAATCTTGGAATCATCTCTGGCAACCGTAATAACCCCATTTAAGTGCACTAATCACTGCAGACATGCCACTTATAGCCAAATTTTGACCCCTCAATTAACAGAAAATAGCTCAATATTTTCCTTCAATTTTACTCATAGAAATGAATAATATTAAATTTTAGGTCAACTTCAGAAGGTTACAGTACGAAATCTATGAGAGAGAATGGGCTGAAAACCTACATACGTGATACGTGTACATTTTTATGTTTACTATTTTTATATAAAAACAAAAATAATATGGTATAAAGTCTAGAAAAATTATAGATGGGTTGCGTGCGCTCCGTGAATTCAGTGCTCCGTGCGAAGTGCTGGCACAGTTAACACGGAGTCCCCGGTCCCGACTGTTTATAATATTTATATATATATATATATATAGTTTCAGGATATAAAAACAAGGAAACTATAATTTGAATTGCCTCTCTGGGGTGGTTACGTCATAGTCAGTGTCGTAACACCACTTTCCGTTGATCAGCGAAGTTAACCGACAGCGGGTCGGATGGTTGGATGGGTGACCGTCATCCGCATCCAAACTGTGTAGCGATCCGTGGTTCGGATCCCACGTAAAACTATAGGTCCCCTCCGTCATGACCTTAGATGTTGCGAAAGACGTTAAACAACCACATCATTACATTTACGATTACATCTCTATTAACGGTCACATTAACAGAACAAATTAGGTTAAAAACAATAAGGAAAGGGTTTTGGAAATAAATAATATGCGAGCGCTTCGGTATCAGCGTCGTTAGTTGATGAAAGTTACAGTGGCGGCTAAAGAATTGATCGTCGGTTGAAATGGTTGCGTGATGATGATTGAAAGATCGAAGTCGAGTGAGGCAGAACGAAATGGAGTTTATGCGACGATGGTTAAAGAGCAAAATGAGGAAAATTGAAGTTGGGAAAATGCATTTATAGCCGCGTTCTGATGACGTCAAATTACCTACTGTTTCCGAAGAATCTTCTAGAAGACCAGAATCTCACACGAGGGCTCTCACACACGTGTTCCAATTTCACCACCTTGTATTCTTCTGGACGTGAGAAAATCTTCCGTAGGAGGCAAAAATATTTTTTTTTATGTGGACGGCAATAAGTAATAATGTAGTCGAGACCACCACCATGTCCGAGACCGAGACCAGAGGAAAAGGTCTCGAGATTGGTCTCGAGTCCGACATCATTGGTGGATGGTGTAGTGGATAGGGAGATGGGGCATTTTCTTTTCATACAAAAACAACGCTTGATCATGCGTGTTACTCCATCTATGGGACCCCAATGCAATACCAGAGAGAGGTTTGAATTAATTTATGCCATTACCTCGACTGAGGAAATGTTAACACGTAAAAGAGTTCTGGGCGCGAAAGCGTTAAGTGTTTCCTCGGTTGCTTAAATATTCGACAGGTTGTGTTAACTTTTTATCTTTTCGTCGTGTGGTGGTAGCTCTCTCTAGGGCCGCCGAGAGGGCGGGGAAGCCGGGTTAATTCCCCGGGGCCCGGAAAGAGGGGGGGGGGATAAAATCTAGAAATATTAGTAAAGCAATTGATTAAATAACAGAGGGGAAATATAATTAATGAACGTACATTTTATAGAGATTATCATACTGTATGTTTTGAATAGTAACTAGGACGTATAATCAGTTTGCTCGTTATGTACACAAAAAACATTCATAATAAAATACTGAGTAAACAGGGGGGCCCATATATCAATCCTTCCCCGTAGCCCGTGGCAGCTCTCGCCGGCCCTGGCTCTCGCGACTCCTACTCAAGGGATCCTCCTCGTCAGTGTATTTTTTTTCACGTAAAATCCACGCGTGTTCTCGCGTGATATTCCATCTATGAGGCCCCAATGCAGTACCAGAGAGATTTCAAATAAAATCTGCCATTACTTCGAGTGTGGGGCGGTTAACACGTAAAACACTTCTGGACGCGAAAGTAAAGAACGTCCGCTCTGCTAAAGTTTTACCGAGACTTATCTCCTCAAAAGCGATTAATTGCCGTCTACCTCGGCTTATGTGTGTTGGGGGGAAAGGAGAGGTTGTTTAACTTCTTTCGAAACATCTAAGGTCGTATAACGTAGGGGACATACGGCTTTACGAGGAACCCGAAACACGGATCACTACATCATCTAGACGCGGAGGATGGTCCTCAATCCAGCCGCAACACGAACCCACTGTCCCTTAATTTATGGTTAAATTCACTGTCCCACGTAAAAGGGTTTTCATCTTCTTGGCATCTTATATTATATTTTATACCAAAACTGATTGATGATGATAGAATTCATCTTAAATTTATTGTTTGTTAATGAAATGTGCAAAACTACCATTTTCGGTTCAAAATATTCGTAGATTGTTTCTGTGACCAAAGAATTGTCAGTTTCCTATTTAATGTCACATTTTACGCCTAATAACTTCCAAATATTTTTCATATTTTTCGCATCGTTTCAAGCTGTCGTAGGAAATATTGAAATTTAACCTTGTTTTCAACGTAATTCCACGAATGATTCAATTTATTTTGGCCAAAATTCCTAAAAGTAGGATTTTACTTTGCTAACATCTACTACCACAAATGACTACTGAAATTTTATTAGCCCTTCCGCCCTTATTGTCTTAGTTAAACTCGCCTAGAGCCAATTTTCACCGTCCTGATCTTCAGTTAGTGGCGTAGATCTCAGCATCTTCCGCATATTAGCACCTCGTACATTTTTATAATTTAAAATTTATATACGAGAACATTTTAAAACTTTATAATTTAAAAATTATGTATTTAAATCAAAGATTTGAAAAACTTAGAGTGGAGACTGAACATCCCTTATTAGGCGGTTCTCTATTCGTTATTAAACGCGAACCGTAACGTGCTCATTTTGAGAACTTTAAAACTTGAGGTCTTCAAAATAAATAATTTACGGGTATTCATTTCGAGCAAACAGATAATTTTTTTTAGTAAAAAAATGTTTAAAAAATTCGTTTGTAAATAATTCATAAATATTTTTTCTTTTTTCGGTCAAGAAATTTATTAATTTTTATTCCTGTTTTTTTTGTTTTGTTTTTATATTTTTCTTTGAATTCTGGCAAAGTGTGTACGCAATTTAAAGTTTTTTGTTTTTGTTTCGTTTAACCTTTTGAAGTCGGATGGAAAGTATGAATAAGAAAACCAAATGTTTTCTCGAGAATCAAAAAGAAATGAAAACCTCAAATATGTTTTTGCCAAAAATAAAAAATAAAAAATAAATAAAAAAATAACAGTTGTTGCAGTTTGGTGATAAATTCGCCAACACTCTAAATGATGCTAAATTGACCATTCTTACAACATAAAACAATTATACAACCATAAAACTACACATCCTTGTTACAATATTTATTTCTTCAACCATAAAACCACCGTGTGTACTTACTTACCTTTGAATATAACATTTTATGTAGCGCTCACGCCGTTGTTGTCAGAACAACTCTTTATTGTTCACTGAAAGAGCTAAAGGAGAAAAAATAAGCCACACGGCGCTTTCCACGGCTGGCAGTAGTTAAGTTTTGATATAGCTGACGCGTGGGTCCAAGTGCAGTGAATGGGAAAAATTATACGATTTATGCACAAAACGCTTTTATGGGTCCATATGGACCCACTTGGCCGGAAAGGGTTAAATTAAACGTAAATTATGCCCATTTTGAAAGTCATTTTCGAATTTATCACATTCCTGAATGAATTCCAGTAAATTTAATTTTTATTTCCGAGTTTCTTTATTTAACAATAACTTACCGTAAGTATCACGTATCAAATTATACACGCATAAATAAATATATAAGGTTCTTTCCCTTAATGGATCCGACCACTCTTCGTGAGATATCCAGCACGCAACGTACGGAGTATTATTCTCGTTCGGCCACGCCCACACGGAGTTATGGACGTATTTAACAAATTGGGTATTTATAGTTTTGGTCTACGTTTCAATGTTTATTAATTAAATTTTCTATGTGAAATTTTTTATACTTTCATTTAAAAATTTTATATTCAGACTATAAATAAACGTCACTCCTTTCAAACTAAAATAACTACAGTAATATTAATTCTTTATTGGCATAAATTTTTGTAAGGTCATAGATGAAAGTATTCGTAGCACTCGGCCAGCGAGGGCTAAATTTTAAACATGAATGTTTTATATGAAAACTATTAATCAAGAAAAACCTTCTCCCGCCCCCTTCCCCTCAGTGAGAAAGGGTGCTAATCTAAAAGTTTTTGGCACGAGATCATCATTTAGTATCGTCAAATTTTTGTCTTCGTCGTTATCCGCATTGTTCAAACGCCATTTTAAGTGTTAGGTCAAACGTTTGACTTTCACGCAAACAACAGATCATTTACGTCCTACGACTAGATGTAATTTACGAGACTTAGTGTAATTTCGGCATGAATTTAAGTTACTTTCTAAATATTAAGAATTGCGAGTCTATTAAGAGGTCTCATTTCTTTCTTATTGCTATGAAAGTACTAAAATTTCAGTAAGAGTGGTCTTCTCGGATAAAAAATATTTAGACACGTATGTAATTGAAGACTTATACAAAAACACAAATTTTAAAGGTTTTGAAAATATACATTTTTCCTTAAATTTTGAGCACCTTCCTGAAGGTATTCAGTTTCATTAATAATGCTAAAAAATGAAGTGAATATCCTATAAAGTTCTTAATATGATTATCTTTGGAGTACGTTCTCTTTCTTTTGAGTGTTAATTAGTAAATTTCAATAAACATAATTCTAAATTTTGAAACAAAAGGAGATTTTACATAATACAAAATTAATCCCACTAGGATTCGAACCTAGAACCTCTTGTCTATAAGTCGAAGGCGAAAAGCGTTTTGTGTTTCCTCGGGTGTTGAAATATGCTCCAGGTTGTATTAACTTTTACTTTGTTGTAGCGCAGTGGTTGGCGCCCTCGACTTTCATTGACGAGGTCCCGCATGGGTTTAATTCCTGGTGGGTTAACTTTACACACATATATATATATATATATGAGCTATTGAAGAATAGGGACCCCAGCCTTCTTTAGTTAGCTTTATAAAACTAACTAACGAAAATATCATGACCTAACCTAACCAATCGTCAAGGGCGTACAGTTAACCTAACGATTGGTTAGGTTGGGTCGTGATATTTTCGTTAGTTAGCCTTATAAGCCTAACTAAAGAAGGCTGGGGTCCCTATGCTTCAATAGCTCATATATATATATACAGTGGTGGGCACCGTTAACCAAAAAGTTAACTTCGATAACGATAATCCGTTAACCCCAATTTTTAACTCCGATAACGATAATCCGATAATTTTACTACGGGTGTCAGGAAATGATTGCCCCCCCCTGTAGAGCAAAAACTAGAAGAGATAGATAAAAACCGGCGAGACCACTTGAAAGAGCGTTAAAATCTGAATAAAAACCATTATATTCTATTCCTGTGATTTTAATTCTTACCATTTTTCTCCCCACAGAAACCATGGCATCATCTATTTTCAACGATTCAGAGAAAAAGCGAGTTCTTGACCGCATTCGAGCTGTCACATTTCGTGAAGCAAAGGAAGCTGGTGCAACTTTCATAACTCGACACTGGGTGGCTGAGAGATTAAAAAGATCAGAAGACTTTGTCAAAAGGAATTGGAATAAGAATCCTGAAGATTGTGAAACAGAATTTCGAGGAGGAAGACCGGAGAAATTATCTCAAGAATCGAAAGACATTGTGCTTGCTGCATCACGGCGCCGAAAGAAGAGCTGCTCTGAGGTAGCGAAAGAGATACTTATCCGTCGTGGTAAGATAGTCAATCGGCAACTTGTGCATCAATTTCGAGTTCGCCAAGGCTTGAGTGCTTGGCATGAAATAGCTAAGCCACGGAAGAGTGCTCTTAATATTGAAGATCGGCTATGGTTTTGTGATTATCTTGAGGAATGGACGGAAGACGATTTCCTTCACTTGGTTGTCAGCGATGAATTCTTCGTTTATGTCTCCAGAAAACCAAATTTTCAGAATGATCGGGTTTGGGCAACAACTCCTGATGAAGTCCCAGACGACCAGAAGTATCGAGAAATAGTAAAAAATCCAGCATGTGTGGGTGTTTTCATTATGTTCTCTATTCGGAAGCTCATCTGGGTTATCAAACCAAGAGGAACCAGTTGGGATGGGCCTTATTTTCGAAATGTAATTTTAGCCCAACATGTAATTCCGTTTTTGAAAGACCCCGAGTGTGTTTTGGATGTTGAACAGGCAACCTTTCTTCACGACAAAGCCCACTGTAATGAAGCACTTGCGACTCAACAACTGCTTAAGGACAATAACATTGATTTTTTCGGAAATAATGAATGGCCTGGCAATTCTCCCGATCTTAATGTCTGTGAACATGTCGGATCCATCATGAAGGATCGGGTGGAGTCCTTAATGCTGGAACAACCCATTCAGAATCGGTATTCAACAGAAATTATGACTGCAAAGATCAACGAAGTCCTTGAAGAAATGAGTCATGATACCGACCTCTTTGAGACACTTCTGGGATCATACCCCCGTCGATTAATGTCCGTCAGAGCTGCAAATGGGGGCAACACCCGATATTAAAACAAGTGTTTTTTATTCAAAATTAAACGCTCTTTCGCGTGGTTTTGTCTGTTTTTTTCTATTCCTTTCAGTTTCTTCTGTATTCCTTTCAGTTTCTTCTGTACAGGGGGGGGGGGCAATCATTTCCTGACACCCTTACAAAGTTAACGGAAGTTAACGATAATCCGTTAACGATAACTATTTCTTTACTAACATTTAAAAAAATCAAGGAAAAAGCTTTAAAACCCATAGAAAATGTTTATTTATGCAAAATCCAACAATAAATAGGTATTTAACTGTATTTTTATCAAGTTTTGCAACTTTTTTGCTTAACTTTTTTTTTTATTTTTAATAAAAAATGTACTGATTACATGTTTTGAAACCCTTGTAACCACTAACCATTAACTAAATTTTAATTTACCAGAGAATTATTATGGCGGGAACTGAAAGGTAAAATTAAATTTCAGGCACATTTATTAAAGACTGACACAATGTGCTGGTTGCCCTTCAGAAAGACCAACTTCTCAAAGTTAGGCCCAACTGCCAGTCTTGACCTCTTGGGCCTCAGGATGTCCTTGCCGAGAGAGAAGAGCCGTTCCACTGCGGCAGAGGACGGAATTGGCAGACTGAAGTTATAGCGGTTTGAATTCATTCGCGGAGCGGTGATCTTCCGTGAATGACTCCTCGCAGTTAACGTGTTAACGGACTTTAACGGACTAAATATCGAGTTATCGGAAATTAACTGGTCCGATAACGATAAATGGAAATTAACTTCCGTTAATAGTCCGTTAAAAAAAGTTAACTTCGTTAATTAACTGTTATCGGATTAACGCTTTAGTGCCCAACACTGTATATATATATATATATATATATATATATATATATATCTTGTCATTCCACCTTAGACCTAGAGTTTAACGTGGAATCCGAACCACGCCCCACCAGCAGCACAGCGTCTTAACCACTAGGCTACCCAGGGTACCCATTTATCTACCAACCACTTTCTTTATTGTGTGGAAGGATGACCAGCTGGGTTTTGCCGCGCGCCGCCTGCCGTCACCGGGTCTGGATCCCGGGGCCGATGGATTCGTAGTCAGCGACGCTAACCACTACACTATATATATATATTATATATATATGCAGTCGGACCTGCTATAACGCGCGGGATGCATTCCTGAAAAATGGCGCGTTACGCAAACGCGCGCAATGACATGCGCGTTTTCCCATAGGGACAATGTTATAAGTTGGGGATGCGTTCTTGCCAAATTATTTTTTTCGTAAAGTCAATGTATTATTAATTGTTCAAAACCCCTTTTACCAAAATATATTAATACGAAATGGATAAAAACAAATATTACAAGCAAAAAATTTATTTAATAACGTACATAAATGTAAAATGCATAATTAAAAAAATGTTAAAGTACATCGAGAGCATCTTCTTCTCCGTCATTTTGGGTTGTAGCAGCAGCTGTGACTTCTTGAAATACGCATCTAACGTTGACTGCCGTGCCATCTTCTTTTTCTCCCGATAAATTTCTTTGTAGCATCGGAGAAGATCCTCTAATTTTCTGTTGAATGTGCTGCTCCGTTCCATGTTGGTATCACTGTCAGCAACATGGCGGAGTCCACACGAACCCAAACACACGTGCTTCGATTCCGCCTGACATCCAGAAACACACGTGGGTATGTGCACTAGGGTTATGACATTTTTATAACCTCATGTTCCTGTATCATAAATCGATGAACTTTTTCCCCCTGACAATGAAAATAACAGTTTTTTCGATATATTTTGAAAAAACTTCACCCCAAAATGAAAAAGAAAAAATTAATAAAATAATAAATAGAAATTTGCATGTTTATTTCACAATTATTATACATAAACATATATTATATTATACAACATTATACCTATACAATACATATTAATTATACAAATACAATATTATACATTTACTCTATTTTGTTTTAATTGTTTTACTTATTGCTTAAATAAACCTGTGATTAAGGTTGTCTTTATTTTTACAGTTTACGTAAAGTTCTTGCATCACCTTAATGGCACGTTCCGCACATTGGTTGCTCCTTGGTATAGCTATTGCAGATGGGTCTCTGTTCCAGTGATTTTCCAGAGTATTTAGTGCTTTTTGGTATATTCCGGAATATTCAAGAAAATACTAGGTAACCAATCTAGAATGGTGCAATGCAGTTGTCTCGAATATACTAATATACTATATTTGCTTTCGGGGTGACATTTTTTTTTAATTCTGAAGAAATAGGCCCTTTTTTATTGTTTTCAAGCAAAAGTTCATCGATTGATGATACAGGAAACAATATTTATGACAAAAAACTTAAAAAGTCATAACCCTAATGTGCACGTGTTTACGACAGTTTACGTACCATATTTTTTTTTTATTATTATTTAAAAACCGCGTAACTTCAAATTATGCGTATAACATTTTCATGGTGTTAAAAAATAAATCGCGTAGCTCCGAACGCGCGTTATAGCAGGTCCGACTGCATATATATATATATATATAATATATATATATATATATATATATATATATATATATGGCTTACTTGACTTATGTCCCATCTGGAGGTCTCCAGGTTGGGTCCTGTCTGATGCATTGATACTTTTCCCACTCGCTCCTGTCTCTGGCCAGATCCACTCGCTCTCGCCAGCTTAACTCGCTGCTCTCTCTCTCCACCGTCTTCAACCATGTTGTTCTAGGTCGTCCTCTTGGTCGTGTTCCGTGAGTTCTTGCATACAATAGTCTTCTTGGCAGCCTTCCTCCCTCCATACGTTTGACATGACCAAACCATCTTCTTTGTGTGTCATTGGTTCTCTCGACTATGGTGACATTCATATCTGTTATGTTTCTGACGTGTTCATTTGTTAATCTGTCATACCATCTTATGTTACTGATTCGTCTCAAACAGTACATTTCGAACGCAAGTAGCTTTTCTTCTCTTTCTGTTTAATACCCAACTCTCTGCCCATAAACTGCTGTTGGTAATACTATTGCTTTGTATAGTCTCACTTTCAAACTTTGAGATATCTTTCTGTCTTTCCATATCTTCGAGAATCTATTCATTGCTGCATGTCCAAGCTTCACTCTTTCTTGCACTGTACAATATGTGTCTCTATCTTGTGTAAACCAAACTCCTAGGTATTTGAACTCTTCAACCTGTTCTATTCTTCCTGTTGTTAAATTCACCTCGACATCTCTTGTTCGTCCGAATTTCATCACTTTTGTTTTATTTACATTTATTTTTAGATTGTACTTTATACACTCTACTTCCAATAGACTAGTCATTCGTTGTAGTTCATCTACGGTTTCGGCCATCAGCACAATGTCGTCTGCGTACAGGAGATTATTAATAGTTTCTCCTCCAAGTTTCGGACCCCCCTCAAAGTCGCCCAGTGCTTCGCTCATCACCATTTCTAAGAACAAGTTAAAGAGATGCGGTGACAGCGGGCATCCTTGGATAACTCCACTATCAGTCGAGAAACTCTCCGTCGTTATTGTTCCCTTTTTGACCCTAGTACTTGTGTTTCCGTACACTCTTCCTATAGTGTCTACTATCGACTCCTCAAATCCATATCGTCTCAGTACTTGTATCATACCATTTCTCCATACCGAATCAAATGCTTGTTTGAAATCAATGAAAACACAATACAGGTCTTTACCATGTTCCCACATTTTCTCCAAAACTTGGCTGAAACTATATATATATATATATATATATATATATATATTATATATATATATATATATATATATATATATATATATATATATATTATATATAATGAATAAACCACGAAGGGAAAAGAAACACAAAGTGGTGCTCAACGCTTTCGTCTAATGACATCCTCAGGATGTTCCTGAGGATGTCATTAGACGAAAGCGCTTGAGCACCACTTTGTGTTTCTTTTCCCTTCGTGGTTTTATTCATCATAAATATTTTTCACGTGTCACTTTCGTGAAATAATTTTTCATATTTATATATACAGGGCTATTCAAAATGATTCATCCGATTTGAACTGAGAATACTTCCGTACCTATCAACTGGGCATACACCACATGAGAGAGGAAATCTCCGACTTTTACAAGATCACCGCGAGAGGGCTCCAAAGTCACGCCGTGGCCTAGCCTAGCAACAAACAATCAGTGTGAAAATGGCGTCCGCACAGCAGAAGGCGTTTCGTGTGCTGCAGTTTTCGAGCTGTAAATCGGTAGTCACAGTGCAGCGTGAGTTTCGTCGACGTTACAGAACAGATCCACCGGTGCTTAGAGCATCCGTCGGTGGTATCGGCAGTTCGAGGCAGTTACTGCCGTAGAGTCAGTGACAACGGACATGCTGAAGCGAGTATGGGAGGAATTCGACTATCGTGTCGACGTTGCTCGTGTAACTAGGGGAAGTCACATAGAGCATTTATGAGGTGAGAGACAAAATTTGGACAGTTTTCTTTTGGTTGATGTATCACAAATCACTGTATTTGTAACATTAAAAAATATCTCATTTGAAATCAGGTGAATCATTTTGAATTGCCCTGTATATATATATATATATATATATATATATATATATATATACACACATGGTGTTTGAAAACTTTCTGTACAAATTGTAATGGGGGATAGGCAACACCAAGACAACCCTTTTCGTCTATAAGTGTATGTCCGCTGACGTCACCATTCGGCGCGAGAGGGCGCCGCTGCAATTGGCTAAAAGGTGAAGTGGGCTAGACTCGCGCTTGCCGCGGGCATTCTTAAATCGGACGTAGTACGCGTAACATGGAGCGCTTCACGACTGCTGAGATGGCTGACATGCATATGGTGTATGGGGCGCCAATGGAAACGGAAGAGCTGCTGTGAGGTTGTACCGACAGCGCTTCCCAAACAGACGTGTGCCAAACCACCAAACGTTTGCGCATTTGCATCGGCGACTGCGAGAAACTGGAACATTCCATGCAAACATGCATGACACTGGTCGGGAGAGAAACGTGCGCACTCCTGACATGGAAGAAGAAATCCTACGGCGATTTGAGGACAATCCAAGCGCAAGCACGCGAGGTGTTGCACGTATCCTCGGTGTGAACCACGACCTGGTCTGGAGAGTGTTGCACGAGCAGCAGTTACATCCGTTTCATCGTCAGAGAGTCCAGGCATTACAACCTCGGGATTACCTCTTCGTGTGGAATTCGCACGCTGGTTTCTGCAGCAGACAGCGGTGCAGCCTAATTTTCCGGCTTATGTGCTGTTCTCAGATGAGGCCTGTTTCACACGTGAGGGTGTGTTTAACATGCACAATTCTCACGTGTGGGCGCACGCAAATCCACATGCTACACGGGTGCATGCTCATCAAGAACGGTTCGCCGTCAATGTTTGGGCGGGTATCGTCCATGGCAAGTTGATTGGGCCGTACCTGCTGCCTGCCCGACTCGACGGGTGGGTTTATCGGATATTTCTTGAAGAAACGTTGCCGGAACTGCTGGAAGATGTTCCCGTGGCTATTCGTAGACGAATGTGGTTTCAACACGACGGGGCCCAAGCACACTCCAGCAACGATGTGCGGGATTCTGAATGCCACTTTTGGGGACCGATGGATAGGCCGGGGTGGGCCCGTAGCCTGGCCACCGAGATCGCCCGATTTAACATGCCTCGATTTCTTCCTGTGGGGACACATGAAGAACCTCGTGTACGAGACTCCCATTTACTCAGAAGAAGACCTCGTAGCAAGAATCGCTGTCGCCGCTGGAACTGTTCCCTAAAGCCGGGAATCTTTCGACGTGTACGTCGGTCAACGCTTCGACGCTGTCGGGCATGCATTGATGCTACCGGTCGCAACTTTCAGCACCTTCTTTAAATAAACATGCCTTCTTTAAATAAACATGTTACGCGTACTACGTCCGATTTAAGAATGCCTGCGGTAAGCGCGAGTCTAGCCCACTTCACCTTTTAGCCAATTGCAGCGGCGCCCTCTCGCGCCGAATGGTGACGTCAGCGGACATACACTTATAGACGAAAAGGGTTTGTCTTGGTGTTGCCTATCCCCCATTACAATTTGTACAGAAAGTTTTCAAACACCCTGTATATATAATGGCAGAGACGCTTTCAAATACTTTATTGTTGTTCCATCAACACAAACACGACCAAGATGACGTCACACAAATACGATCAAGATGACGTCACAGCGCGGGACTTCTTCAAGGCATGCCCTTATGCCTTACCTCACACCTCAACCTCGTTACAAGGACTACCTTAAGCATTCCACGCCACCATCGCACCTCGACTCTCTCTCTTCGAAGAACAGTGACACGAAAGCCACCATCATGTGAACATTCATTTGTGCAGGCTCCATTTTGGCCTGGTGTCATTCACCTAACTTTATATAAAGACTAATCATTACCTCCAACGCTATTAACAAAAAACTTACATTTTGTCTCATTCATGAATCATTTATTTTGTTTGATAAAGGAAGGAAACTCTTTCTATAAATCAACCTAATTAATAACATTATTTGATCTAAAAAGATCATGGTGACCCCAGTCTTATCAATCATTAATAATTAACCATTATTATTATCATTGTAATTATAGTGCTAAATTCACGCTATAAATTGGTGACTACTCGTAGTGACAAATGAATACCAGCCAAATCAAAAGTGAAATCGGTGCAAACATTTTTTTTTCAAGTGACATTTTAACAAACTGCATTTAACATTCAGTTTTCTTCTGCATAAGGAAAGGAACCAAATTTGAAAATTTTTAACACATGGGTAGGTTTCATCCAACGGTCCAAGCTGCAGCGATTCCCTCCGCTTTTCAAGGAGACAAACCCCCCTCACATTCTCCCCGGCTAGCGGTTGACCCACCCCCACTTTCAAGTTTCCCGCCTTCTAAGGAAAGTGTCCTGCGCATTTTCTCGTCAACGTTTTTTTGTCAAATATCTCAACGGTCCTCTTCGGCCGCTGTACGAGAAATCATTTGGCAAGAACCCCTTTTGACGACCTCCCTATTTCATCGGCGAGCCCATCCCTCAAGCACAACGTGGTGTTTTACCCCCACTCCTACGGGAAGGCCTTAAAAACATTCTTCAAGCAAACAAACACGCACGTACTCACACACGCATCCACGCAACGGGCGCATTGCAAACACAGACACTCATCAAACTTGGCAAAGGGTGGCTGTTCGCTGCCTTCTTCAACTGTTTGTTTGCATCATTCTGTGGATTTACTACTCCTGCTTGTTTCCATGAACGACACCTTTTTTTATTTCTCTTCGGCAGGAGCGCATTCATCGAGGAGAAAGCCGGGCACCTTCCTCAAGCTCCACAGACGCCCCCATTTCACCCATCTCAGCACCCTCCCTCATGCCACGTTTCTCCGAGCGAGCGTCTGCGAGACCTTCACCCCTCAGAACGAAACCATTTTATCGTTTGCCTCAAGCGACCTCTTCTTTTTATCGCTCACTTCGCTCTCTGGGGGAAGACTACTGTAGTGGCAGAGACGCTTTCAAATACTTTAGCGATGTTCCATCAACACAAACACGACCAAGATGACGTCACACAAGTACGACCAAAATGACATCACAGCGCGGGACTTCTTCAAGGAATGTTCTTATGCCTTGCCTCACACCTCAACCTCGTTACAAGGACTACCTTAAGCATTCCACGCCACCATCGCACCTCGACTCTCTCTCTTCGAAGAACAGTGACACGAAAGCCACCATCATGTGAACATTCATTTGTGCAGGCTCCATTTGGCCTGGTGTCATTCACCTAACTTTATATAAAGACTAATCATTACCTCCAACGCTATTAACAAAAAACTTACATTTTGTCTCATTCATGAATCATTTATTTTGTTTGGTAAAGGAAGGAAACTCTTTCTATAAATCAACCTAATTAATAACATTATTTGATCTAAAAAGATCATGGTGACCCCAGTCTTATCAATCATTAATAATTAACCATTATTATTATCATTGTAATTATAGTGCTAAATTCACGCTATAAATTGGTGACTACTCGTAGTGACAAATGAATACCCAGCCAAATCAAAAGTGAAATCGGTGCAAACATTTTTTTTTCAAGTGACATTTTAACAAACTGCATTTAACATTCAGTTTTCTTCTGCATAAGGAAAGGAACCAAATTTGAAAATTTTTAACACATGGGTAGGTTTCATCCAACGGTCCAAGCTGCAGCGATTCCCTCCGCTTTTCAAGGAGACAAACCCCCCTCACATTCTCCCCGGCTAGCGGTTGACCCACCCCCACTTTCAAGTTTCCCGCCTTCTAAGGAAAGTGTCCTGCGCATTTTCTCGTCAACGTTTTTTTGTCAAATATCTCAACGGTCCTCTTCGGCCGCTGTACGAGAAATCGTTTGGCAAGAACCCCTTTTGACGACCTCCCTATTTCATCGGCGAGCCCATCCCTCAAGCACAACGTGGTGTTTTACCCCCACTCCTACGGGAAGGCCTTAAAAACATTCTTCAAGCAAACAAACACGCACGTACTCACACACGCATCCACGCAACGGGCGCATTGCAAACACAGACACTCATCAAACTTGGCAAAGGGTGGCTGTTCGCTGCCTTCTTCAACTGTTTGTTTGCATCATTCTGTGGATTTACTACTCCTGCTTGTTTCCATGAACGACACCTTTTTTTATTTCTCTTCGGCAGGAGCGCATTCATCGAGGAGAAAGCCGGGCACCTTCCTCAAGCTCCACAGACGCCCCCATTTCACCCATCTCAGCACCCTCCCTCATGCCACGTTTCTCCGCGAGCGTCTGCGAGACCTTCACCCCTCAGAACGAAACCATTTTATCGTTTGCCTCAAGCGACCTCTTCTTTTTATCGCTCACTTCGCTCTCTGGGGGAAGACTACTGTAGTGGCAGAGACGCTTTCAAATACTTTAGCGATGTTCCATCAACACAAACACGACCAAGATGACGTCACACAAGTACGACCAAAATGACATCACAGCGCGGGACTTCTTCAAGGAATGTTCTTATGCCTTGCCTCACACCTCAACCTCGTTACAAGGACTACCTTAAGCATTCCACGCCACCATCGCACCTCGACTCTCTCTCTCTTCGAAGAACAGTGACACGAAAGCCACCATCATGTGAACATTCACTTGTGCAGGCCCCATTTTGGCCTGGTGTCATTCACCTAACTTTATATAGAGACTAATCATTACCTCGCGGGTTATTAACAAAAAACTTACATTTTGTATCATTCATAAATCATTTAGTTTGTTTAATAAAGGAAGGAAACTCATTCTATAAATCAACCTAATTAATAACATTATTTGATCTAAAAATATCATGGTGACCCCAGCCTTATCAATCATTAATAATTAACCATTATTATCATCATTATAATTATAGCGCTAAATTCACAATACTCACAACAAGTAGGAAACATATCCCACAGGGAAGAAAGAAACACTATAACCCAAACATCACTCCAGAAATAACAGAACTAATAAGGCTAAGAAACTCACTAAAACACCCAAGAAAATATACAGGAAATACAAAACCTCAATACACAAATAACAAACCTCATAAACGCACAGAAAACAAACAACTGGAAAGCCTACCTAGAAACAATGAACCAATACACCAACACCTCTCAACTCTGGAGAACACTCACAACAATACACAACTCCAACAAAAACCCTCCCCTACACACGAAGCCCTACTCACACAACAAAACAAAATCCCAACACCAAAACAACACTGCAACCTCCTAATAAAACACTACTCCAAAACCAGTCACAAACCGACTACCCCTACCAATAGAATAACAATAAAGAACACAAAAACTTCACTTTTTTCTACGTGAAGGTCAAAATATGAAAATAAAAACCCACTCTAATAGACAGAGTTTATTTCCACGACAGTTTCGACGCCCACTGGCATCCTCCTCGGGAGGATGCCAGTGGGCGTCGAAACTGTCGTGGAAATAAACTCTGTCTATTAGAGTGGGTTTTTATTTTCAAATAAAGAACACTCGTAAAATCCACATTGACCAAACAGTTGACCCACCATTTCACCCTGAAGACACGTTCTCTGTGATCAAAACACTGAAAAACTCAGCAGCCACAGGCCCAGACCACATTTCAAATATACACCTAAAACACTTAGGCCCCATAGCAACCCAATCACTGACAAGCATTTTCAACCACTCCTGGCAGCGCAACAAAATCCCCAACAAATGGAAACAAGCAAACATCACCCCAATACTCAAACCCAACAAACCACCAAATCAACCATCATCATACCGACCCATATCACTACTTTCCACCATCTCAAAAACACTTGAAAAACTGATACAAAGACGAATCAACCAGAACCCACCCCCTAAGAGAACCATCCTAGTAGCAGTAGACATAAACAAAGCCTTTGACACAGTACCACGACATAACCTCACACAGAAAATACTTGACACCAACCTTCACCCCAACGACAAAAAATGGCTGACAAATTTCCTCGCAGACAGACAAGCACGAGTCATACACAAACAGGCAACATCAAAATTCATGCCACTACACAACGGAGTCCCACAAGGTGCAATCCTGTCCCCAATCCTTTTTAATTTATTTATGCATGACATTCCAAATCCACATACACGAAACGTTAACATCCAATCATATGCAGATGACCTTACCATAACCTTACAACACAATGACATAAACACAGCCACTAGAGGCATACAACAATACATGATAGATTTTGAGAACTGGCTATATACCAACCGAATGACAGTTTCACCACAAAAGTCCTCAGTAACACTATTCTCCTCACAAAAAAGAAACAAATAAACACTCACAAATCACCCTCCTAAACCACCGCCTCCCACTAAATAAGACACCCACAATACTTGGCCTCACATATGACACGCACATGACATTCACCACACACGTAACGAATATCTGCAGCAAAGCTACAGTAAAGGAACTTAATGCCCTACGCACCCTAACTAGTACTACATTTGGACAACACAAAGAAACCCTCACCACCATATACAAACAATTCATCCGTACAACATTAAATTACGCTTCACCAGCCTGGCACCCCACACTATCCAGCACCAACAAAAACCGACTGCAAATCATTCAAAACAAAGCCCTCAGAATCATCACAGGCTGCACACAAACCACCCTCATCTCACATCTACACTCAGAAACTAACATCCTTCCAATACAAACACACCTTAACATGATAGGCACATAGTTCTTTGCCAAAACCCTCGCGCCAACCCACCCATGCCACCACCTCACCACAACCCCCCAACCACCACGAAACAAAAAGGAAACCCTAACATCACACTACTCATCACTCTACACCACACTACCCCCAATGTCCCCCATGCCCTCACAACAAAACCAAACGAAACATATACACACACAATTCGTAAACCAACATATTGACACACTACCAAATAACCCAATTCTACAAGCACGACCCCCCAACATAGCCAAAGAAGAAGAAGCATTACCGAGACACACACGAGTTACCCTCTCCAGACTCAGATCCGGCCACCACCCCTCCCTACATTATTACAGACACCTTATACACCAAACGAACAATGCAAACTGTCCACGGTGTGACCACCGCAACGAAAACACCGAACACCTAATTTTTACATTCCCCCACTTCCAACACCTCAGACAAACACACAACATCTCATCGGTCAGAGGTCTGTGGGCGCGGCCGGCCGCGGTGGCGCCTGGCTGGGGGACGCTGGCTGGCCATAACAGACGAGCCAGGGGGCTAAAAAGTAAGTAAGTATAACGTGGTTGAAAATAAAAAATGCAAAATTTAACATCAATTCACATTTTTTGGTCTTAGGATTATTTCACCGCTGGAAAATACGTTTTCACCAAAGTATTGATCCATAATTTGGTAAACTCGTCTCAGTTTTACTTAGCAACTGCCAAACCACAGACAGTTGCCATATTTTATAAGGACTTTTTCCCGCTACCACAATTAAAAGAGGAACAAGAGGAACAAGAGGAACAAGAAGAAGATGAGGGTAAGCGGAAAATAAGGCGCTTCAGTTTTCGGAAATGTACACATCAATTGTGTATATATATATATATATATATATATATATATATATATATACCATTTGTTTTTTCTTGCCAAACTGAAAATTTAAGTTTCCCTCTAGTCAATATTCAGTCCATTCGCCCCACCCTCTAAACAGCTTCCGTATAGACGTAATATACAAGGGCGGATCTAGTGAGGGTGGGGAGATCGGCGACGCCGTCTGGACCCCCCCCCCCTCAATTTCTTGCTAGTGCCCTTTTTTCAAGTGCAAATGCCCTATTTGAATGATGTGTATGCCTCTGAAAACAAATTTTGTTTTTGTAAATAGATCATGGTTATTTTATTTTATTCAAATTCTATTTTGAGTCTCGATCCATATACATTGCACTTCCAAATTTGTAGTTGTAATGGTTTTCATAGGGCTCATTAGTACTGGTGGAGCCATATCACTATTTTTATCTTTATCTTATTCTGATAGTTCTTTTAATTGTCAAGACATTTGTAATTGTTTGAAAATTTTTCTGTGATAATTGTTGTACCCAAATTAGATTTTTATTTTGTATCATATTTGAATGAGACTGATCTAATAAAGCAATACAATTGATTTTACACTCGCTCATTGGTGGTCTGTTTTAAGAAAAAAAAATTAGTACTGTGCCCATTTTATTTTAGGGGGTGCCTTTTTTTCTTTGGACCCCCCCCCCCTTACTGAAATGCCTAGATCCGCCCTTGATATATTGCAAATGTTTTGTTTAATTTAAAATTTGCAGTTTCGCTAACTCCAATTTTACAATTACATAGTTTGATATTTTCAGCAAATTTTGTGGCACTCCTGTATGACACATCTGGCACCCCTGTTGGGAAACCCAAAATTAAACTAATCTTTGAATTTCAGTGTTGATGTTTTTAATTAATATTTCGACCTTTTTAGAATCATCATTTTGTTATGAGAAAAAAAAAGGTTTTATGAAAACTGATTAGTTTTGACAGTAAATATTAAAGATTTATCTATTTATTCACTTATTATTCATGTATTCATTCATTCATTCATTAACCGAGTGTAAGCGGCTTTCATTCACAGTCGTGAGCTTACGCATATATATATATAAAAACCCAGAATGGTGGCAGCCTTTCACAACAATACAAAAGGAAACGCTCTAAAGAGGGTAGGTGAGAGGCATTTTGAAGATACTGACAAATTATATCTTCGTAATTTCATTTCTTCAAAAATAAAGATCTTTAACTCGCTTGACATCAACATTAATTTAATCGAGTGTAAACGAAATCCATATAAGTGAACAGACGTAATCATACAACTCTGGAAAGAAAAGTTGTCTGTACTGAAATATGTAAATGACTGTCCAGAGATGGGAGTTGCCCTCGGCAATTCATCCACCAACTGTTAACACGCAACGACGATAAAAAACAGTTCAGGTTCCACGTTGTTGCGGTCCATCAAAGAGACTTTAAAAACATTAGCAAGACCACCCTATTTAATATCTGACTTTAACCAGGCAGCAATAAGCAACTGGCAGTTGTGACCTCTCCCTTAATTGAGGGAATAATAATCACATTGTGAAGGGGATCCGGATGCCGCATACAGTAACCAAGGGAGAAAGTTTTAAAACACTGTCGAGATCTTTAAATATTGTTAAAATAATAAAGGAGATTTGGGCGGTGACTCGAAAAGTCTCGTTTCTTTAATACTTGAGTAATTATTACTATTTTTATGATCTTTAAATAATTTGTTTATTAAATTTAAAATTAATAAAAATCACAGTTATTGAAAACATCTCCTTATTTCGAAATTTGCCTTGAATAAATATAATATCTTATCACGCCAGGCACTCAATGCAAAATTCCAGTCATCGTACTTGCAACCATCAACGCTATTCTGCTGGTCATTTTGGCAGCGTCACTGGTTCTTCTCTTGAAATTTTACAGAAAGGTAAGAAAAGTTAGCGTTTATTATTTGCCCTCATCCTCATTTAACCCTCTGTTTATTACGAGGGAGAGAGTTATCCAATGTCCGAATACCCCGACGGAAGGGCGGTGAGATTCTATTATTTTGTTAGAAGGCGTTTAGTGAAGAGTAAAAATATGGTTTGGTGAGAGATAAGAGCGACATCCACTAATTCCACTGTTCCAATTTAAAAAGAGACAGCAGGTTAACACTCAAGATAGATTCAGTTGAGGATTACATGCAGAGTTAAAACCAAGGAAAAAAATTAATACCATTGAATTGCTTCATGTGTATTGTTATTAGATTACTGTAAAGTGGTATGTACGGTTGTGCCAATATTTGTCACTATAAAAGTAAAAAATTATGAATTTGACCGTAGTACTTTGTTAATTTCAGCCAGTCATAATACACACACACACACACACACACACACACACACACACACACAAATCATTATTTTCTGAAGTTACTTTTATACACGGTCTTGCTCAAAGCTGAATCCAGGTTAGAGATTTTCAGCCAAGCAGTTTTCTATTTTTCCGTATTGGTTGTCGAGGACCGCCAAAACATATTGTTTACACTGCCCAACAAAAAAAGAAATTTTGCTGCTGATTTAATTCTAAGACCTGTTTCTGGATAATATTGATGTGCTGATTTCAAAAATCACCTTAGATTTTGTCCATCACATCAGGTTTTCGTGCAATGCAATATGCCTATTTTGGGTGATCCATGAAGGGCGCTTATCAAAATTGATGATTTTTGAGACCTGTTAACAGCTGTTTTGCTGTTAAAATTTTATCTGTGGAATACGCAAATCTGTGCACTAAATCTAAAGGTCATGTACAACATATTAAAATCTTGGGTATTTGTGATTTCCCCAAGTGTGAGCGTGACGTCATGATCATGGATTCATTTTTTGTTTATTTAAACACTTTTAATCACTTTATGTGTCAATATTACTATTGTATATTAAAGTTCACTCCCTGCACAATTGTTTACTTTTCCATGCTGATTCTGAGTATGTAAAAACTTATTTTTTGAAAAGAAAAAAAATTGGGCATAACCCTGCCAAAATGCGATATCTCCAAAATATCCGTATTTGATTGCTCGAAAACCTGACGTGATAGGCAAAAACTAAGGTGATTTTTTAAATCAGCACACCAAAATTACCTAAAAACAGGTGTTAGAATTAAATCAGCAAAATTGGTGTTGGGCAGTGTTATGTTTCTTTAGTTGTGTGGGACAGCTTCACATGGGTCTACTCTCATAGAATAAAAATATTTTACTCCAAGCAACAACTGTGATTAGTAATTTTCTCTTTTGTTATTTGGATTTATTTTATAAAATAATTAATATTTAAAAGTTCTCTTTATCAATATTTGCGGTTATTAGATGAGAGTGTGCAGCGTTTGTGGGTAAAAATAGTATATCTTCAATGGCATTCTTGAGAGATTTTCAAGTTCTCAGAATAAAAGAGTCAATATAAATGTACAACGGTAAAATACCCGACACAGTTTACAAAATGCTGTTTCAAGGCGAATTTCTTGATCCTGAGCTTTCGTTCGTTCTACACTCGGGTTATAATCAATAGGTAGGTATTCACAGAATTTTATTATTAAGCCAATGAAGACAATGTTCCAACCCATCTTGTATTAAGAAAACTGTCTCTCGATTGCGGATGGACGGACGGACTGATAAATATTTCTGTTTATTATTTAATGATATTTATTTTCAGATTGCAAAACAGGAGCAAAAACAGTCTTCAATGCCAGGTAATGACTTTTTTTTGTTTGTCTTTCAGTCATTATACTCCTACACTAACTTCCTACATATTCCTTCTTAAATCCATCATTTTATTATTATTATTATTATTATTATTATTATTATTATTATTATTATTATTTTAATGTATTGTGTGAAGTTGTTTAGCAAATTTTGTTCAATGTTTATCACCATTTTGTGAACGATTTTGCAACTAGTTGAAATTTTAAATGTTCTGTGTGACAGAGTCTTCGCAATTGCTATTTTTTATATAAATACTTCTCTCACTCATTCCGTTACTGACAATTTTGAACTTCACATCCAAAAATTGGAAGTTACAATTTAGCATTTCTTTAACATAAAATTTAGTTTTAAGTGTTATGTAAAATGAGGAATAGCTTTGCACCTTCCGCTACTGGCTACAGTAAATAATTCAACGGATTTCAGTGTCCGTAAACCCTAATAATTCCAGAATGTACACTGATATAAAATCATGCTGAAAGACAATTCATTATTATTTAATTACTTGGTGTTTACACTTTATCATTTTCATCTACTTAGATTCTAAGTTCGTACACCAACTTGCATAAAACGGTGTAATTATACTGTAATTAATAATCACTGCTAGAATATTGCGTCCTTACGAATGACAAGTACTTTCAAGTTGTAATACTGAAGAAGTATTGCACATAACTTAGACTACTTCCAAATAACGCCTGTACAATATTTGAATTTACAAAAAACGGCATTAGGCCTAGTGTCATAATGGAGACTGTCGAAATATGTTCGCGGATGAATATTAGAATAAAATAAAAATAAATTATTTTTTTACTTTAGAAAATAGATAAAAATTATAGTTTGATTATGGTAGTCAATCCACACTGAAAAAATGATTTATTGGAACACAAATGCGTGATGATGTTTGCAGTACAGACAAATGGATTCTTGAAATGTAAAAAATATTTTTTTGTTTTTACCTCAAAAAATAGAGGCCATAAATGCGATTAGCACCGAGGCCACACTCACACCAAACAGAAATGTTTTGAAATGTAATGGTAGCTCGATGAAAGTAAGAATGTGTGTGTGTGTGTGTGTGTGTGTGTATTAGATGTTTCGCCAAACCTGCTTGGAATTCGTAGTTACGCCGCTGCGGCAGATTAACACCGAAGTTCTCAGTTCATTGAGATTTTACTATAATTTACTCATTGACCATTGAGTAACTGACCATATTCACCGTTTTCATACCCACAGTTTCTCTTCACGTATTCATGTTGTAATGCCTAGCACTCCAAAACTTGTTTTAAAACTTAAATTGCACTTTAATTTTTGTGTCATGTGTCATTCCAAATTATTTCTATTTCGCAACTCGTCCTCTTATCAAGTATGGTTTTGGAAAAACTCAAAATTCTCAAAAATTTCCGCTTCAATTTGTAAATGGAGAATTACATGGACTTCGTGAATGAAATGCAAAGAGTCTTTCTTTCAATACATGTGAATTTTTCTTCTTGTAAATGTACTGTCCTGTTTTTATCTTTTCTATTAATATCGTCTTTGAATATGGTAGACTAAGTAATATTATTATAGTTTATCTGCCCAAAACCTGTTTTTTGGGGGAAGGGGAATTACGATTTTGTTCAAAATATATTATTCTTTTTAATTTCATTTACGGATGATAAAAATTATTATGAAATAGAGGTTTTCCTAAGTTTTTCAAGGTTTTACTCCAGTAAGTGTGTCAATGATGTTGTCTCACCCTGTCACTGTTTTTTTTTTTTTAGAAAATGTCTAATTTTGATAATTTCAGTGCGCGAGGATTCTATTTATTATGAAAGAGAGGAAGATTGTTGCTCTATAAGTGACAAGAACCAATCATGGGTGGAAAATCCTTATGAGAGAGAGAAGGAACTACCAGCTTGTGATGAAGGTAGGTTTTCCTAAGCTCCTTCACAATGCTAAGGTTTTAATTTCAGTGAACTCAATTGTTCAGTTTCACCTTTTTACATCTTGAAAAATAATATTTTCCATTATAATTTTAGCGACCAATGACGTAAGTAAAGGAGGTAAAAGAGGAGGAACCATCAACAGAGGATTCAGGTGCAGTACAAGTAGTAAAGTTTCCTATGGTATGAAATTTTTAAACCATTTGATTTCCTATTACATGTCAAAATAGGTTTAAGAAAGGTTCCTTTTAGAATTAGGTTCTTAATTGGGGACTACATAGACACTACCCGGAGACTTACTTGCTCTCTTTTTGACCCTTCATCTTATACACCAAAATGTTCCGCCAAAAAGTTACACCAAAAAAGAGAACTTATACGGTCAAAGGTGAAAACTCTTTATTACAAAAAGGTCCATATAAGTACTTCGTATTGACTGCTTCAGCAACTTGCCTGTATACTTTGCCTCTTTAGGATTCCCTAAGTTCCTTCAAAATGCCATTATTCTTGTATATAAATATGAGTTCATTTTAGCTTCCAACTCTTCAAATTATTCGTTTTACTGACATCTTCGTAGCAGAATATCGGCAATGCTTTTCACTCACATGAGTGTTTGGAATGAATTTGCTCAAATTGCATGTGGTACTCCACACAGTGTATAATTGCGTTGGAAGTGTATTGCAATAATTTCATTAGTAGCTACTGATACGGGAGGTATTCACATAAATAGTTATTTTGTTTCCACTGTCAATTCATCCGTGGTATAGATTTAACAGTGACCTTCTTCCACTGCTTAAAGGATGTTTGCAATTTCATTAAGTTCACTGAATATTCAGCTTTCATCTATGTGCAACAGCACGGTTGACTGTATCTTTCCTCCACGACTGCAAATTTAGATATGAAGTGGAAAAGAACAAAGGAACACCTAAAAGTTGTTCTTATTTGGCTTTAAAAGTCTATAGCAGCGGAAGAAAGGCTACAGCAGTGATCAGAGAGCAGAGTAGGGATTGTCAGATCTTATCAAAAGTCTTTTACATCTAAAAGGACACTCACTCAAAGCCTCAGATACTGACTGAAATGATCTTAATCATTACGGAGTTGTTTTTTAGTTTTTCAGAATTTTAATTAAGTCATAAACAGAAAAAAACCGTGTGATTTTAAACGCGTATTAGTTAAGATTTAAAATGATGTTTCACAGCTTTGATTACTTGGACTTCGCGGAGTTTTTCCTCATGATAAACTTTGCGTAAATTTTTAATTTCTTTGACGTTTCACAAGTTGAGGGATGATAAACATCTTCCGAATCTTTGCTTCTCTCATGTTAAAATTATCATTATTAGGGGCTTCCGTAATTAAGACACTTTAATTGACTTTACATTCAGTCAGAGGGAGGAAGAGAGACTATAATCAAAACCTTTTGCGTTTCGTTAAGTTACCATCAATTTTTCCCCTTTTATTTCAGAGAATGAAAAGAGGGAATATTGTAATGTACCACAAGAAAGTACTTACGTGACTATGGCAAAATCAGTGAGTCATTGAAGAAAACAGGAAAAATTAACGAAGACTGGTTGAGAATCAGGTTTTTCTTTACGTCACTTAATCCGCTCTCTCTGATCACGCCACCATTACATAATACGTCAAATGCCATTTGGCAAATAAATATTGCCATTGATTTCATATAAATGCGATTAACATTTGTTTCATTTTCAAAAAATAAATGTGACTTAGAAAATGGGATTACAAAGTGGAAAAATAATAACTATTCGTTGCCATATTCATTCACACCACTTCAGAAGACATTGTTCGAATATCAGGATGAGAACAATAGTTAGAACACTATATTAAACAGTACGTCACAACAACCGGCTCTGATGACGTCACAAGGGACGTACTCCATGATACTAAGAAGAAATAGGATTAACATGGGGAGGGCCAGGCTCAACGCTTAGGCCAATTAATACGGCCCATTCAACTCTCCTGTATTATTATTGTAATTATTATTATTTTTATTATTATTATTATTATTATTATTATTATTATTATTATCGGGATCTCATTGGGAAACGGCGTTACTCACTGAGTTAAGGACGCTGGTTTTACTTTATCGCGCAGTGTCACTTTAATGATTTTATTCTGACTAACGCCAGACGATTTTATTCAGTCTCGGAAAGACCTCTGTGCAGTAAAGGGTTAAGAGACGTTTGCTTAATCCTTTGCTACACAGAGGTCTTTCAGAGACTGAATAAAATCGTCCGGCGTTAGCCAGAACAAAATCAGTGAAGTCACACTGCCCGACAAAGAGTTAAATTATTCGCAAGATTTCTCTGAAATATAAATTATAATATATATATATATATATATATATATATATATATATATATATATATATATATATATATATATATATATATATATACAGGGTATGAATAAGAATACATTTGAATATAAAACTTTTAATCAATTTTCGTATAATTTAGATGTGACACTTCACATATGCTTTCCTGATCTTGAATGGAAGTTTTAGGTACTTACTGTACTTGTACATGTACTTACATATTTTCATTCTCGCTTTTATTTAAGTTATAGTAAAAAAATTTGTTTTACCTGACATGTACAGTGTACAGGGTGTGCCATAAATACCGTTAACCTTTTTTAGCCTTTTTCCTATTGTAGTAAGAAAAGATTCAACGGTAAAGTGATTTATTGGGCCCCCTGTACTTCATTAATTTATCATGTCGCTGCTGTTTACAGTAATCGGACTTAATACAGTCTCCTTTCGTGTCGTCCTAAAAATACAGGTTGTTTCAGAAGTCGCACATCATATTTATAGGTGCGAATGACGTGAATCTGTGGTGCGCAACTTCCGAGACACCCTGTAGTTTAATATTTTATTTCTAGTTCAGTGTTCACTATAATTTTTACGTCTAATTTCCCATTTATGAAACTATTTTTTCCGTTCATCAGAATATTTCTGTTAAGTGTTGTAAGAACTAACTTTAATCCATTTTTTGAGTCTGTAAATTTCAAAATATTTTACATATGTTCACCCTTTGAGGCCTCAATTATGAAATTTTTATTGAATTTTTTTTTTCTGTTCAAGCCAAATCGAGTGTCAAGTTCACGTTGCCATAAGGCACCAGTCGGCGTTAAAGGGTTAATGAGCAATGAAAGATAATTACTTTTTTCTCTTTTTTATGTTCTGTTTTTTAAGATTTTTCTGTGTTTTCATGTGTTGGTCTTTTTATTGGATTTTTATGTTTAAAGTATCAAAGATTTGTATGTATTTAGTTTTGTTGTTTAAGTGAAGTAAATAAGAGAATGGTGTATCTGGTGTTGCAAGGGTTGAGGGTGTATTGTCAGGGTGCCATATTTGGTGCTTTTTCGTATATGGAGGAACAAAATTATGTTTGTACTGGAGTTCTCATCAACTCTCACTTTCTACCCTTTCACGTGGAAGATAGGACATACTAAATTTCTATCCCCCCCTCCCCAAGGAACTTGTCAATATTTTAAGTAACACCTGCATATATATATATATATATATATATGGGTGAAATATATATGCAGGTGTTACTTAAAATATTGGCAAGTTCCTCTCCATCACAAAAAGCATTTCTTTGGATGGTAATACAGATATAGATGGAACAGTTACTTCCACAAGGCTTTTGATAATGTTAATATATCAATCTATATTATTGACGTCTCCTCCTTTTTGGTTTTACATATTTATTCGATTATCAAAATTTTGATGTTATTAAAAATCTGAGTTTTAATGGCGTGATTAAAATTAAAAAAAATAGTAAATATTTAATAATCTCTTACGCATTCTTTTGTCCCATAAAAAACATTTCATACCAATGGATAAATTAGTGTTATTTTGGCTATTATAGCTGTGAATGATTGTGTACTTTTTCAAACAAAAGTTGCTTTTAATTAATATTTGAACTTTTAAGTACTGTAGACACGTGATTAGCTTCGATTTTTAAGGCATTTTTTAAAAGCTACGAGTATATTCCTATTCCTTTCGCTTTCTCCAATCTCATCTTGATTTTCTTCTCGGCTCGGGCAGTGGACGAATGATGTGATGTTCCTCTAATCTAGTCTTTGTCCCTTGTCCCTTCCGTATAAGTGGGGAAACGTGGTACCCTCTCTGTTTTTGATTGGATTAAAAACCAGCTTCAAAATATCATTATTTAAAATGATTTTTTAAACCGCGACACTACATTTGATTTTCAGTATTTTTACCTAATTGCGAGTTAATTTAACACATATTTTACTTGCTAATATTGCACACATTTTACCAATTAAATACTACCCATCTTTACGTGATTTATTTAAATTTTAATATTTTTTTATTTACAAATCAAATTAAAACTGGGTGTGGTTACTTCCAACGCTGGTAAATTTTCATTGTATTGTGCCAAATATATATATATATATATATATATATAGATAGATAAAGTTGGTTTATCCACTAATGTATCATCATCATTCGTAAATTTGGATAATCCGCATATTTTTTGGTGCTCCAAAATACAGTATGTAAAACTATCACTGTATAATAAATATTATATTCATTTTATTGCGTAAATAAGTTACATTTTAAATAAAATTCACATTTTTATTGTGAAAAATTACATATACGGAAAATCTACAGAAATTCTTGCCAATTTCCAAAGTTTTCCTCGCTTTTCTCCAGAAATTTAGTAAAGTGCATCAAGTCATGGTGAGTACAGTTAGTGTTGTTGTATGTTGCACACAGTAATAAAACTACAGTGTGTTATTGTACAGTACAGATAAACCAACTTTATCAGTATATATCATTCAAAGTTTGGTTCCCAGGTAGTCTTAATTTTGTAATGATAAATAGAAGAACTAAAGTTTTTATATTTCATTACTTTGTGTAATACGTGTAATGATGCTACTGTAAAAACTGTAAATCTGTTCATAGGTCGGTATTAATGTTGACTACAATAGAAAATTTTGATAGTTTATGTAGAGGGAGAGATGTTCTTGTTGAAATGCTAAGTGTTCCTTTACTCTTACTCGATGTTGTACTACCAATATAATTTGCTTGACAGTGAATACAACTAAAAGCGTATATAATAAACAAAACACCAGGGCTTACGGAAGTTTTTCTTTGTTTGATAACCTTGTTTTATCTATATCTATATATCTATATATAAATATACATGTATATCTATATCTATATATCTATAATGAATTTTCAGAAATATAAGTAATTTGTTCGTTATCAAAAATGATTTATTTGTATCTAATATGTATTCGAATACTTCAACTGATGTATTCTTATTCCGTGAACACTTCATGAATACTGTCAGAATAAGGAGTTCTAAAGCATCAGCCAGTGAAATTAACCATTGATGAAAAAACCCACAACATTCAGCAACGAGAAAATGAGAATCAAAATTTTTTGAGAAAATATCGTTGAAGTTCATTCCTTCTTATCGCTTTTAATGACTCTTTACTTTGAAGACATTTTTTTTTACTTAATGAAAATAAACGTGATTGAATATTCTTACGAGAACATAATTAATAAAAAATATTCATGGATATATGATGTATGCACAGAACAAAATGACTTGTTAATTCAAATAATAATACTTCTAATAATAAAAGAGGTGTCGCAACAACCTATTTGTTTCATTTTTTAAGACACCCAAATTTTTATTTCGTTTAACAAAATACATTTTTGTGGTAAATAATTTGGTGTAGTAAACTGATATTTAGGTGATGGAGCAAAATCTTTGTATCTGTTTTATAAACGACAATTTGTTTGAATTAAACATAAATTCCGCTTAGTCTGGAGTTACCACATATACTGTATCTTCCGAGTCCTAAGAGTAATTTTAGGAGAAACTAAGGCCAGCCGCACACAGGATCGTCTGACGACTGACGACTTAGGTCGTGATGACTAAAGTCGCGTGTGATTTTACATTGACAGAATGGGAGGCCCCACACATTGCAGCTACTGCGAAGCGATTCTAGGGAATAAAATTCTGGAGAATAAGACGATCCTGTGTGATGCCGGCCTAATTGTCCACATTGGATGGACGCTGGGGACGCAGGAGGAGAGAAGTGAATTTTCTGAATTCTTTTTTATATTAGAATTTCTTTATTTAACTCTGACTTAACTAAATGTTCACATCATATGTACAAAAATAAAAACATACATTTTCCTGGGGGTGAGGGATACGTCGTGGTTATGTCGCAACACCTCGCAACACTGCTTCTTTTAGATCAGCGAAGTTAAGCATCATTGTGTCTGGGCCGTAGTTGTATGGATGAACGTCCTTTGCGTCCAGATGTTGTAACTACCCGTGGTTCGAATTCCGCGTAAACTGTAGTTTCCCTCCGTCACATAACCTCTACTGTTACGAAGGAAGTTAAACAACACCAAAAACATTCGCATTCTTGCCGGTTTCCTTCTGAGATCCTTCACGCAACGTACAGAGTCGTCTTCTCGTTACGACATTTTGGTTATGAATACATTTAATAAATTGGTATTTGTAGTTTTGCTCTATATTAAAATTTTTTTAAATAATTTTAAAAAAATATTTATTTTTAAGGTAAAAAAAACCTTTATTTATTTACGTTATATTTAAAAGAATATAAAAAATATGTTTTTAGAAACTAAATCAACTAATATTAACTGTCTATGCATATATAGATACGTGGATTGTTAAATCCAAACAAAAAAACTAAGGTTAATCAGCATTTCTTCGAGCTCCTTAACAGCTTCCTCAACTCAGTATTACAGTAATAAATTCGAGGCACAAAAGTGATTCTAAGAAACAAAAGAAACTTATTAATAAGACTTTACAAACGAGAAACAAGCAAAATTGGTTTCCCACAACTTTAACCGTAGGTCTGTACAGTTATCTAAGTAACGATTTTGCTATCGTAGTGAAAAACCACGGCCGAACAGACACCGCCTTCCATCCGCACTTATGATGAATATCTTGGTAATCTCAAAGTTAAAATCTGATTCTGAGGCCAAATGAATACAAGGCCTTGGACAGAAAGGGAATAAATTTGTCAGTTCTCGTTGTCTGAGGAGAACAGTGGATGGTGGGAACTATGCGCCCTCCACCCCATTAAATGCGGAACATACACAAAATGATTATGATAGAAATACATAATTAATTAAAATACATAATTATTTAATTCATAAACAATATATAATTAGTTAATGCATAAACAATACATAATACATAATTAAATAACAATCCAAATTTCGTCCTACGTGGCAGTATGAAGACCAACCATTTGGCGGCCTTTACACGTCGGCCGCACCGCTCGCCCCTGCCTTGGTAAAGCCCTGTCCCTGACATCCAACTGATTTGCCATTTCTGACACTACTTTTTAAAACTTACCCAAACGAGGCAAAGTTACTCTACATGACTTTGGAAATGGTCTTCTGAGAAAAAAAACCATAAAGTGATGTGAGAAATTCGTCCAATATCATATGAAAGATTTTCATATGATAAAGTAAATGTACTGTCCTGCTTTTATCTTTTCTATTAATATCGCCTTTGAACATGGTAGACTAAATAATATTATTATAGTTTATGTGCCCAGAACCTGCTTTTAGTGGGAGAGGGGGGTTACGATTTTGTTCAAATTATATTATTCTTTTTAATTTCATTTACGGATGATAAAAATTATTATGAAATAGAGGTTTTCCTAAGTTTTTCAAGGTTTTACTCCAGTAAGTGTGTCAATGATGTTCAGTCTCACCCTGTCATTGTTTTTTTTTTTAGAAAATATGTATAATTTTGATAATTTCAGTGCGCGAGGATTCTATTTATTATGAAAGAGAGGAAGATTGTTCCTCTGTAAGTGACAACAACCAATCATGGGTGGAAAATTCTTATGAGAAAGAGAAGGAACTACCAGCTTGTGATGAAGGTAGGTTTTCCTAAGCTCCTTCACAATGCTAAGGTTTTAATTTCAGTGAACTCAATTGTTCAGTTTCACCTTTTTACATCTTGAAAAATAATATTTGCCGTTATAGTTTTAGCGACCAATGACGTAAGTAAAAGAGATAAAATAGGAGGAACCATCAACAGAGGATTCAGGTGCAGTACAAGCAGTAAAGTTCCCTATGGCATGAAATTTTTAAACCATTTGATTTCCTATTACATGTCAAAATAGGTTTAAGAAAGGTTCCTTTTAGAATTAGGTTCTTAATTGGGGACTACATAGACACTACCCGGAGACTTACTTGCTCTCTTTTTGACCCTTCATCTTATACACCAAAATGTTCCGCCAAAAAGTTACACCAAAAAAGAGAACTTATACGGTCAATGGTGAAAACTCTTTATTACAAAAAGGTCCCTATAAGTACTTCGTATTGACTGCTTCAGCAACTTGCCTGTATACTTTGCCTCTTTAGGATTCCCTAAGTTCCTTCATAATTACAGTATTCTTGTATATAAATATGAGTCCATTTTAGCTTCCAACTCTTCAAATTATTCGTTTTACTGACATCGTAGTACAATATCGGCAATGCTTTTCACTCACATGAGTTTTTGAAATGAATTTGCTCAAATTGCATGTGGTGCTCCACACAGTGTATAATTGCGTTGGAAGTGTATTGCAACAATTTCATTAGTAGCTACTGATACGGGAGGTATTCACATAAATAGTTATTTTGTTTCCACTGTCAATACATCCGTGGTATAGATTTAACAGTGACCTTCTTCCACTGCTTAAAGGATGTTTGCAATTTCATTAAGTTCACTGAATATTCAGCTTTCATCTATGTGCAACAGCACGGTTGACTGTATCTTTCCTCCACGACTGCAAGTTTGGATATGAAGTGGAAAAGAACCAAGGAATACCTAAAGGTTGTTCTTATTTGGCTTTAAAAGTCTATAGCAGCGGAAGAAAGGCTACAGCAGTGATCAGAGAGCAGAGTAGGGAGTGTCAGATCTTATGAAAAGTATTTTACATCTCAAAGGACACTCACTCAAAGCCTTAGTTACTGACTGAAATGATCTTAATCATTACGGAGTTGTTTTTTAGTTTTTCAGAATTTTAATTAAGTCATAAACAGAAAAAAACCGTGTGATTTTAAACGCGTATTAGTTAAGATTTAAAATGATGTTTCACAGTTTTGATTACTCGGATTTCGCGGAGTTTTTCCTCATGATAAATTTTGCATAAATTTTTAATTTCTTTGACGTTTGACAAGTTGAGCGATGATAAACATCTTCCGAATCTTTGCTTCTCTCATGTTAAAATTATTATTATTAGGGGCTTCCGTAATTAAGACACTTTAATTGATTTTACATTCAGTCAGAGGGAGGAAAGAGACTAAATCAAAACCTTTTGCGTTTCTTTAAGTTACCATCAATTTTTCCCCTTTTATTTCAGAGAATGGAAAGAGGAAATATTGTAATGTACCACAAGAAAGTACTTACGTGACTATGTCAAAACCAGTGAGTCATTGAAAAAACAGGAAAAATTAACGAAGACTGGTTGAGAATCAGGTTTTTCTTTATGTCACTTAATCCGCTCTCTCTGATGAAGCCACCTTTAGCTAATACGTCAAACGCCATTTGGCAAATAAATATTGCCATTCATTTCATATAAATACGATTAACATTTGTTTCAATTTCAAAAAATAAATGTGACTTAGAAAATGGGATTACAAAGTGGAAAAATAATAACTATTCGTTGCCATATTCATTCACACCACTTCTGAAGACATTGTTCGAACATCAGGAAGAAAACAATAGTTAGAACACTGTATTAAACAGTACGTCACAACAACCGGCTCTGATGACGTCACAAGGACGTACTCCATGTTACTACAGTAAGAAGAAATAGAACTAACAATTAGTGGGGAGGGCCAGGCACAACGCTTAGGCCAATTAATGCGGCCCATTCAACTCTCCTGTATTAGTATGGTAATTATTATTATTATTATTTTTATTATTATTATTATTATTATTATCATGATTATTATTATCGGGATCTCATTGGGAAAAGGCGTCACTCACTGAGTTAAGGACGTTGGTTTTACTTTATCGCACAGTGTGATTTAATGATTTATGTTCTGGCTGACGCCAGGCGATTTTATTCAGTCTCGGAAAGACCTCTGTGCGGTAAAGGGTTAAGAGACGTTTCCTTAATCCTTTGCTGCACAGAGGTCTTTCAGAGACTGAATAAAATCGTCCGGCGTTAGCCAGAACAAAATCAGTGAAGTCACACTGCCCGACAAAAAGTTAAATTATTCGCAAGATTTTCCTGAAATATAAATTATAACATATATATATATATATATAATATATATATATATATATATTATTGAATACAAGTACATTTGAATATAAAGATTTTAATACATTTTTGTATAATTTAGATGTGATACTTCATATATGCTTTCCCGATCTTGAATGGAAGTTTTGGGTACTTACTTATGCATGTACTTACATAGTTTCATTCTCTCTTCTATTTAAGTTATGGTAAAATAATTTGTTCTACCTGTCATGTACAATGTACAGGGTGTACCATAAATACCATTAACCTTTTTTAGCCTTTCAACTATTCTAGTAAGAAAACATTCAACGGTAAAGTGATTCATTGGGCCCCCTGTACATCAATAATTTATCATGTCGCTGCTGTTTACAGTAGTCGAACTTAATACAGTCTCTTTTCGTGTCGTCCTAAATATACAGGGTGTTTCAGAAGTCACTCATCATATTTATAGGTGCGAATGACGTGAATCTGTGGTGCGCAACTTCCGAGACACCCTGTAGTTTAATATTTTTTTTCTAGTTCAGTTTTCAGTATAATTTTTACGTCTAATTTCCCATTTATGAAACTATTTTTTCCGCTCATCAGAATATTTCTGGATTAATTGTTGTAGGAACTAACTTTAATCCATTTTTTGACTCTGTAAATTTCAAAATATTTTACATATGTTCACCCTTTGAGGCCTCAATTATGAAATTTTTTATTTACATTTTTTTTTTCTGTTCAAGCCAAAATAACCTCTAATATTCAGATTGTAAGGCTCAAAATTGAGATCGTAAGGCTCGAAATCGAGTGTCAAGTTCACGTTGCCATAAGGCAACAGTCGGCGTTAAAGGGTTAATGAGCAATGAACGACAATTACTTTTTTCTCTTTTTTATGTTCTGTTTTTTAAGATTTTTCTGTGTTTTCATGTGTTGGTCTTTTTATTGGATTTTTATGTTTAAAGTATCAAAGATTTGTATGTATTTAGTTTTGTTGTTTAAGTGAAGTAAATAAGAGAATGGTGTATCTGGTGTTGCAAGGGTTGAGGGTGTATTGTCAGGGTGCCATATTTGGTGCTTTTTCGTATATGGAGGAACAAAATTATGTTTGTACTGGAGTTCTCATCAACTCTCACTTTCTACCCTTTCACGTGGAAGATAGGACATACTAAATTTCTATCCCCCCCTCCCCAAGGAACTTGTCAATATTTTAAGTAACACCTGCATATATTATATATATATATATGGGTGAAATATATATGCAGGTGTTACTTAAAATATTGGCAAGTTCCTCTCCATCACAAAAAGCATTTCTTTGGATGGTAATACAGATATAGATGGAACAGTTACTTCCACAAGGCTTTTGATAATGTTAATATATCAATCTATATTATTGACGTCTCCTCCTTTTTGGTTTTACATATTTATTCGATTATCAAAATTTTGATGTTATTAAAAATCTGAGTTTTAATGGCGTGATTAAAATTAAAAAAAATAGTAAATATTTAATAATCTCTTACGCATTCTTTTGTCCCATAAAAAACATTTCATACCAATGGATAAATTAGTGTTATTTTGGCTATTATAGCTGTGAATGATTGTGTACTTTTTCAAACAAAAGTTGCTTTTAATTAATATTTGAACTTTTAAGTACTGTAGACACGTGATTAGCTTCGATTTTTAAGGCATTTTTTAAAAGCTACGAGTATATTCCTATTCCTTTCGCTTTCTCCAATCTCATCTTGATTTTCTTCTCGGCTCGGGCAGTGGACGAATGATGTGATGTTCCTCTAATCTAGTCTTTGTCCCTTGTCCCTTCCGTATAAGTGGGGAAACGTGGTACCCTCTCTGTTTTTGATTGGATTAAAAACCAGCTTCAAAATATCATTATTTAAAATGATTTTTTAAACCGCGACACTACATTTGATTTTCAGTATTTTTACCTAATTGCGAGTTAATTTAACACATATTTTACTTGCTAATATTGCACACATTTTACCAATTAAATACTACCCATCTTTACGTGATTTATTTAAATTTTAATATTTTTTTATTTACAAATCAAATTAAAACTGGGTGTGGTTACTTCCAACGCTGGTAAATTTTCATTGTATTGTGCCAAATATATATATATATATATATATATATATATATAGATAAAGTTGGTTTATCCACTAATGTATCATCATCATTCGTAAATTTGGATAATCCGCATATTTTTTGGTGCTCCAAAATACAGTATGTAAAACTATCACTGTATAATAAATATTATATTCATTTTATTGCGTAAATAAGTTACATTTTAAATAAAATTCACATTTTTATTGTGAAAAATTACATATACGGAAAATCTACAGAAATTCTTGCCAATTTCCAAAGTTTTCCTCGCTTTTCTCCAGAAATTTAGTAAAGTGCATCAAGTCATGGTGAGTACAGTTAGTGTTGTTGTATGTTGCACACAGTAATAAAACTACAGTGTGTTATTGTACAGTACAGATAAACCAACTTTATCAGTATATATCATTCAAAGTTTGGTTCCCAGGTAGTCTTAATTTTGTAATGATAAATAGAAGAACTAAAGTTTTTATATTTCATTACTTTGTGTAATACGTGTAATGATGCTACTGTAAAAACTGTAAATCTGTTCATAGGTCGGTATTAATGTTGACTACAATAGAAAATTTTGATAGTTTATGTAGAGGGAGAGATGTTCTTGTTGAAATGCTAAGTGTTCCTTTACTCTTACTCGATGTTGTACTACCAATATAATTTGCTTGACAGTGAATACAACTAAAAGCGTATATAATAAACAAAACACCAGGGCTTACGGAAGTTTTTCTTTGTTTGATAACCTTGTTTTATCTATATCTATATATCTATATATAAATATACATGTATATCTATATCTATATATCTATAATGAATTTTCAGAAATATAAGTAATTTGTTCGTTATCAAAAATGATTTATTTGTATCTAATATGTATTCGAATACTTCAACTGATGTATTCTTATTCCGTGAACACTTCATGAATACTGTCAGAATAAGGAGTTCTAAAGCATCAGCCAGTGAAATTAACCATTGATGAAAAAACCCACAACATTCAGCAACGAGAAAATGAGAATCAAAATTTTTTGAGAAAATATCGTTGAAGTTCATTCCTTCTTATCGCTTTTAATGACTCTTTACTTTGAAGACATTTTTTTTTACTTAATGAAAATAAACGTGATTGAATATTCTTACGAGAACATAATTAATAAAAATATTCATGGATATATGATGTATGCACAGAACAAAATGACTTGTTAATTCAAATAATAATACTTCTAATAATAAAAGAGGTGTCGCAACAACCTATTTGTTTCATTTTTTAAGACACCCAAATTTTTATTTCGTTTAACAAAATACATTTTTGTGGTAAATAATTTGGTGTAGTAAACTGATATTTAGGTGATGGAGCAAAATCTTTGTATCTGTTTTATAAACGACAATTTGTTTGAATTAAACATAAATTCCGCTTAGTCTGGAGTTACCACATATACTGTATCTTCCGAGTCCTAAGAGTAATTTTAGGAGAAACTAAGGCCAGCCGCACACAGGATCGTCTGACGACTGACGACTTAGGTCGTGATGACTAAAGTCGCGTGTGATTTTACATTGACAGAATGGGAGGCCCCACACATTGCAGCTACTGCGAAGCGATTCTAGGGAATAAAATTCTGGAGAATAAGACGATCCTGTGTGATGCCGGCCTAATTGTCCACATTGGATGGACGCTGGGGACGCAGGAGGAGAGAAGTGAATTTTCTGAATTCTTTTTTATATTAGAATTTCTTTATTTAACTCTGACTTAACTAAATGTTCACATCATATGTACAAAAATAAAAACATACATTTTCCTGGGGGTGAGGGATACGTCGTGGTTATGTCGCAACACCTCGCAACACTGCTTCTTTTAGATCAGCGAAGTTAAGCATCATTGTGTCTGGGCCGTAGTTGTATGGATGAACGTCCTTTGCGTCCAGATGTTGTAACTACCCGTGGTTCGAATTCCGCGTAAACTGTAGTTTCCCTCCGTCACATAACCTCTACTGTTACGAAGGAAGTTAAACAACACCAAAAACATTCGCATTCTTGCCGGTTTCCTTCTGAGATCCTTCACGCAACGTACAGAGTCGTCTTCTCGTTACGACATTTTGGTTATGAATACATTTAATAAATTGGTATTTGTAGTTTTGCTCTATATTAAAATTTTTTTAAATAATTTTAAAAAAATATTTATTTTTAAGGTAAAAAAAACCTTTATTTATTTACGTTATATTTAAAAGAATATAAAAAATATGTTTTTAGAAACTAAATCAACTAATATTAACTGTCTATGCATATATAGATACGTGGATTGTTAAATCCAAACAAAAAAACTAAGGTTAATCAGCATTTCTTCGAGCTCCTTAACAGCTTCCTCAACTCAGTATTACAGTAATAAATTCGAGGCACAAAAGTGATTCTAAGAAACAAAAGAAACTTATTAATAAGACTTTACAAACGAGAAACAAGCAAAATTGGTTTCCCACAACTTTAACCGTAGGTCTGTACAGTTATCTAAGTAACGATTTTGCTATCGTAGTGAAAAACCACGGCCGAACAGACACCGCCTTCCATCCGCACTTATGATGAATATCTTGGTAATCTCAAAGTTAAAATCTGATTCTGAGGCCAAATGAATACAAGGCCTTGGACAGAAAGGGAATAAATTTGTCAGTTCTCGTTGTCTGAGGAGAACAGTGGATGGTGGGAACTATGCGCCCTCCACCCCATTAAATGCGGAACATACACAAAATGATTATGATAGAAATACATAATTAATTAAAATACATAATTATTTAATTCATAAACAATATATAATTAGTTAATGCATAAACAATACATAATACATAATTAAATAACAATCCAAATTTCGTCCTACGTGGCAGTATGAAGACCAACCATTTGGCGGCCTTTACACGTCGGCCGCACCGCTCGCCCCTGCCTTGGTAAAGCCCTGTCCCTGACATCCAACTGATTTGCCATTTCTGACACTACTTTTTAAAACTTACCCAAACGAGGCAAAGTTACTCTACATGACTTTGGAAATGGTCTTCTGAGAAAAAAAACCATAAAGTGATGTGAGAAATTCGTCCAATATCATATGAAAGATTTTCATATGATAAAGTAAATGTACTGTCCTGCTTTTATCTTTTCTATTAATATCGCCTTTGAACATGGTAGACTAAATAATATTATTATAGTTTATGTGCCCAGAACCTGCTTTTAGTGGGAGAGGGGGGTTACGATTTTGTTCAAATTATATTATTCTTTTTAATTTCATTTACGGATGATAAAAATTATTATGAAATAGAGGTTTTCCTAAGTTTTTCAAGGTTTTACTCCAGTAAGTGTGTCAATGATGTTCAGTCTCACCCTGTCATTGTTTTTTTTTTAGAAAATATGTATAATTTTGATAATTTCAGTGCGCGAGGATTCTATTTATTATGAAAGAGAGGAAGATTGTTCCTCTGTAAGTGACAACAACCAATCATGGGTGGAAAATTCTTATGAGAAAGAGAAGGAACTACCAGCTTGTGATGAAGGTAGGTTTTCCTAAGCTCCTTCACAATGCTAAGGTTTTAATTTCAGTGAACTCAATTGTTCAGTTTCACCTTTTTACATCTTGAAAAATAATATTTGCCGTTATAGTTTTAGCGACCAATGACGTAAGTAAAAGAGATAAAATAGGAGGAACCATCAACAGAGGATTCAGGTGCAGTACAAGCAGTAAAGTTCCCTATGGCATGAAATTTTTAAACCATTTGATTTCCTATTACATGTCAAAATAGGTTTAAGAAAGGTTCCTTTTAGAATTAGGTTCTTAATTGGGGACTACATAGACACTACCCGGAGACTTACTTGCTCTCTTTTTGACCCTTCATCTTATACACCAAAATGTTCCGCCAAAAAGTTACACCAAAAAAGAGAACTTATACGGTCAATGGTGAAAACTCTTTATTACAAAAAGGTCCCTATAAGTACTTCGTATTGACTGCTTACTGCCAGCAACTTGCCTGTATACTTTGCCTCTTTAGGATTCCCTAAGTTCCTTCATAATTACAGTATTCTTGTATATAAATATGAGTCCATTTTAGCTTCCAACTCTTCAAATTATTCGTTTTACTGACATCGTAGTACAATATCGGCAATGCTTTTCACTCACATGAGTTTTTGAAATGAATTTGCTCAAATTGCATGTGGTGCTCCACACAGTGTATAATTGCGTTGGAAGTGTATTGCAACAATTTCATTAGTAGCTACTGATACGGGAGGTATTCACATAAATAGTTATTTTGTTTCCACTGTCAATACATCCGTGGTATAGATTTAACAGTGACCTTCTTCCACTGCTTAAAGGATGTTTGCAATTTCATTAAGTTCACTGAATATTCAGCTTTCATCTATGTGCAACAGCACGGTTGACTGTATCTTTCCTCCACGACTGCAAGTTTGGATATGAAGTGGAAAAGAACCAAGGAATACCTAAAGGTTGTTCTTATTTGGCTTTAAAAGTCTATAGCAGCGGAAGAAAGGCTACAGCAGTGATCAGAGAGCAGAGTAGGGAGTGTCAGATCTTATGAAAAGTATTTTACATCTCAAAGGACACTCACTCAAAGCCTTAGTTACTGACTGAAATGATCTTAATCATTACGGAGTTGTTTTTTAGTTTTTCAGAATTTTAATTAAGTCATAAACAGAAAAAAACCGTGTGATTTTAAACGCGTATTAGTTAAGATTTAAAATGATGTTTCACAGTTTTGATTACTCGGATTTCGCGGAGTTTTTCCTCATGATAAATTTTGCATAAATTTTTAATTTCTTTGACGTTTGACAAGTTGAGCGATGATAAACATCTTCCGAATCTTTGCTTCTCTCATGTTAAAATTATTATTATTAGGGGCTTCCGTAATTAAGACACTTTAATTGATTTTACATTCAGTCAGAGGGAGGAAGAGAGACTAAATCAAAACCTTTTGCGTTTCTTTAAGTTACCATCAATTTTTCCCCTTTTATTTCAGAGAATGGAAAGAGGAAATATTGTAATGTACCACAAGAAAGTACTTACGTGACTATGTCAAAACCAGTGAGTCATTGAAAAAACAGGAAAAATTAACGAAGACTGGTTGAGAATCAGGTTTTTCTTTATGTCACTTAATCCGCTCTCTCTGATGAAGCCACCTTTAGCTAATACGTCAAACGCCATTTGGCAAATAAATATTGCCATTCATTTCATATAAATACGATTAACATTTGTTTCAATTTCAAAAAATAAATGTGACTTAGAAAATGGGATTACAAAGTGGAAAAATAATAACTATTCGTTGCCATATTCATTCACACCACTTCTGAAGACATTGTTCGAACATCAGGAAGAAAACAATAGTTAGAACACTGTATTAAACAGTACGTCACAACAACCGGCTCTGATGACGTCACAAGGACGTACTCCATGTTACTACAGTAAGAAGAAATAGAACTAACAATTAGTGGGGAGGGCCAGGCACAACGCTTAGGCCAATTAATGCGGCCCATTCAACTCTCCTGTATTAGTATGGTAATTATTATTATTATTATTTTTATTATTATTATTATTATTATTATCATGATTATTATTATCGGGATCTCATTGGGAAAAGGCGTCACTCACTGAGTTAAGGACGTTGGTTTTACTTTATCGCACAGTGTGATTTAATGATTTATGTTCTGGCTGACGCCAGGCGATTTTATTCAGTCTCGGAAAGACCTCTGTGCGGTAAAGGGTTAAGAGACGTTTCCTTAATCCTTTGCTGCACAGAGGTCTTTCAGAGACTGAATAAAATCGTCCGGCGTTAGCCAGAACAAAATCAGTGAAGTCACACTGCCCGACAAAAAGTTAAATTATTCGCAAGATTTTCCTGAAATATAAATTATAACATATATATATATATATATATATATATATATATATATATATATATATATATATATATACAGTATGAATACATATTGAATATAAATTTTAATACATTTTTGTATAATTTAGATGTGATACTTCATATATGCTTTCCCGATCTTGAATGGAAGTTTTGGGTACTTACTTATGCATGTACTTACATAGTTTCATTCTCTCTTCTATTTAAGTTATGGTAAAATAATTTGTTCTACCTGTCATGTACAATGTACAGGGTGTACCATAAATACCATTAACCTTTTTTAGCCTTTCAACTATTCTAGTAAGAAAACATTCAACGGTAAAGTGATTCATTGGGCCCCCTGTACATCAATAATTTATCATGTCGCTGCTGTTTACAGTAGTCGAACTTAATACAGTCTCTTTTCGTGTCGTCCTAAATATACAGGGTGTTTCAGAAGTCACTCATCATATTTATAGGTGCGAATGACGTGAATCTGTGGTGCGCAACTTCCGAGACACCCTGTAGTTTAATATTTTTTTTCTAGTTCAGTTTTCAGTATAATTTTTACGTCTAATTTCCCATTTATGAAACTATTTTTTCCGCTCATCAGAATATTTCTGGATTAATTGTTGTAGGAACTAACTTTAATCCATTTTTTGACTCTGTAAATTTCAAAATATTTTACATATGTTCACCCTTTGAGGCCTCAATTATGAAATTTTTTATTTACATTTTTTTTTCTGTTCAAGCCAAAATAACCTCTAATATTCAGATTGTAAGGCTCAAAATTGAGATCGTAAGGCTCGAAATCGAGTGTCAAGTTCACGTTGCCATAAGGCAACAGTCGGCGTTAAAGGGTTAATGAGCAATGAACGACAATTACTTTTTTCTCTTTTTTATGTTCTGTTTTTTAAGATTTTTCTGTGTTTTCATGTGTTGGTCTTTTTATTGGATTTTTATGTTTAAAGTATCAAAGATTTGTATGTATTTAGTTTTGTTGTTTAAGTGAAGTAAATAAGAGAATGGTGTATCTGGTGTTGCAAGGGTTGAGGGTGTATTGTCAGGGTGCCATATTTGGTGCTTTTTCGTATATGGAGGAACAAAATTATGTTTGTACTGGAGTTCTCATCAACTCTCACTTTCTACCCTTTCACGTGGAAGATAGGACATACTAAATTTCTATCCCCCCCTCCCCAAGGAACTTGTCAATATTTTAAGTAACACCTGCATATATATATATATATATATGGGTGAAATATATATGCAGGTGTTACTTAAAATATTGGCAAGTTCCTCTCCATCACAAAAAGCATTTCTTTGGATGGTAATACAGATATAGATGGAACAGTTACTTCCACAAGGCTTTTGATAATGTTAATATATCAATCTATATTATTGACGTCTCCTCCTTTTTGGTTTTACATATTTATTCGATTATCAAAATTTTGATGTTATTAAAAATCTGAGTTTTAATGGCGTGATTAAAATTAAAAAAAATAGTAAATATTTAATAATCTCTTACGCATTCTTTTGTCCCATAAAAAACATTTCATACCAATGGATAAATTAGTGTTATTTTGGCTATTATAGCTGTGAATGATTGTGTACTTTTTCAAACAAAAGTTGCTTTTAATTAATATTTGAACTTTTAAGTACTGTAGACACGTGATTAGCTTCGATTTTTAAGGCATTTTTTAAAAGCTACGAGTATATTCCTATTCCTTTCGCTTTCTCCAATCTCATCTTGATTTTCTTCTCGGCTCGGGCAGTGGACGAATGATGTGATGTTCCTCTAATCTAGTCTTTGTCCCTTGTCCCTTCCGTATAAGTGGGGAAACGTGGTACCCTCTCTGTTTTTGATTGGATTAAAAACCAGCTTCAAAATATCATTATTTAAAATGATTTTTTAAACCGCGACACTACATTTGATTTTCAGTATTTTTACCTAATTGCGAGTTAATTTAACACATATTTTACTTGCTAATATTGCACACATTTTACCAATTAAATACTACCCATCTTTACGTGATTTATTTAAATTTTAATATTTTTTTATTTACAAATCAAATTAAAACTGGGTGTGGTTACTTCCAACGCTGGTAAATTTTCATTGTATTGTGCCAAATATATATATATATATATATATATATAGATAGATAAAGTTGGTTTATCCACTAATGTATCATCATCATTCGTAAATTTGGATAATCCGCATATTTTTTGGTGCTCCAAAATACAGTATGTAAAACTATCACTGTATAATAAATATTATATTCATTTTATTGCGTAAATAAGTTACATTTTAAATAAAATTCACATTTTTATTGTGAAAAATTACATATACGGAAAATCTACAGAAATTCTTGCCAATTTCCAAAGTTTTCCTCGCTTTTCTCCAGAAATTTAGTAAAGTGCATCAAGTCATGGTGAGTACAGTTAGTGTTGTTGTATGTTGCACACAGTAATAAAACTACAGTGTGTTATTGTACAGTACAGATAAACCAACTTTATCAGTATATATCATTCAAAGTTTGGTTCCCAGGTAGTCTTAATTTTGTAATGATAAATAGAAGAACTAAAGTTTTTATATTTCATTACTTTGTGTAATACGTGTAATGATGCTACTGTAAAAACTGTAAATCTGTTCATAGGTCGGTATTAATGTTGACTACAATAGAAAATTTTGATAGTTTATGTAGAGGGAGAGATGTTCTTGTTGAAATGCTAAGTGTTCCTTTACTCTTACTCGATGTTGTACTACCAATATAATTTGCTTGACAGTGAATACAACTAAAAGCGTATATAATAAACAAAACACCAGGGCTTACGGAAGTTTTTCTTTGTTTGATAACCTTGTTTTATCTATATCTATATATCTATATATAAATATACATGTATATCTATATCTATATATCTATAATGAATTTTCAGAAATATAAGTAATTTGTTCGTTATCAAAAATGATTTATTTGTATCTAATATGTATTCGAATACTTCAACTGATGTATTCTTATTCCGTGAACACTTCATGAATACTGTCAGAATAAGGAGTTCTAAAGCATCAGCCAGTGAAATTAACCATTGATGAAAAAACCCACAACATTCAGCAACGAGAAAATGAGAATCAAAATTTTTTGAGAAAATATCGTTGAAGTTCATTCCTTCTTATCGCTTTTAATGACTCTTTACTTTGAAGACATTTTTTTTTACTTAATGAAAATAAACGTGATTGAATATTCTTACGAGAACATAATTAATAAAAAATATTCATGGATATATGATGTATGCACAGAACAAAATGACTTGTTAATTCAAATAATAATACTTCTAATAATAAAAGAGGTGTCGCAACAACCTATTTGTTTCATTTTTTAAGACACCCAAATTTTTATTTCGTTTAACAAAATACATTTTTGTGGTAAATAATTTGGTGTAGTAAACTGATATTTAGGTGATGGAGCAAAATCTTTGTATCTGTTTTATAAACGACAATTTGTTTGAATTAAACATAAATTCCGCTTAGTCTGGAGTTACCACATATACTGTATCTGCCCGAGTCCTAAGAGTAATTTTAGGAGAAACTAAGGCCAGCCGCACACAGGATCGTCTGACGACTGACGACTTAGGTCGTGATGACTAAAGTCGCGTGTGATTTTACATTGACAGAATGGGAGGCCCCACACATTGCAGCTACTGCGAAGCGATTCTAGGGAATAAAATTCTGGAGAATAAGACGATCCTGTGTGATGCCGGCCTAATTGTCCACATTGGATGGACGCTGGGGACGCAGGAGGAGAGAAGTGAATTTTCTGAATTCTTTTTTATATTAGAATTTCTTTATTTAACTCTGACTTAACTAAATGTTCACATCATATGTACAAAAATAAAAACATACATTTTCCTGGGGGTGAGGGATACGTCGTGGTTATGTCGCAACACCTCGCAACACTGCTTCTTTTAGATCAGCGAAGTTAAGCATCATTGTGTCTGGGCCGTAGTTGTATGGATGAACGTCCTTTGCGTCCAGATGTTGTAACTACCCGTGGTTCGAATTCCGCGTAAACTGTAGTTTCCCTCCGTCACATAACCTCTACTGTTACGAAGGAAGTTAAACAACACCAAAAACATTCGCATTCTTGCCGGTTTCCTTCTGAGATCCTTCACGCAACGTACAGAGTCGTCTTCTCGTTACGACATTTTGGTTATGAATACATTTAATAAATTGGTATTTGTAGTTTTGCTCTATATTAAAATTTTTTTAAATAATTTTAAAAAAATATTTATTTTTAAGGTAAAAAAAACCTTTATTTATTTACGTTATATTTAAAAGAATATAAAAAATATGTTTTTAGAAACTAAATCAACTAATATTAACTGTCTATGCATATATAGATACGTGGATTGTTAAATCCAAACAAAAAAACTAAGGTTAATCAGCATTTCTTCGAGCTCCTTAACAGCTTCCTCAACTCAGTATTACAGTAATAAATTCGAGGCACAAAAGTGATTCTAAGAAACAAAAGAAACTTATTAATAAGACTTTACAAACGAGAAACAAGCAAAATTGGTTTCCCACAACTTTAACCGTAGGTCTGTACAGTTATCTAAGTAACGATTTTGCTATCGTAGTGAAAAACCACGGCCGAACAGACACCGCCTTCCATCCGCACTTATGATGAATATCTTGGTAATCTCAAAGTTAAAATCTGATTCTGAGGCCAAATGAATACAAGGCCTTGGACAGAAAGGGAATAAATTTGTCAGTTCTCGTTGTCTGAGGAGAACAGTGGATGGTGGGAACTATGCGCCCTCCACCCCATTAAATGCGGAACATACACAAAATGATTATGATAGAAATACATAATTAATTAAAATACATAATTATTTAATTCATAAACAATATATAATTAGTTAATGCATAAACAATACATAATACATAATTAAATAACAATCCAAATTTCGTCCTACGTGGCAGTATGAAGACCAACCATTTGGCGGCCTTTACACGTCGGCCGCACCGCTCGCCCCTGCCTTGGTAAAGCCCTGTCCCTGACATCCAACTGATTTGCCATTTCTGACACTACTTTTTAAAACTTACCCAAACGAGGCAAAGTTACTCTACATGACTTTGGAAATGGTCTTCTGAGAAAAAAAACCATAAAGTGATGTGAGAAATTCGTCCAATATCATATGAAAGATTTTCATATGATAAAGTAAATGTACTGTCCTGCTTTTATCTTTTCTATTAATATCGCCTTTGAACATGGTAGACTAAATAATATTATTATAGTTTATGTGCCCAGAACCTGCTTTTAGTGGGAGAGGGGGGTTACGATTTTGTTCAAATTATATTATTCTTTTTAATTTCATTTACGGATGATAAAAATTATTATGAAATAGAGGTTTTCCTAAGTTTTTCAAGGTTTTACTCCAGTAAGTGTGTCAATGATGTTCAGTCTCACCCTGTCATTGTTTTTTTTTTTAGAAAATATGTATAATTTTGATAATTTCAGTGCGCGAGGATTCTATTTATTATGAAAGAGAGGAAGATTGTTCCTCTGTAAGTGACAACAACCAATCATGGGTGGAAAATTCTTATGAGAAAGAGAAGGAACTACCAGCTTGTGATGAAGGTAGGTTTTCCTAAGCTCCTTCACAATGCTAAGGTTTTAATTTCAGTGAACTCAATTGTTCAGTTTCACCTTTTTACATCTTGAAAAATAATATTTGCCGTTATAGTTTTAGCGACCAATGACGTAAGTAAAAGAGATAAAATAGGAGGAACCATCAACAGAGGATTCAGGTGCAGTACAAGCAGTAAAGTTCCCTATGGCATGAAATTTTTAAACCATTTGATTTCCTATTACATGTCAAAATAGGTTTAAGAAAGGTTCCTTTTAGAATTAGGTTCTTAATTGGGGACTACATAGACACTACCCGGAGACTTACTTGCTCTCTTTTTGACCCTTCATCTTATACACCAAAATGTTCCGCCAAAAAGTTACACCAAAAAAGAGAACTTATACGGTCAATGGTGAAAACTCTTTATTACAAAAAGGTCCCTATAAGTACTTCGTATTGACTGCTTCAGCAACTTGCCTGTATACTTTGCCTCTTTAGGATTCCCTAAGTTCCTTCATAATTACAGTATTCTTGTATATAAATATGAGTCCATTTTAGCTTCCAACTCTTCAAATTATTCGTTTTACTGACATCGTAGTACAATATCGGCAATGCTTTTCACTCACATGAGTTTTTGAAATGAATTTGCTCAAATTGCATGTGGTGCTCCACACAGTGTATAATTGCGTTGGAAGTGTATTGCAACAATTTCATTAGTAGCTACTGATACGGGAGGTATTCACATAAATAGTTATTTTGTTTCCACTGTCAATACATCCGTGGTATAGATTTAACAGTGACCTTCTTCCACTGCTTAAAGGATGTTTGCAATTTCATTAAGTTCACTGAATATTCAGCTTTCATCTATGTGCAACAGCACGGTTGACTGTATCTTTCCTCCACGACTGCAAGTTTGGATATGAAGTGGAAAAGAACCAAGGAATACCTAAAGGTTGTTCTTATTTGGCTTTAAAAGTCTATAGCAGCGGAAGAAAGGCTACAGCAGTGATCAGAGAGCAGAGTAGGGAGTGTCAGATCTTATGAAAAGTATTTTACATCTCAAAGGACACTCACTCAAAGCCTTAGTTACTGACTGAAATGATCTTAATCATTACGGAGTTGTTTTTTAGTTTTTCAGAATTTTAATTAAGTCATAAACAGAAAAAAACCGTGTGATTTTAAACGCGTATTAGTTAAGATTTAAAATGATGTTTCACAGTTTTGATTACTCGGATTTCGCGGAGTTTTTCCTCATGATAAATTTTGCATAAATTTTTAATTTCTTTGACGTTTGACAAGTTGAGCGATGATAAACATCTTCCGAATCTTTGCTTCTCTCATGTTAAAATTATTATTATTAGGGGCTTCCGTAATTAAGACACTTTAATTGATTTTACATTCAGTCAGAGGGAGGAAGAGAGACTAAATCAAAACCTTTTGCGTTTCTTTAAGTTACCATCAATTTTTCCCCTTTTATTTCAGAGAATGGAAAGAGGAAATATTGTAATGTACCACAAGAAAGTACTTACGTGACTATGTCAAAACCAGTGAGTCATTGAAAAAACAGGAAAAATTAACGAAGACTGGTTGAGAATCAGGTTTTTCTTTATGTCACTTAATCCGCTCTCTCTGATGAAGCCACCTTTAGCTAATACGTCAAACGCCATTTGGCAAATAAATATTGCCATTCATTTCATATAAATACGATTAACATTTGTTTCAATTTCAAAAAATAAATGTGACTTAGAAAATGGGATTACAAAGTGGAAAAATAATAACTATTCGTTGCCATATTCATTCACACCACTTCTGAAGACATTGTTCGAACATCAGGAAGAAAACAATAGTTAGAACACTGTATTAAACAGTACGTCACAACAACCGGCTCTGATGACGTCACAAGGACGTACTCCATGTTACTACAGTAAGAAGAAATAGAACTAACAATTAGTGGGGAGGGCCAGGCACAACGCTTAGGCCAATTAATGCGGCCCATTCAACTCTCCTGTATTAGTATGGTAATTATTATTATTATTATTTTTATTATTATTATTATTATTATTATCATGATTATTATTATCGGGATCTCATTGGGAAAAGGCGTCACTCACTGAGTTAAGGACGTTGGTTTTACTTTATCGCACAGTGTGATTTAATGATTTATGTTCTGGCTGACGCCAGGCGATTTTATTCAGTCTCGGAAAGACCTCTGTGCGGTAAAGGGTTAAGAGACGTTTCCTTAATCCTTTGCTGCACAGAGGTCTTTCAGAGACTGAATAAAATCGTCCGGCGTTAGCCAGAACAAAATCAGTGAAGTCACACTGCCCGACAAAAAGTTAAATTATTCGCAAGATTTTCCTGAAATATAAATTATAACATATATATATATATATATATATATATATATATATATATATATATATATATAGTATGAATACAAGTACATTTGAATATAAATTTTAATACATTTTTGTATAATTTAGATGTGATACTTCATATATGCTTTCCCGATCTTGAATGGAAGTTTTGGGTACTTACTTATGCATGTACTTACATAGTTTCATTCTCTCTTCTATTTAAGTTATGGTAAAATAATTTGTTCTACCTGTCATGTACAATGTACAGGTGTACCATAAATACCATTAACCTTTTTTAGCCTTTCAACTATTCTAGTAAGAAAACATTCAACGGTAAAGTGATTCATTGGGCCCCCTGTACATCAATAATTTATCATGTCGCTGCTGTTTACAGTAGTCGAACTTAATACAGTCTCTTTTCGTGTCGTCCTAAATATACAGGGTGTTTCAGAAGTCACTCATCATATTTATAGGTGCGAATGACGTGAATCTGTGGTGCGCAACTTCCGAGACACCCTGTAGTTTAATATTTTTTTTCTAGTTCAGTTTTCAGTATAATTTTTACGTCTAATTTCCCATTTATGAAACTATTTTTTCCGCTCATCAGAATATTTCTGGATTAATTGTTGTAGGAACTAACTTTAATCCATTTTTTGACTCTGTAAATTTCAAAATATTTTACATATGTTCACCCTTTGAGGCCTCAATTATGAAATTTTTTATTTACATTTTTTTTTTCTGTTCAAGCCAAAATAACCTCTAATATTCAGATTGTAAGGCTCAAAATTGAGATCGTAAGGCTCGAAATCGAGTGTCAAGTTCACGTTGCCATAAGGCAACAGTCGGCGTTAAAGGGTTAATGAGCAATGAACGACAATTACTTTTTTCTCTTTTTTATGTTCTGTTTTTAAGATTTTCTGTGTTTTCATGTGTTGGTCTTTTTATTGGATTTTTATGTTTAAAGTATCAAAGATTTGTATGTATTTAGTTTTGTTGTTTAAGTGAAGTAAATAAGAGAATGGTGTATCTGGTGTTGCAAGGGTTGAGGGTGTATTGTCAGGGTGCCATATTTGGTGCTTTTTCGTATATGGAGGAACAAAATTATGTTTGTACTGGAGTTCTCATCAACTCTCACTTTCTACCCTTTCACGTGGAAGATAGGACATACTAAATTTCTATCCCCCCCTCCCCAAGGAACTTGTCAATATTTTAAGTAACACCTGCATATATATATATATATATGGGTGAAATATATATGCAGGTGTTACTTAAAATATTGGCAAGTTCCTCTCCATCACAAAAAGCATTTCTTTGGATGGTAATACAGATATAGATGGAACAGTTACTTCCACAAGGCTTTTGATAATGTTAATATATCAATCTATATTATTGACGTCTCCTCCTTTTTGGTTTTACATATTTATTCGATTATCAAAATTTTGATGTTATTAAAAATCTGAGTTTTAATGGCGTGATTAAAATTAAAAAAATAGTAAATATTTAATAATCTCTTACGCATTCTTTTGTCCCATAAAAAACATTTCATACCAATGGATAAATTAGTGTTATTTTGGCTATTATAGCTGTGAATGATTGTGTACTTTTTCAAACAAAAGTTGCTTTTAATTAATATTTGAACTTTTAAGTACTGTAGACACGTGATTAGCTTCGATTTTTAAGGCATTTTTTAAAAGCTACGAGTATATTCCTATTCCTTTCGCTTTCTCCAATCTCATCTTGATTTTCTTCTCGGCTCGGGCAGTGGACGAATGATGTGATGTTCCTCTAATCTAGTCTTTGTCCCTTGTCCCTTCCGTATAAGTGGGGAAACGTGGTACCCTCTCTGTTTTTGATTGGATTAAAAACCAGCTTCAAAATATCATTATTTAAAATGATTTTTTAAACCGCGACACTACATTTGATTTTCAGTATTTTTACCTAATTGCGAGTTAATTTAACACATATTTTACTTGCTAATATTGCACACATTTTACCAATTAAATACTACCCATCTTTACGTGATTTATTTAAATTTTAATATTTTTTTATTTACAAATCAAATTAAAACTGGGTGTGGTTACTTCCAACGCTGGTAAATTTTCATTGTATTGTGCCAAATATATATATATATATATATATATAGATAGATAAAGTTGGTTTATCCACTAATGTATCATCATCATTCGTAAATTTGGATAATCCGCATATTTTTTGGTGCTCCAAAATACAGTATGTAAAACTATCACTGTATAATAAATATTATATTCATTTTATTGCGTAAATAAGTTACATTTTAAATAAAATTCACATTTTTATTGTGAAAAATTACATATACGGAAAATCTACAGAAATTCTTGCCAATTTCCAAAGTTTTCCTCGCTTTTCTCCAGAAATTTAGTAAAGTGCATCAAGTCATGGTGAGTACAGTTAGTGTTGTTGTATGTTGCACACAGTAATAAAACTACAGTGTGTTATTGTACAGTACAGATAAACCAACTTTATCAGTATATATCATTCAAAGTTTGGTTCCCAGGTAGTCTTAATTTTGTAATGATAAATAGAAGAACTAAAGTTTTTATATTTCATTACTTTGTGTAATACGTGTAATGATGCTACTGTAAAAACTGTAAATCTGTTCATAGGTCGGTATTAATGTTGACTACAATAGAAAATTTTGATAGTTTATGTAGAGGGAGAGATGTTCTTGTTGAAATGCTAAGTGTTCCTTTACTCTTACTCGATGTTGTACTACCAATATAATTTGCTTGACAGTGAATACAACTAAAAGCGTATATAATAAACAAAACACCAGGGCTTACGGAAGTTTTTCTTTGTTTGATAACCTTGTTTTATCTATATCTATATATCTATATATAAATACATGTATATCTATATCTATATATCTATAATGAATTTTCAGAAATATAAGTAATTTGTTCGTTATCAAAAATGATTTATTTGTATCTAATATGTATTCGAATACTTCAACTGATGTATTCTTATTCCGTGAACACTTCATGAATACTGTCAGAATAAGGAGTTCTAAAGCATCAGCCAGTGAAATTAACCATTGATGAAAAAACCCACAACATTCAGCAACGAGAAAATGAGAATCAAAATTTTTTGAGAAAATATCGTTGAAGTTCATTCCTTCTTATCGCTTTTAATGACTCTTTACTTTGAAGACATTTTTTTTACTTAATGAAAATAAACGTGATTGAATATTCTTACGAGAACATAATTAATAAAAAATATTCATGGATATATGATGTATGCACAGAACAAAATGACTTGTTAATTCAAATAATAATACTTCTAATAATAAAAGAGGTGTCGCAACAACCTATTTGTTTCATTTTTTAAGACACCCAAATTTTTATTTCGTTTAACAAAATACATTTTTGTGGTAAATAATTTGGTGTAGTAAACTGATATTTAGGTGATGGAGCAAAATCTTTGTATCTGTTTTATAAACGACAATTTGTTTGAATTAAACATAAATTCCGCTTAGTCTGGAGTTACCACATATACTGTATCTTCCGAGTCCTAAGAGTAATTTTAGGAGAAACTAAGGCCAGCCGCACACAGGATCGTCTGACGACTGACGACTTAGGTCGTGATGACTAAAGTCGCGTGTGATTTTACATTGACAGAATGGGAGGCCCCACACATTGCAGCTACTGCGAAGCGATTCTAGGGAATAAAATTCTGGAGAATAAGACGATCCTGTGTGATGCCGGCCTAATTGTCCACATTGGATGGACGCTGGGGACGCAGGAGGAGAGAAGTGAATTTTCTGAATTCTTTTTATATTAGAATTTCTTTATTTAACTCTGACTTAACTAAATGTTCACATCATATGTACAAAAATAAAAACATACATTTTCCTGGGGGTGAGGGATACGTCGTGGTTATGTCGCAACACCTCGCAACACTGCTTCTTTTAGATCAGCGAAGTTAAGCATCATTGTGTCTGGGCCGTAGTTGTATGGATGAACGTCCTTTGCGTCCAGATGTTGTAACTACCCGTGGTTCGAATTCCGCGTAAACTGTAGTTTCCCTCCGTCACATAACCTCTACTGTTACGAAGGAAGTTAAACAACACCAAAAACATTCGCATTCTTGCCGGTTTCCTTCTGAGATCCTTCACGCAACGTACAGAGTCGTCTTCTCGTTACGACATTTTGGTTATGAATACATTTAATAAATTGGTATTTGTAGTTTTGCTCTATATTAAAATTTTTTTAAATAATTTTAAAAAAATATTTATTTTTAAGGTAAAAAAAACCTTTATTTATTTACGTTATATTTAAAAGAATATAAAAAATATGTTTTTAGAAACTAAATCAACTAATATTAACTGTCTATGCATATATAGATACGTGGATTGTTAAATCCAAACAAAAAAACTAAGGTTAATCAGCATTTCTTCGAGCTCCTTAACAGCTTCCTCAACTCAGTATTACAGTAATAAATTCGAGGCACAAAAGTGATTCTAAGAAACAAAAGAAACTTATTAATAAGACTTTACAAACGAGAAACAAGCAAAATTGGTTTCCCACAACTTTAACCGTAGGTCTGTACAGTTATCTAAGTAACGATTTTGCTATCGTAGTGAAAAACACGGCCGAACAGACACCGCCTTCCATCCGCACTTATGATGAATATCTTGGTAATCTCAAAGTTAAAATCTGATTCTGAGGCCAAATGAATACAAGGCCTTGGACAGAAAGGGAATAAATTTGTCAGTTCTCGTTGTCTGAGGAGAACAGTGGATGGTGGGAACTATGCGCCCTCCACCCCATTAAATGCGGAACATACACAAAATGATTATGATAGAAATACATAATTAATTAAAATACATAATTATTTAATTCATAAACAATATATAATTAGTTAATGCATAAACAATACATAATACATAATTAAATAACAATCCAAATTTCGTCCTACGTGGCAGTATGAAGACCAACCATTTGGCGGCCTTTACACGTCGGCCGCACCGCTCGCCCCTGCCTTGGTAAAGCCCTGTCCCTGACATCCAACTGATTTGCCATTTCTGACACTACTTTTTAAAACTTACCCAAACGAGGCAAAGTTACTCTACATGACTTTGGAAATGGTCTTCTGAGAAAAAAAACCATAAAGTGATGTGAGAAATTCGTCCAATATCATATGAAAGATTTTCATATGATAAAGTAAATGTACTGTCCTGCTTTTATCTTTTCTATTAATATCGCCTTTGAACATGGTAGACTAAATAATATTATTATAGTTTATGTGCCCAGAACCTGCTTTTAGTGGGAGAGGGGGGTTACGATTTTGTTCAAATTATATTATTCTTTTTAATTTCATTTACGGATGATAAAAATTATTATGAAATAGAGGTTTTCCTAAGTTTTTCAAGGTTTTACTCCAGTAAGTGTGTCAATGATGTTCAGTCTCACCCTGTCATTGTTTTTTTTTTTAGAAAATATGTATAATTTTGATAATTTCAGTGCGCGAGGATTCTATTTATTATGAAAGAGAGGAAGATTGTTCCTCTGTAAGTGACAACAACCAATCATGGGTGGAAAATTCTTATGAGAAAGAGAAGGAACTACCAGCTTGTGATGAAGGTAGGTTTTCCTAAGCTCCTTCACAATGCTAAGGTTTTAATTTCAGTGAACTCAATTGTTCAGTTTCACCTTTTTACATCTTGAAAAATAATATTTGCCGTTATAGTTTTAGCGACCAATGACGTAAGTAAAAGAGATAAAATAGGAGGAACCATCAACAGAGGATTCAGGTGCAGTACAAGCAGTAAAGTTCCCTATGGCATGAAATTTTTAAACCATTTGATTTCCTATTACATGTCAAAATAGGTTTAAGAAAGGTTCCTTTTAGAATTAGGTTCTTAATTGGGGACTACATAGACACTACCCGGAGACTTACTTGCTCTCTTTTTGACCCTTCATCTTATACACCAAAATGTTCCGCCAAAAAGTTACACCAAAAAAGAGAACTTATACGGTCAATGGTGAAAACTCTTTATTACAAAAGGTCCCTATAAGTACTTCGTATTGACTGCTTCAGCAACTTGCCTGTATACTTTGCCTCTTTAGGATTCCCTAAGTTCCTTCATAATTACAGTATTCTTGTATATAAATATGAGTCCATTTTAGCTTCCAACTCTTCAAATTATTCGTTTTACTGACATCGTAGTACAATATCGGCAATGCTTTTCACTCACATGAGTTTTTGAAATGAATTTGCTCAAATTGCATGTGGTGCTCCACACAGTGTATAATTGCGTTGGAAGTGTATTGCAACAATTTCATTAGTAGCTACTGATACGGGAGGTATTCACATAAATAGTTATTTTGTTTCCACTGTCAATACATCCGTGGTATAGATTTAACAGTGACCTTCTTCCACTGCTTAAAGGATGTTTGCAATTTCATTAAGTTCACTGAATATTCAGCTTTCATCTATGTGCAACAGCACGGTTGACTGTATCTTTCCTCCACGACTGCAAGTTTGGATATGAAGTGGAAAAGAACCAAGGAATACCTAAAGGTTGTTCTTATTTGGCTTTAAAAGTCTATAGCAGCGGAAGAAAGGCTACAGCAGTGATCAGAGAGCAGAGTAGGGAGTGTCAGATCTTATGAAAAGTATTTTACATCTCAAAGGACACTCACTCAAAGCCTTAGTTACTGACTGAAATGATCTTAATCATTACGGAGTTGTTTTTTAGTTTTTCAGAATTTTAATTAAGTCATAAACAGAAAAAAACCGTGTGATTTTAAACGCGTATTAGTTAAGATTTAAAATGATGTTTCACAGTTTTGATTACTCGGATTTCGCGGAGTTTTTCCTCATGATAAATTTTGCATAAATTTTTAATTTCTTTGACGTTTGACAAGTTGAGCGATGATAAACATCTTCCGAATCTTTGCTTCTCTCATGTTAAAATTATTATTATTAGGGGCTTCCGTAATTAAGACACTTTAATTGATTTTACATTCAGTCAGAGGGAGGAAGAGAGACTAAATCAAAACCTTTTGCGTTTCTTTAAGTTACCATCAATTTTTCCCCTTTTATTTCAGAGAATGGAAAGAGGAAATATTGTAATGTACCACAAGAAAGTACTTACGTGACTATGTCAAAACCAGTGAGTCATTGAAAAAACAGGAAAAATTAACGAAGACTGGTTGAGAATCAGGTTTTTCTTTATGTCACTTAATCCGCTCTCTCTGATGAAGCCACCTTTAGCTAATACGTCAAACGCCATTTGGCAAATAAATATTGCCATTCATTTCATATAAATACGATTAACATTTGTTTCAATTTCAAAAAATAAATGTGACTTAGAAAATGGGATTACAAAGTGGAAAAATAATAACTATTCGTTGCCATATTCATTCACACCACTTCTGAAGACATTGTTCGAACATCAGGAAGAAAACAATAGTTAGAACACTGTATTAAACAGTACGTCACAACAACCGGCTCTGATGACGTCACAAGGACGTACTCCATGTTACTACAGTAAGAAGAAATAGAACTAACAATTAGTGGGGAGGGCCAGGCACAACGCTTAGGCCAATTAATGCGGCCCATTCAACTCTCCTGTATTAGTATGGTAATTATTATTATTATTATTTTTTATTATTATTATTATTATTATATCATGATTATTATTATCGGGATCTCATTGGGAAAGGCGTCACTCACTGAGTTAAGGACGTTGGTTTTACTTTATCGCACAGTGTGATTTAATGATTTATGTTCTGGCTGACGCCAGGCGATTTTATTCAGTCTCGGAAAGACCTCTGTGCGGTAAAGGGTTAAGAGACGTTTCCTTAATCCTTTGCTGCACAGAGGTCTTTCAGAGACTGAATAAAATCGTCCGGCGTTAGCCAGAACAAAATCAGTGAAGTCACACTGCCCGACAAAAAGTTAAATTATTCGCAAGATTTTCCTGAAATATAAATTATAACATATATATATATATATATATATATATATATATATATATATATATATATATATATATATATGAATACAAGTACATTTGAATATAAAGATTTTAATACATTTTTGTATAATTTAGATGTGATACTTCATATATGCTTTCCGATCTTGAATGGAAGTTTTGGGTACTTACTTATGCATGTACTTACATAGTTTCATTCTCTCTTCTATTTAAGTTATGGTAAAATAATTTGTTCTACCTGTCATGTACAATGTACAGGGTGTACCATAAATACCATTAACCTTTTTTAGCCTTTCAACTATTCTAGTAAGAAAACATTCAACGGTAAAGTGATTCATTGGGCCCCCTGTACATCAATAATTTATCATGTCGCTGCTGTTTACAGTAGTCGAACTTAATACAGTCTCTTTTCGTGTCGTCCTAAATATACAGGGTGTTTCAGAAGTCACTCATCATATTTATAGGTGCGAATGACGTGAATCTGTGGTGCGCAACTTCCGAGACACCCTGTAGTTTAATATTTTTTTTCTAGTTCAGTTTTCAGTATAATTTTTACGTCTAATTTCCCATTTATGAAACTATTTTTTCCGCTCATCAGAATATTTCTGGATTAATTGTTGTAGGAACTAACTTTAATCCATTTTTTGACTCTGTAAATTTCAAAATATTTTACATATGTTCACCCTTTGAGGCCTCAATTATGAAATTTTTTATTTACATTTTTTTTTTCTGTTCAAGCCAAAATAACCTCTAATATTCAGATTGTAAGGCTCAAAATTGAGATCGTAAGGCTCGAAATCGAGTGTCAAGTTCACGTTGCCATAAGGCAACAGTCGGCGTTAAAGGGTTAATGAGCAATGAACGACAATTACTTTTTTCTCTTTTTTATGTTCTGTTTTTTAAGATTTTTCTGTGTTTTCATGTGTTGGTCTTTTTATTGGATTTTTATGTTTAAAGTATCAAAGATTTGTATGTATTTAGTTTTGTTGTTTAAGTGAAGTAAATAAGAGAATGGTGTATCTGGTGTTGCAAGGGTTGAGGGTGTATTGTCAGGGTGCCATATTTGGTGCTTTTTCGTATATGGAGGAACAAAATTATGTTTGTACTGGAGTTCTCATCAACTCTCACTTTCTACCCTTTCACGTGGAAGATAGGACATACTAAATTTCTATCCCCCCCTCCCCAAGGAACTTGTCAATATTTTAAGTAACACCTGCATATATATATATATATATATATGGGTGAAATATATATGCAGGTGTTACTTAAAATATTGGCAAGTTCCTCTCCATCACAAAAAGCATTTCTTTGGATGGTAATACAGATATAGATGGAACAGTTACTTCCACAAGGCTTTTGATAATGTTAATATATCAATCTATATTATTGACGTCTCCTCCTTTTTGGTTTTACATATTTATTCGATTATCAAAATTTTGATGTTATTAAAAATCTGAGTTTTAATGGCGTGATTAAAATTAAAAAAAATAGTAAATATTTAATAATCTCTTACGCATTCTTTTGTCCCATAAAAAACATTTCATACCAATGGATAAATTAGTGTTATTTTGGCTATTATAGCTGTGAATGATTGTGTACTTTTTCAAACAAAAGTTGCTTTTAATTAATATTTGAACTTTTAAGTACTGTAGACACGTGATTAGCTTCGATTTTTAAGGCATTTTTTAAAAGCTACGAGTATATTCCTATTCCTTTCGCTTTCTCCAATCTCATCTTGATTTTCTTCTCGGCTCGGGCAGTGGACGAATGATGTGATGTTCCTCTAATCTAGTCTTTGTCCCTTGTCCCTTCCGTATAAGTGGGGAAACGTGGTACCCTCTCTGTTTTTGATTGGATTAAAAACCAGCTTCAAAATATCATTATTTAAAATGATTTTTTAAACCGCGACACTACATTTGATTTTCAGTATTTTTACCTAATTGCGAGTTAATTTAACACATATTTTACTTGCTAATATTGCACACATTTTACCAATTAAATACTACCCATCTTTACGTGATTTATTTAAATTTTAATATTTTTTTATTTACAAATCAAATTAAAACTGGGTGTGGTTACTTCCAACGCTGGTAAATTTTCATTGTATTGTGCCAAATATATATATATATATATATATATATATAGATAGATAAAGTTGGTTTATCCACTAATGTATCATCATCATTCGTAAATTTGGATAATCCGCATATTTTTTGGTGCTCCAAAATACAGTATGTAAAACTATCACTGTATAATAAATATTATATTCATTTTATTGCGTAAATAAGTTACATTTTAAATAAAATTCACATTTTTATTGTGAAAAATTACATATACGGAAAATCTACAGAAATTCTTGCCAATTTCCAAAGTTTTCCTCGCTTTTCTCCAGAAATTTAGTAAAGTGCATCAAGTCATGGTGAGTACAGTTAGTGTTGTTGTATGTTGCACACAGTAATAAAACTACAGTGTGTTATTGTACAGTACAGATAAACCAACTTTATCAGTATATATCATTCAAAGTTTGGTTCCCAGGTAGTCTTAATTTTGTAATGATAAATAGAAGAACTAAAGTTTTTATATTTCATTACTTTGTGTAATACGTGTAATGATGCTACTGTAAAAACTGTAAATCTGTTCATAGGTCGGTATTAATGTTGACTACAATAGAAAATTTTGATAGTTTATGTAGAGGGAGAGATGTTCTTGTTGAAATGCTAAGTGTTCCTTTACTCTTACTCGATGTTGTACTACCAATATAATTTGCTTGACAGTGAATACAACTAAAAGCGTATATAATAAACAAAACACCAGGGCTTACGGAAGTTTTTCTTTGTTTGATAACCTTGTTTTATCTATATCTATATATCTATATATAAATATACATGTATATCTATATCTATATATCTATAATGAATTTTCAGAAATATAAGTAATTTGTTCGTTATCAAAAATGATTTATTTGTATCTAATATGTATTCGAATACTTCAACTGATGTATTCTTATTCCGTGAACACTTCATGAATACTGTCAGAATAAGGAGTTCTAAAGCATCAGCCAGTGAAATTAACCATTGATGAAAAAACCCACAACATTCAGCAACGAGAAAATGAGAATCAAAATTTTTTGAGAAAATATCGTTGAAGTTCATTCCTTCTTATCGCTTTTAATGACTCTTTACTTTGAAGACATTTTTTTTTACTTAATGAAAATAAACGTGATTGAATATTCTTACGAGAACATAATTAATAAAAAATATTCATGGATATATGATGTATGCACAGAACAAAATGACTTGTTAATTCAAATAATAATACTTCTAATAATAAAAGAGGTGTCGCAACAACCTATTTGTTTCATTTTTTAAGACACCCAAATTTTTATTTCGTTTAACAAAATACATTTTTGTGGTAAATAATTTGGTGTAGTAAACTGATATTTAGGTGATGGAGCAAAATCTTTGTATCTGTTTTATAAACGACAATTTGTTTGAATTAAACATAAATTCCGCTTAGTCTGGAGTTACCACATATACTGTATCTTCCGAGTCCTAAGAGTAATTTTAGGAGAAACTAAGGCCAGCCGCACACAGGATCGTCTGACGACTGACGACTTAGGTCGTGATGACTAAAGTCGCGTGTGATTTTACATTGACAGAATGGGAGGCCCCACACATTGCAGCTACTGCGAAGCGATTCTAGGGAATAAAATTCTGGAGAATAAGACGATCCTGTGTGATGCCGGCCTAATTGTCCACATTGGATGGACGCTGGGGACGCAGGAGGAGAGAAGTGAATTTTCTGAATTCTTTTTTATATTAGAATTTCTTTATTTAACTCTGACTTAACTAAATGTTCACATCATATGTACAAAAATAAAAACATACATTTTCCTGGGGGTGAGGGATACGTCGTGGTTATGTCGCAACACCTCGCAACACTGCTTCTTTTAGATCAGCGAAGTTAAGCATCATTGTGTCTGGGCCGTAGTTGTATGGATGAACGTCCTTTGCGTCCAGATGTTGTAACTACCCGTGGTTCGAATTCCGCGTAAACTGTAGTTTCCCTCCGTCACATAACCTCTACTGTTACGAAGGAAGTTAAACAACACCAAAAACATTCGCATTCTTGCCGGTTTCCTTCTGAGATCCTTCACGCAACGTACAGAGTCGTCTTCTCGTTACGACATTTTGGTTATGAATACATTTAATAAATTGGTATTTGTAGTTTTGCTCTATATTAAAATTTTTTTAAATAATTTTAAAAAAATATTTATTTTTAAGGTAAAAAAAACCTTTATTTATTTACGTTATATTTAAAAGAATATAAAAAATATGTTTTTAGAAACTAAATCAACTAATATTAACTGTCTATGCATATATAGATACGTGGATTGTTAAATCCAAACAAAAAAACTAAGGTTAATCAGCATTTCTTCGAGCTCCTTAACAGCTTCCTCAACTCAGTATTACAGTAATAAATTCGAGGCACAAAAGTGATTCTAAGAAACAAAAGAAACTTATTAATAAGACTTTACAAACGAGAAACAAGCAAAATTGGTTTCCCACAACTTTAACCGTAGGTCTGTACAGTTATCTAAGTAACGATTTTGCTATCGTAGTGAAAAACCACGGCCGAACAGACACCGCCTTCCATCCGCACTTATGATGAATATCTTGGTAATCTCAAAGTTAAAATCTGATTCTGAGGCCAAATGAATACAAGGCCTTGGACAGAAAGGGAATAAATTTGTCAGTTCTCGTTGTCTGAGGAGAACAGTGGATGGTGGGAACTATGCGCCCTCCACCCCATTAAATGCGGAACATACACAAAATGATTATGATAGAAATACATAATTAATTAAAATACATAATTATTTAATTCATAAACAATATATAATTAGTTAATGCATAAACAATACATAATACATAATTAAATAACAATCCAAATTTCGTCCTACGTGGCAGTATGAAGACCAACCATTTGGCGGCCTTTACACGTCGGCCGCACCGCTCGCCCCTGCCTTGGTAAAGCCCTGTCCCTGACATCCAACTGATTTGCCATTTCTGACACTACTTTTTAAAACTTACCCAAACGAGGCAAAGTTACTCTACATGACTTTGGAAATGGTCTTCTGAGAAAAAAAACCATAAAGTGATGTGAGAAATTCGTCCAATATCATATGAAAGATTTTCATATGATAAAGTAAATGTACTGTCCTGCTTTTATCTTTTCTATTAATATCGCCTTTGAACATGGTAGACTAAATAATATTATTATAGTTTATGTGCCCAGAACCTGCTTTTAGTGGGAGAGGGGGGTTACGATTTTGTTCAAATTATATTATTCTTTTTAATTTCATTTACGGATGATAAAAATTATTATGAAATAGAGGTTTTCCTAAGTTTTTCAAGGTTTTACTCCAGTAAGTGTGTCAATGATGTTCAGTCTCACCCTGTCATTGTTTTTTTTTTTAGAAAATATGTATAATTTTGATAATTTCAGTGCGCGAGGATTCTATTTATTATGAAAGAGAGGAAGATTGTTCCTCTGTAAGTGACAACAACCAATCATGGGTGGAAAATTCTTATGAGAAAGAGAAGGAACTACCAGCTTGTGATGAAGGTAGGTTTTCCTAAGCTCCTTCACAATGCTAAGGTTTTAATTTCAGTGAACTCAATTGTTCAGTTTCACCTTTTTACATCTTGAAAAATAATATTTGCCGTTATAGTTTTAGCGACCAATGACGTAAGTAAAAGAGATAAAATAGGAGGAACCATCAACAGAGGATTCAGGTGCAGTACAAGCAGTAAAGTTCCCTATGGCATGAAATTTTTAAACCATTTGATTTCCTATTACATGTCAAAATAGGTTTAAGAAAGGTTCCTTTTAGAATTAGGTTCTTAATTGGGGACTACATAGACACTACCCGGAGACTTACTTGCTCTCTTTTTGACCCTTCATCTTATACACCAAAATGTTCCGCCAAAAAGTTACACCAAAAAAGAGAACTTATACGGTCAATGGTGAAAACTCTTTATTACAAAAAGGTCCCTATAAGTACTTCGTATTGACTGCTTCAGCAACTTGCCTGTATACTTTGCCTCTTTAGGATTCCCTAAGTTCCTTCATAATTACAGTATTCTTGTATATAAATATGAGTCCATTTTAGCTTCCAACTCTTCAAATTATTCGTTTTACTGACATCGTAGTACAATATCGGCAATGCTTTTCACTCACATGAGTTTTTGAAATGAATTTGCTCAAATTGCATGTGGTGCTCCACACAGTGTATAATTGCGTTGGAAGTGTATTGCAACAATTTCATTAGTAGCTACTGATACGGGAGGTATTCACATAAATAGTTATTTTGTTTCCACTGTCAATACATCCGTGGTATAGATTTAACAGTGACCTTCTTCCACTGCTTAAAGGATGTTTGCAATTTCATTAAGTTCACTGAATATTCAGCTTTCATCTATGTGCAACAGCACGGTTGACTGTATCTTTCCTCCACGACTGCAAGTTTGGATATGAAGTGGAAAAGAACCAAGGAATACCTAAAGGTTGTTCTTATTTGGCTTTAAAAGTCTATAGCAGCGGAAGAAAGGCTACAGCAGTGATCAGAGAGCAGAGTAGGGAGTGTCAGATCTTATGAAAAGTATTTTACATCTCAAAGGACACTCACTCAAAGCCTTAGTTACTGACTGAAATGATCTTAATCATTACGGAGTTGTTTTTTAGTTTTTCAGAATTTTAATTAAGTCATAAACAGAAAAAAACCGTGTGATTTTAAACGCGTATTAGTTAAGATTTAAAATGATGTTTCACAGTTTTGATTACTCGGATTTCGCGGAGTTTTTCCTCATGATAAATTTTGCATAAATTTTTAATTTCTTTGACGTTTGACAAGTTGAGCGATGATAAACATCTTCCGAATCTTTGCTTCTCTCATGTTAAAATTATTATTATTAGGGGCTTCCGTAATTAAGACACTTTAATTGATTTTACATTCAGTCAGAGGGAGGAAGAGAGACTAAATCAAAACCTTTTGCGTTTCTTTAAGTTACCATCAATTTTTCCCCTTTTATTTCAGAGAATGGAAAGAGGAAATATTGTAATGTACCACAAGAAAGTACTTACGTGACTATGTCAAAACCAGTGAGTCATTGAAAAAACAGGAAAAATTAACGAAGACTGGTTGAGAATCAGGTTTTTCTTTATGTCACTTAATCCGCTCTCTCTGATGAAGCCACCTTTAGCTAATACGTCAAACGCCATTTGGCAAATAAATATTGCCATTCATTTCATATAAATACGATTAACATTTGTTTCAATTTCAAAAAATAAATGTGACTTAGAAAATGGGATTACAAAGTGGAAAAATAATAACTATTCGTTGCCATATTCATTCACACCACTTCTGAAGACATTGTTCGAACATCAGGAAGAAAACAATAGTTAGAACACTGTATTAAACAGTACGTCACAACAACCGGCTCTGATGACGTCACAAGGACGTACTCCATGTTACTACAGTAAGAAGAAATAGAACTAACAATTAGTGGGGAGGGCCAGGCACAACGCTTAGGCCAATTAATGCGGCCCATTCAACTCTCCTGTATTAGTATGGTAATTATTATTATTATTATTTTTATTATTATTATTATTATTATTATCATGATTATTATTATCGGGATCTCATTGGGAAAAGGCGTCACTCACTGAGTTAAGGACGTTGGTTTTACTTTATCGCACAGTGTGATTTAATGATTTATGTTCTGGCTGACGCCAGGCGATTTTATTCAGTCTCGGAAAGACCTCTGTGCGGTAAAGGGTTAAGAGACGTTTCCTTAATCCTTTGCTGCACAGAGGTCTTTCAGAGACTGAATAAAATCGTCCGGCGTTAGCCAGAACAAAATCAGTGAAGTCACACTGCCCGACAAAAAGTTAAATTATTCGCAAGATTTTCCTGAAATATAAATTATAACATATATATATATATATTATATATATATATATATATATATATTGTATGAATACAAGTACATTTGAATATAAAGATTTTAATACATTTTTGTATAATTTAGATGTGATACTTCATATATGCTTTCCCGATCTTGAATGGAAGTTTTGGGTACTTACTTATGCATGTACTTACATAGTTTCATTCTCTCTTCTATTTAAGTTATGGTAAAATAATTTGTTCTACCTGTCATGTACAATGTACAGGGTGTACCATAAATACCATTAACCTTTTTTAGCCTTTCAACTATTCTAGTAAGAAAACATTCAACGGTAAAGTGATTCATTGGGCCCCCTGTACATCAATAATTTATCATGTCGCTGCTGTTTACAGTAGTCGAACTTAATACAGTCTCTTTTCGTGTCGTCCTAAATATACAGGGTGTTTCAGAAGTCACTCATCATATTTATAGGTGCGAATGACGTGAATCTGTGGTGCGCAACTTCCGAGACACCCTGTAGTTTAATATTTTTTTTCTAGTTCAGTTTTCAGTATAATTTTTACGTCTAATTTCCCATTTATGAAACTATTTTTTCCGCTCATCAGAATATTTCTGGATTAATTGTTGTAGGAACTAACTTTAATCCATTTTTTGACTCTGTAAATTTCAAAATATTTTACATATGTTCACCCTTTGAGGCCTCAATTATGAAATTTTTTATTTACATTTTTTTTTTCTGTTCAAGCCAAAATAACCTCTAATATTCAGATTGTAAGGCTCAAAATTGAGATCGTAAGGCTCGAAATCGAGTGTCAAGTTCACGTTGCCATAAGGCAACAGTCGGCGTTAAAGGGTTAATGAGCAATGAACGACAATTACTTTTTTCTCTTTTTTATGTTCTGTTTTTTAAGATTTTTCTGTGTTTTCATGTGTTGGTCTTTTTATTGGATTTTTATGTTTAAAGTATCAAAGATTTGTATGTATTTAGTTTTGTTGTTTAAGTGAAGTAAATAAGAGAATGGTGTATCTGGTGTTGCAAGGGTTGAGGGTGTATTGTCAGGGTGCCATATTTGGTGCTTTTTCGTATATGGAGGAACAAAATTATGTTTGTACTGGAGTTCTCATCAACTCTCACTTTCTACCCTTTCACGTGGAAGATAGGACATACTAAATTTCTATCCCCCCCTCCCCAAGGAACTTGTCAATATTTTAAGTAACACCTGCATATATATATATATATATATGGGTGAAATATATATGCAGGTGTTACTTAAAATATTGGCAAGTTCCTCTCCATCACAAAAAGCATTTCTTTGGATGGTAATACAGATATAGATGGAACAGTTACTTCCACAAGGCTTTTGATAATGTTAATATATCAATCTATATTATTGACGTCTCCTCCTTTTTGGTTTTACATATTTATTCGATTATCAAAATTTTGATGTTATTAAAAATCTGAGTTTTAATGGCGTGATTAAAATTAAAAAAAATAGTAAATATTTAATAATCTCTTACGCATTCTTTTGTCCCATAAAAAACATTTCATACCAATGGATAAATTAGTGTTATTTTGGCTATTATAGCTGTGAATGATTGTGTACTTTTTCAAACAAAAGTTGCTTTTAATTAATATTTGAACTTTTAAGTACTGTAGACACGTGATTAGCTTCGATTTTTAAGGCATTTTTTAAAAGCTACGAGTATATTCCTATTCCTTTCGCTTTCTCCAATCTCATCTTGATTTTCTTCTCGGCTCGGGCAGTGGACGAATGATGTGATGTTCCTCTAATCTAGTCTTTGTCCCTTGTCCCTTCCGTATAAGTGGGGAAACGTGGTACCCTCTCTGTTTTTGATTGGATTAAAAACCAGCTTCAAAATATCATTATTTAAAATGATTTTTTAAACCGCGACACTACATTTGATTTTCAGTATTTTTACCTAATTGCGAGTTAATTTAACACATATTTTACTTGCTAATATTGCACACATTTTACCAATTAAATACTACCCATCTTTACGTGATTTATTTAAATTTTAATATTTTTTTATTTACAAATCAAATTAAAACTGGGTGTGGTTACTTCCAACGCTGGTAAATTTTCATTGTATTGTGCCAAATATATATATATATATATATATATATAGATAGATAAAGTTGGTTTATCCACTAATGTATCATCATCATTCGTAAATTTGGATAATCCGCATATTTTTTGGTGCTCCAAAATACAGTATGTAAAACTATCACTGTATAATAAATATTATATTCATTTTATTGCGTAAATAAGTTACATTTTAAATAAAATTCACATTTTTATTGTGAAAAATTACATATACGGAAAATCTACAGAAATTCTTGCCAATTTCCAAAGTTTTCCTCGCTTTTCTCCAGAAATTTAGTAAAGTGCATCAAGTCATGGTGAGTACAGTTAGTGTTGTTGTATGTTGCACACAGTAATAAAACTACAGTGTGTTATTGTACAGTACAGATAAACCAACTTTATCAGTATATATCATTCAAAGTTTGGTTCCCAGGTAGTCTTAATTTTGTAATGATAAATAGAAGAACTAAAGTTTTTATATTTCATTACTTTGTGTAATACGTGTAATGATGCTACTGTAAAAACTGTAAATCTGTTCATAGGTCGGTATTAATGTTGACTACAATAGAAAATTTTGATAGTTTATGTAGAGGGAGAGATGTTCTTGTTGAAATGCTAAGTGTTCCTTTACTCTTACTCGATGTTGTACTACCAATATAATTTGCTTGACAGTGAATACAACTAAAAGCGTATATAATAAACAAAACACCAGGGCTTACGGAAGTTTTTCTTTGTTTGATAACCTTGTTTTATCTATATCTATATATCTATATATAAATATACATGTATATCTATATCTATATATCTATAATGAATTTTCAGAAATATAAGTAATTTGTTCGTTATCAAAAATGATTTATTTGTATCTAATATGTATTCGAATACTTCAACTGATGTATTCTTATTCCGTGAACACTTCATGAATACTGTCAGAATAAGGAGTTCTAAAGCATCAGCCAGTGAAATTAACCATTGATGAAAAAACCCACAACATTCAGCAACGAGAAAATGAGAATCAAAATTTTTTGAGAAAATATCGTTGAAGTTCATTCCTTCTTATCGCTTTTAATGACTCTTTACTTTGAAGACATTTTTTTTTACTTAATGAAAATAAACGTGATTGAATATTCTTACGAGAACATAATTAATAAAAAATATTCATGGATATATGATGTATGCACAGAACAAAATGACTTGTTAATTCAAATAATAATACTTCTAATAATAAAAGAGGTGTCGCAACAACCTATTTGTTTCATTTTTTAAGACACCCAAATTTTTATTTCGTTTAACAAAATACATTTTTGTGGTAAATAATTTGGTGTAGTAAACTGATATTTAGGTGATGGAGCAAAATCTTTGTATCTGTTTTATAAACGACAATTTGTTTGAATTAAACATAAATTCCGCTTAGTCTGGAGTTACCACATATACTGTATCTTCCGAGTCCTAAGAGTAATTTTAGGAGAAACTAAGGCCAGCCGCACACAGGATCGTCTGACGACTGACGACTTAGGTCGTGATGACTAAAGTCGCGTGTGATTTTACATTGACAGAATGGGAGGCCCCACACATTGCAGCTACTGCGAAGCGATTCTAGGGAATAAAATTCTGGAGAATAAGACGATCCTGTGTGATGCCGGCCTAATTGTCCACATTGGATGGACGCTGGGGACGCAGGAGGAGAGAAGTGAATTTTCTGAATTCTTTTTTATATTAGAATTTCTTTATTTAACTCTGACTTAACTAAATGTTCACATCATATGTACAAAAATAAAAACATACATTTTCCTGGGGGTGAGGGATACGTCGTGGTTATGTCGCAACACCTCGCAACACTGCTTCTTTTAGATCAGCGAAGTTAAGCATCATTGTGTCTGGGCCGTAGTTGTATGGATGAACGTCCTTTGCGTCCAGATGTTGTAACTACCCGTGGTTCGAATTCCGCGTAAACTGTAGTTTCCCTCCGTCACATAACCTCTACTGTTACGAAGGAAGTTAAACAACACCAAAAACATTCGCATTCTTGCCGGTTTCCTTCTGAGATCCTTCACGCAACGTACAGAGTCGTCTTCTCGTTACGACATTTTGGTTATGAATACATTTAATAAATTGGTATTTGTAGTTTTGCTCTATATTAAAATTTTTTTAAATAATTTTAAAAAAATATTTATTTTTAAGGTAAAAAAAACCTTTATTTATTTACGTTATATTTAAAAGAATATAAAAAATATGTTTTTAGAAACTAAATCAACTAATATTAACTGTCTATGCATATATAGATACGTGGATTGTTAAATCCAAACAAAAAAACTAAGGTTAATCAGCATTTCTTCGAGCTCCTTAACAGCTTCCTCAACTCAGTATTACAGTAATAAATTCGAGGCACAAAAGTGATTCTAAGAAACAAAAGAAACTTATTAATAAGACTTTACAAACGAGAAACAAGCAAAATTGGTTTCCCACAACTTTAACCGTAGGTCTGTACAGTTATCTAAGTAACGATTTTGCTATCGTAGTGAAAAACCACGGCCGAACAGACACCGCCTTCCATCCGCACTTATGATGAATATCTTGGTAATCTCAAAGTTAAAATCTGATTCTGAGGCCAAATGAATACAAGGCCTTGGACAGAAAGGGAATAAATTTGTCAGTTCTCGTTGTCTGAGGAGAACAGTGGATGGTGGGAACTATGCGCCCTCCACCCCATTAAATGCGGAACATACACAAAATGATTATGATAGAAATACATAATTAATTAAAATACATAATTATTTAATTCATAAACAATATATAATTAGTTAATGCATAAACAATACATAATACATAATTAAATAACAATCCAAATTTCGTCCTACGTGGCAGTATGAAGACCAACCATTTGGCGGCCTTTACACGTCGGCCGCACCGCTCGCCCCTGCCTTGGTAAAGCCCTGTCCCTGACATCCAACTGATTTGCCATTTCTGACACTACTTTTTAAAACTTACCCAAACGAGGCAAAGTTACTCTACATGACTTTGGAAATGGTCTTCTGAGAAAAAAAACCATAAAGTGATGTGAGAAATTCGTCCAATATCATATGAAAGATTTTCATATGATAAAGTAAATGTACTGTCCTGCTTTTATCTTTTCTATTAATATCGCCTTTGAACATGGTAGACTAAATAATATTATTATAGTTTATGTGCCCAGAACCTGCTTTTAGTGGGAGAGGGGGGTTACGATTTTGTTCAAATTATATTATTCTTTTTAATTTCATTTACGGATGATAAAAATTATTATGAAATAGAGGTTTTCCTAAGTTTTTCAAGGTTTTACTCCAGTAAGTGTGTCAATGATGTTCAGTCTCACCCTGTCATTGTTTTTTTTTTTAGAAAATATGTATAATTTTGATAATTTCAGTGCGCGAGGATTCTATTTATTATGAAAGAGAGGAAGATTGTTCCTCTGTAAGTGACAACAACCAATCATGGGTGGAAAATTCTTATGAGAAAGAGAAGGAACTACCAGCTTGTGATGAAGGTAGGTTTTCCTAAGCTCCTTCACAATGCTAAGGTTTTAATTTCAGTGAACTCAATTGTTCAGTTTCACCTTTTTACATCTTGAAAAATAATATTTGCCGTTATAGTTTTAGCGACCAATGACGTAAGTAAAAGAGATAAAATAGGAGGAACCATCAACAGAGGATTCAGGTGCAGTACAAGCAGTAAAGTTCCCTATGGCATGAAATTTTTAAACCATTTGATTTCCTATTACATGTCAAAATAGGTTTAAGAAAGGTTCCTTTTAGAATTAGGTTCTTAATTGGGGACTACATAGACACTACCCGGAGACTTACTTGCTCTCTTTTTGACCCTTCATCTTATACACCAAAATGTTCCGCCAAAAAGTTACACCAAAAAAGAGAACTTATACGGTCAATGGTGAAAACTCTTTATTACAAAAAGGTCCCTATAAGTACTTCGTATTGACTGCTTCAGCAACTTGCCTGTATACTTTGCCTCTTTAGGATTCCCTAAGTTCCTTCATAATTACAGTATTCTTGTATATAAATATGAGTCCATTTTAGCTTCCAACTCTTCAAATTATTCGTTTTACTGACATCGTAGTACAATATCGGCAATGCTTTTCACTCACATGAGTTTTTGAAATGAATTTGCTCAAATTGCATGTGGTGCTCCACACAGTGTATAATTGCGTTGGAAGTGTATTGCAACAATTTCATTAGTAGCTACTGATACGGGAGGTATTCACATAAATAGTTATTTTGTTTCCACTGTCAATACATCCGTGGTATAGATTTAACAGTGACCTTCTTCCACTGCTTAAAGGATGTTTGCAATTTCATTAAGTTCACTGAATATTCAGCTTTCATCTATGTGCAACAGCACGGTTGACTGTATCTTTCCTCCACGACTGCAAGTTTGGATATGAAGTGGAAAAGAACCAAGGAATACCTAAAGGTTGTTCTTATTTGGCTTTAAAAGTCTATAGCAGCGGAAGAAAGGCTACAGCAGTGATCAGAGAGCAGAGTAGGGAGTGTCAGATCTTATGAAAAGTATTTTACATCTCAAAGGACACTCACTCAAAGCCTTAGTTACTGACTGAAATGATCTTAATCATTACGGAGTTGTTTTTTAGTTTTTCAGAATTTTAATTAAGTCATAAACAGAAAAAAACCGTGTGATTTTAAACGCGTATTAGTTAAGATTTAAAATGATGTTTCACAGTTTTGATTACTCGGATTTCGCGGAGTTTTTCCTCATGATAAATTTTGCATAAATTTTTAATTTCTTTGACGTTTGACAAGTTGAGCGATGATAAACATCTTCCGAATCTTTGCTTCTCTCATGTTAAAATTATTATTATTAGGGGCTTCCGTAATTAAGACACTTTAATTGATTTTACATTCAGTCAGAGGGAGGAAGAGAGACTAAATCAAAACCTTTTGCGTTTCTTTAAGTTACCATCAATTTTTCCCCTTTTATTTCAGAGAATGGAAAGAGGAAATATTGTAATGTACCACAAGAAAGTACTTACGTGACTATGTCAAAACCAGTGAGTCATTGAAAAAACAGGAAAAATTAACGAAGACTGGTTGAGAATCAGGTTTTTCTTTATGTCACTTAATCCGCTCTCTCTGATGAAGCCACCTTTAGCTAATACGTCAAACGCCATTTGGCAAATAAATATTGCCATTCATTTCATATAAATACGATTAACATTTGTTTCAATTTCAAAAAATAAATGTGACTTAGAAAATGGGATTACAAAGTGGAAAAATAATAACTATTCGTTGCCATATTCATTCACACCACTTCTGAAGACATTGTTCGAACATCAGGAAGAAAACAATAGTTAGAACACTGTATTAAACAGTACGTCACAACAACCGGCTCTGATGACGTCACAAGGACGTACTCCATGTTACTACAGTAAGAAGAAATAGAACTAACAATTAGTGGGGAGGGCCAGGCACAACGCTTAGGCCAATTAATGCGGCCCATTCAACTCTCCTGTATTAGTATGGTAATTATTATTATTATTATTTTTATTATTATTATTATTATTATTATCATGATTATTATTATCGGGATCTCATTGGGAAAAGGCGTCACTCACTGAGTTAAGGACGTTGGTTTTACTTTATCGCACAGTGTGATTTAATGATTTATGTTCTGGCTGACGCCAGGCGATTTTATTCAGTCTCGGAAAGACCTCTGTGCGGTAAAGGGTTAAGAGACGTTTCCTTAATCCTTTGCTGCACAGAGGTCTTTCAGAGACTGAATAAAATCGTCCGGCGTTAGCCAGAACAAAATCAGTGAAGTCACACTGCCCGACAAAAAGTTAAATTATTCGCAAGATTTTCCTGAAATATAAATTATAACATATATATATATATATATATATATATATATATATATATATTGTATGAATACAAGTACATTTGAATATAAAGATTTTAATACATTTTTGTATAATTTAGATGTGATACTTCATATATGCTTTCCCGATCTTGAATGGAAGTTTTGGGTACTTACTTATGCATGTACTTACATAGTTTCATTCTCTCTTCTATTTAAGTTATGGTAAAATAATTTGTTCTACCTGTCATGTACAATGTACAGGGTGTACCATAAATACCATTAACCTTTTTTAGCCTTTCAACTATTCTAGTAAGAAAACATTCAACGGTAAAGTGATTCATTGGGCCCCCTGTACATCAATAATTTATCATGTCGCTGCTGTTTACAGTAGTCGAACTTAATACAGTCTCTTTTCGTGTCGTCCTAAATATACAGGGTGTTTCAGAAGTCACTCATCATATTTATAGGTGCGAATGACGTGAATCTGTGGTGCGCAACTTCCGAGACACCCTGTAGTTTAATATTTTTTTTCTAGTTCAGTTTTCAGTATAATTTTTACGTCTAATTTCCCATTTATGAAACTATTTTTTCCGCTCATCAGAATATTTCTGGATTAATTGTTGTAGGAACTAACTTTAATCCATTTTTTGACTCTGTAAATTTCAAAATATTTTACATATGTTCACCCTTTGAGGCCTCAATTATGAAATTTTTTATTTACATTTTTTTTTTCTGTTCAAGCCAAAATAACCTCTAATATTCAGATTGTAAGGCTCAAAATTGAGATCGTAAGGCTCGAAATCGAGTGTCAAGTTCACGTTGCCATAAGGCAACAGTCGGCGTTAAAGGGTTAATGAGCAATGAACGACAATTACTTTTTTCTCTTTTTTATGTTCTGTTTTTTAAGATTTTTCTGTGTTTTCATGTGTTGGTCTTTTTATTGGATTTTTATGTTTAAAGTATCAAAGATTTGTATGTATTTAGTTTTGTTGTTTAAGTGAAGTAAATAAGAGAATGGTGTATCTGGTGTTGCAAGGGTTGAGGGTGTATTGTCAGGGTGCCATATTTGGTGCTTTTTCGTATATGGAGGAACAAAATTATGTTTGTACTGGAGTTCTCATCAACTCTCACTTTCTACCCTTTCACGTGGAAGATAGGACATACTAAATTTCTATCCCCCCCTCCCCAAGGAACTTGTCAATATTTTAAGTAACACCTGCATATATATATATATATATATGGGTGAAATATATATGCAGGTGTTACTTAAAATATTGGCAAGTTCCTCTCCATCACAAAAAGCATTTCTTTGGATGGTAATACAGATATAGATGGAACAGTTACTTCCACAAGGCTTTTGATAATGTTAATATATCAATCTATATTATTGACGTCTCCTCCTTTTTGGTTTTACATATTTATTCGATTATCAAAATTTTGATGTTATTAAAAATCTGAGTTTTAATGGCGTGATTAAAATTAAAAAAAATAGTAAATATTTAATAATCTCTTACGCATTCTTTTGTCCCATAAAAAACATTTCATACCAATGGATAAATTAGTGTTATTTTGGCTATTATAGCTGTGAATGATTGTGTACTTTTTCAAACAAAAGTTGCTTTTAATTAATATTTGAACTTTTAAGTACTGTAGACACGTGATTAGCTTCGATTTTTAAGGCATTTTTTAAAAGCTACGAGTATATTCCTATTCCTTTCGCTTTCTCCAATCTCATCTTGATTTTCTTCTCGGTTCGGCCAGTGGACGAATGTGATGATGTTCCTCTAATCTAGTCTTTGTCTCTTGTCCCTTCCATATAAGTGGGGAAACGTGGTTCCCTCTCTCAGTTTTTGATTGGATTAAAAACCAGCTTCAAAATATCATTATTTAAAATGATTTTTTAAACCGCGACACTACATTTGATTTTAAAATTTTTACCTAATTACAAGTTAATTTAACACATATTTTACTTGTTAATATTGCACACATTTTACCAATTAAATACTACCCACCTTTACATGATATATTTAAATTTTAATATTTTTTTTTTACAAATCAAATTAAAACCGGGTGTGGTTACTTCCAACGCTGGTAAATTTTCATTGTATTGTGCCAAATATATATATATATATATATATATATATATATATGAATAAAACCACGAAGGAAAGGAAACACAAAACGGTGCTCAAGCGCTTTCGTCTAATGACATCCTCAGGAACACACAGTGTTCCTGAGGATGTCATTAGACGAAAGCGCTTGAGCACCGTTTTGTGTTTCCTTTCCTTCGTGGTTTTATTCATCATAAATATTTTTCACGTGTTACTTTCGTGAAATAATTTTCATATATATATATATATATATTAGACGTCCTAAAAACAACACTTTTGAAATCATAACATGGTACCTCAAATTATTGTGAACCTTTATAAGATTAATTTCTGACAAAAATATCAGCCTATTTGAAGTATAATTAGGGGTGCCGCACCACTATCAAAAATATCAGAACTAAAAAAAATTAGTAATATTATATGGATTGTGGAGTAGTTATCTTCTGTATCTATGTTACTTGTGTTGTTGAGATGATAGCATCATAGCAGTGTAGGAGAGTGTCAAATGGCATCATGCACAAACAGGATGTAAACATCTAGCAGCTGCCTGGTTCATCCCTCACTTAGACTCAGTGAGTCAGTATTGTATTCAACACCGTTCAGAGAGGTTGTACGTCTGTGTTACGTGTCACTTGAATACCAAGGTAATTTGAACTATACCAGTGGCGTTTTTAAAGTTTTTCACTTTACAGTGATATTTTCATTAATTAAATATGGCAAGTTCATTAGCGACTAGAAAATCAACAGAAATGTGTCTTATTGGACAAACAATTGAGACAATATGTGAAAGAAAGCTACCATCCTATGTTGACGTTCTGCGGCTTATTTTTCATCATCTACATGCCAAAAAGACGTTGAAAGTCGCATCTAAAGCTGTTTGCGCTGAAGTATTGAAATTTTGGGAGATGGCAAATATACCAACTGCTGACTATCGCAATGTTACGAAAAAAATAGAAAAGGAGTATTTTAATTATAGAGGACTTCAAAAATCTAAATCTAGACGTTCACAGACACAAATAGATAAAGAAACTTCTTTTCAAGAACGTTTGGACGATTTATTCGATATCGCCCATGCCAATGCTCTGCAAAAAATGACAGTAGAAGAAGACAGAGCTTTTCTACAAGCTCAACAAGAGAAGGGGAGGAAAGGCTACATAGAAAGTGTGGACAAAATATGAGCTCTCAAACAATCTAAGAGAAGATCTAGAGATGAAGCATTTCAACGCCAAGTTAAGAAAGAAACTATGAGAAAGAAAATGAACACAACAGTGACTCAATTTTCGCTAAATAGTAGTCCCTCCGATGAAGAGCCAAGTACATCAAGTACACCAGTCACCATAAAGAAGGAGAAACTTGGTAGTCATAAACCAGCAATGGTTGTATCAACAGAATTAGCAATGACACTGGACAGAAACAAATTAAGTGATCGCCAAGCAGTATCAGTAGTAGCAGCTACTACATCTTCGCTTGGATATGAAGTTGATGATATTGTTCTGAGCAAGGGGTTCCAAAAACCTTAGCCCCCCTATTTGCAGCTTACATGTTTACTTATATCGAAAGTTTTTAGTGATTATAAAAATATGTAAAATTCTTTATTTATTGCAGGTATTAAAATTACTCTAGCTGATAAAATGATAATATAATGGCTTCTCAATTAATTGGTGATTCGGAGAGGCAACGTGTGATAGATCGCATACGAGCAATAACATTTCGGGAAGCTCGTGATGCTGGAGCCACCTTTATAACACGTTCATGGGTTGCCAAAAAGTTGCGAAGAAGTGAGGACTTCGTCAAAAGAAATTGGAATAAAACTTTGGATGAATGTGAAATGGATACAACCAAATCTGGGCGCCCAAATTTGCCACTCTCTCAGTGTTAGAAAATCTAGAAGAGGAAGAACCATTGTTGTCCCAAGGCGATACGATGACTAAGCTGATTGATGCAGCATTGCTTGTATATATATTAAGTTAAGGTGTGTATATATATCCATCTCATAATTGTAAGGTTAGTGAAAAATTAAATTAATTTAGAGCTAGCATTTTTTAGCTCTTGTGGCATCATTGTTTGGTCACACTGTTGGCATCATTTTGAGACGCTGCGCGTCTTTCTACTCGTTTGTGGAAGGTCGTACGTAAAGGTGTGGTTTGATAGAGAGCTCTCTTGCAATTCAGTTTGGTTGTTTAGATACATGATTGTTGCATCGTGCAATAGTCCAGGTTGCGTTGTTGTTGCAAGGTTCATAAAGAAGACCACAAATAGTACCCTTTTGTTTACCTTTTAAGTTCATGTAATTTAAGGTCTAAGGTAGGCCCGCATCGAGTCAGCAACCCTGAGGTTACCCTGAGGTAGGACCTAATAGGATCTCAAATCCGTAAAGTTTAATATAGCTTAACTTGGGCTTTAGGTAGAACTTGCCCTTTAGAATTTGGCCGTTCACGGCTCAGCTTGGATTTCGAACCCGACAAATAAATAAAATAACATGGTCCTTCAGAACCGGATTTCTACCCCAAGACTGAGTCAGTGACCATTTTTCGGCAAAGTTCTGATTGTGCAAATTGTATCCCAAGTTAGGCCTAGACGGGTTGAGTATTATTGAGTTAAAGTCCCAGGGTAAAAAGTTTGGTCGCCCAATTGCGAAACTTGGCCAGTCGTCTGTCGTTTTTTGGCCTACTTTTTTTCCGGTTTGGTTAATTTTGGGTTATTATTGAGTTAAGGTCCCAGGGTAAAAAGTTTGGTCGCCCAATTGCGAAACTTGGCCAGTCGTCTGTCGTTTTTTGGCCTACTTTTTTTCCGGTTTGGTTAATTTTGGGTTATTATTGAATTAAGGTCCCAGGGTAAAGTTTGGTCGCCCAATTGCGAAACTTGGCCAGTCGTCGGTCGTTTTTTGGCCTATATTTTTTCTGGTTTGATTAATTTTGGGTCATTATTGAATTAAGGTCCTTGGGTGGAAAATTTGGTATTCCATACTGGTGTTTGGTTAGTACCCCACTCAGCAATTCAGTTTATTTGAAAGTAAAATTTGCGTTTGATCAGTTTGGTTAAGTATTTCTGCCAATTCAGCTCATTTGGTATTGAGCCCAAGGGTTGTTTACATTGAAGATGAGTGCATCTGAATTGAACGAATTAATAAAAGGAGAAGTGCCTACAAAGGTCTAATTACAAAGGTCATTGCCACTATAGATTCTGCCATAGAGCAAGAGGATTTACGCTTAGTGACTGCGAAGCTTGCCATATTAGAAACTAAAAAGGTTGCTCTAAGTGAGGTAAATGTTAAAATTGAGGCTCTTATAGAAGAGGATGAAATAGAAAATAACATAATTTACTTTGAAGAGATTATTGATGATATGACTAACGTAGGCCTCCGAGCAAAAGAGTTTAGCAGCTCAGTACAGTTAGAGACCAGGTCTAATAATGAAACACAACACTCAACAAATGATGCTTGTGAAGTTAAGGTTAACAGATCTGTAGTTCAATTACCGAGGCTTGTACTCAAACATTTTCTGGGAGTATTCAGGAATGGCAAGGATGGGCAGACAGTTTTCAATCAGCAGTTCATTCTAGTCAATTGTTAAGTGCCGTGGAGAAGTTTAATTATTTGCGGTCCCTCTTGGAAGGGGAGGCAGCAAAGACTATAGCAGGATTAGCATTAACAGAGGCTAATTATAATGTGGCTTGGGATATATTAAAGAAACGGTTTGGTAAGCCAGAGATCTTAATTAAAAGCCACCTCCGGGCACTTTTAACTATACCTCCTGTTAATAATCCTAATAGTGTCAAGGAGTTACGGCAGTTATATGATGAATTTGAAATTAGAACTAGGTCCCTGGACAACTTGGGTGTAGGAATGGAAAAGTATGGTATAATGTTGGTTCCTACACTGGAGTCTAAATTGCCTAGCTCAATTTTGCTTGAATTAAGTAGGGGACACTCTGCAGAACATGTGTACATCCCCCTTCAGCAGATGTTAAGTCTTTTAGGCACAGAATTAGCAAGACGAGAGGGAGTTGAGTTTGCACAGTGGGATGGTAAACAAGAGGACAAAGGCAGGCACAGCACCAAAGTTTCCACAAAAAGGAATAGCCCAGGTACAGTGTCAGCTCTACATGCCTCCTCTGAGAATAAATTAAAGGGAATCAAGGAATGTATATTTTGCGAAGGCAACCACAAGTCATATAAATGTGAGGTGGCTGAGGCCTTACCCTTTGAGGAAAGAAAGGACAGGGTAACTAAGTCCACAGCATGTTTTAAATGTTTTTTGAAAGGTCATAGAGCAAGGTTTTGTAAGTTTAAAATTTTGTGCAAAAAATGTCATGGTAGGCATCAGCCATTATTGTGTGAAAACACTCTTAGTAGGCCTACCCCAGAAGTAGAGACATCAGTGGCACATGCCACTGCTATGCAAGGGAGTAAAAGTAAAGGGGGATTATTGCAAACAACTGCAGCCTTATTAATTGGGAATGAGGGAGAAGCTACTGTAAGAGTGTTGTTTGATAGTGGTAGCCAGTGTAGTTTTATTAAGACCAGAATTTCCAGAAAATTGAAGTTTAAAGAACTTAACAGGGAAAATTTAAGAATTTCTGGGTTTGGGGGTTCCGTTCAAAACCGAACCAAATTTAAGAAGGTAGAAGTTCTGGTTAAAGGGTTGTTACCGCAAAGTCCCACTATCAAGGTCCAAGCTGTAGAGATTGAGGAACTTTGTGCTCCAGTCACTACTTGTTTAGATATGGCATGTGTCCAAGAATTGCAAGTTAAAGGAATTAATTTGGGCAATAATAAGTTTGAGGGAACAGAAGATATTAGTCTTTTGATTGGAGCTGACTATTATTGGGACTTCATCACTGGTAATATTGTCCGTACATCTCAAGGCCCAGTAGCTATTGAAAGTAAGCTAGGCTGGATGCTACATGGTAGTTATTGCAATGAAATGGAAGTTAAGGCTCTCTTTGTTAAGATTGAGGAGAACAGCCATGGTCTGGAAAGGCATTTGAAAGCATTTTGGGAACTTGAATCTATTGGTATAAGGACAACCAGGCAAGTACAGTGAACAATGATGTTTTAGAGCACTTTGAAAAAGGGATTGGGTTTAGAGATGGTTGCTATGAAGTTGGCCTACCATGGAAGGATTCTTGCAAACCCGGTTCAAACCTTCAGCTAGCTAATCGGAGGTTGGAGACTTCATTGTACAGGCTAAGAAAAAATGAGGAGTTGTTAATTGAATACGATGAGGCCATCCTAAGTTATGTAAGGGAAGGCTATGCTGAAAGGGTGCAAGGTGAGCTGGTGAGCCAGGAGGCACATTATCTGCCACACCATGCAGTGGTACGGCGAGACAAAACTACCACCAAACTGAGGGTAGTTTTTGATGGCTCAGCCAAGGACAAAGGTGGTGTGTCCTTGAATGACTGTTTGGATGCTGGGCCAAATTTAAATGCAGATTTATTTCCTTGTTACTGAGATTCAGGTTTGGTAGAGTAGCATTGACTGCAGATGTGAAGCAAGCTTTTTTGCGGATAAAGTTAAAACCAGAGGACAGAGATGCAGTAAGGTATCTGTGGGTGGATACGAAAGACTTGTTGGAAAATGAACCTAAGGTTCAAGCATATAGAATGAAGTCAGTGTTGTTTGGCCTCAGCTCTAGTCCATTTCTGTTGGCAGCTACTATGCAGTACCATTTTAAGAAATATTCTGAAGTCTATCCTAACACTATTGAACACATAAGGAAAAATTTTTATGTTGATGATTTGCTATGTTCCGTGGATAATACAGAAATGGCTAAACAGATATTCATGGAGGCTAGAGCTATAATGAGGGAGGCTGGCATGGAGCTCAGAAAATGGCAGACCAATCATTCGCAATTACAAGAGTTTATGAGTCATTCCTCTGTAGTACCTGATGCAGCAGAAAGTATTGAGGATTCTGGTATTAAGGAGTTGTGGGCAATAGACGCAAAGGTGCTAGGCATCGTTTGGCAGCAAGATGATGATTTGTTTACCTTCAATGGGAAATCTTTAGTAGAGCTGGCCGAGAATGAGACAAGGTGGACAAAACGTACAGCTCTTAGTTTGGCTTCGAAGGTCTTTGATCCTCTTGGATTCCTGGCTCCATTTGTGATAAAGTCAAAAATTTGGTTTCAGAGCCTCTGGGAAATTGGACTTGGTTGGGACCAAGAGTTACCTGATCATATGGTGGTAAGGTGGAAATATTGGTTCAAAGAATTGGCACATCTTGGAGACATTGAAATCCCAAGATGGTACTTTGGAGAGTTGAACAATAGTCCAGACAATTTGGAGCTGCACATCTTTTGTGATGCAAGTGAGGAAGCCTATGCAACTTGTATTTATATAAGAGGCGCATTGCAAGAAGAAGTAAGTTGCAGGTTGGTTGCTGCAAAGAGTAGAGTAGCACCTTTGAAAAGGCTTTCTGTTCCAAGGTTGGAATTGATGGGTGCCGTTATTGCTAGTCGGCTTGCAATTACAGTGCGAAAGTCTTTGGCCCTCTATGAAATTCCAAGCTATTATTGGACAGACTCCACTATAGTTTGGCACTGGTTAAGAAGTCAGGCAAGGAAATGGAAACCATTTGTTGCCAATAGGGTGGAGGAAATTCAAGCGCACACAGATCCCAAGCAATGGAAGCATTGTCCAGGCATCCAAAACCCCGCTGATTTACCAACACGAGGAATTTCAGTGAAAGATCTTTCACAATCAAGTTTGTGGTGGAATGGGCCAGAGTGGCTAAAACTTGGAAGTGAAAACTGGCCTTCTAATCAGCCTATTGTAGGAGAATGCCAGGCTGAAGAAGCATGGGTGAGTGAGGTGAGAAAATGCGCTGTGAACAGTTGTCAAGTTATGCAGCAGGACCCATATTGAGGCTTGAGGACATTAGCAGTCTGAAAGATTGTTAAGAGTGACAGCATGGGTATATAGATTTACCAACAACATTAAGGGAGAAACAAGAAGGGAAGGAATTCTGAACAGTAATGAGATTCAGCAAGCCAGGAAATACTGGGTGGTATATATGCAGAAGAAAAAATTTGGTGAAGAGAGAGAATTGCTCACCAGCCATCCATTACAGGTTCTACCAACACATTCTGCGCTCAAGGGTTTGGATGTGTTTTTGGATCAGGATTTATTGAGAGTAGGAGGTATACTACAGTTTTCTGGGCTTCCAGAGGAGAAGAGACATCCAATTTTGCTACCTTCTGGGGGGCACTTTGTGGACCTTTTGATCCTGGATACTCATCATAAGCTGTTACATGCTGGAGTTAGAGAAGTGATAATAGAGATTAGACAACAATTTTGGATTCTCAAAATTAGACAAGTAGTGAAAAAGGTCTTGCATAAATGTGTGGTTTGCAAGCGTTGGAGTGCAAAGCCTTATTATGAAAAGGTGGCTCCACTTCCGAGAGAACGGTGTGTCTATACTGCCCCATTTGATGTAGTGGGAGTAGACTTTGCAGGGCCAGTCTATGTGTATGAGCGAGGGGAGTCTAACAAAGGTTATATATCTTTTCACCTGTGCTACCACCAGAGCAATCCATTTGGAGTTGGTAAGCAACTTAAGTAGTGATGTATTTCTTTTGGCCTTTAAACGGTTTGTGAACAGAAGGGGTTTCCCAAATAAAATCATATCGGATAATGCAAAAACCTTCAAAAAGGCTGCAAAGGAACTCCAAGAAATTTGGTCCTTGCTGAAAGAGGAAGGATTCCAATCCTACTTTTCACACCAAGGGGTACAGTGGGAGTTTATTGTTGAGAGAGCACCATGGTGGGGAGGATTTTGGGAAAGGCTAGTGAGAAGTGTAAAGTGTCCATTAAAGAAACTTTTAGCTAATGCTCATTTGAGCAAAGAAGAATTCTCTACTGTTTTAGTGAAGTAGAAGCAATGGTGACAGTAGGCCTATCACTTTTGTTTACAATAGTAGGCAGGATGCAGAGCCATTGACACCAAATCATTTTCTTTGTGGTAAACGATTAACATCAAACCCCAGTGTGCCAGAAGACTTGCAGCCCATCCAGAGCACTCAAGGAGAGTTAACCAGACGGTTCAGGTACCTTGAAGAGCTACAAGATCAGTTATGGAAGAGGTGGCAGATGGAATACTTGCCAGAACTCAATTATTACCCATCAGGCAAGGTAAAGGGCTCCAATGCAAATTGTATCAAGGTGGGAGAAGTGGTAATGATTGGGGATGAAAGACCAAGGCAATGCTGGAAGCTCGGCATAATTGAAGAGTTGTTTGTTGGCAAAGACAATTTAGTTAGGTCTGCACTGGTAAAGACTTCAGGAGGAAAGTTAAAGAGACCTATACAAAAACTCTATGCTTTAGAAATCAGCAAAAACACAGATAGTCAAGATGAAACATTTGAGTTACAGCCTCATGAAGAAGGCTTGGCTAACCTTGCAGAAGGTAATGACAACAATGCCTCTTCGGTGGGGAGTGTTAGAAAATCTAGAAGAGGAAGAACCATTGTTGTCCCAAGGCGATACGATGACTAAGCTGATTGATGCAGCATTGCTTGTATATATATTAAGTTAAGGTGTGTATATATATCCATCTCATAATTGTAAGGTTAGTGAAAAATTAAATTAATTTAGAGCTAGCATTTTTTAGCTCTTGTGGCATCATTGTTTGGTCACACTGTTGGCATCATTTTGAGACGCGTGCGCGTCTTTCTACTCGTTTGTGGAAGGTCGTACGTAAAGGTGTGGTTTGATAGAGAGCTCTCTTGCAATTCAGTTTGGTTGTTTAGATACATGATTGTTGCATCGTGCAATAGTCCAGGTTGCGTTGTTGTTGCAAGGTTCATAAAGAAGACCACAAATAGTACCCTTTTGTTTACCTTTTAAGTTCATGTAATTTAAGGTCTAAGGTAGGCCCGCATCGAGTCAGCAACCCTGAGGTTACCCTGAGGTAGGACCTAATAGGATCTCAAATCCGTAAAGTTTAATATAGCTTAACTTGGGCTTTAGGTAGAACTTGCCCTTTAGAATTTGGCCGTTCACGGCTCAGCTGGGATTTCGAACCCGACAAATAAATAAAATAACACTCAGGAAACAAAGGACATCATTGAAAGCGGTACGCGTAAGCGGAAAAACAGCTGTGCTAAACTTTCTAGAGAGATCGAAGTGTTGAGAGGAAAGATCGTTAGTGGTGAGATCATTTGACTGTACCGTCATAGGCAAGGTTTAAAGCCTTGGCATGAACTTCCAAAGCCAAGAAAAACTCAACTTAACATCGATGACAGAATGTGGTTTGCCCATTATCTTGAAGATTGGGATGTGGATGGTTTCATGCATTTAGCTGTCTCCGATGAATTTTTTGTTTACGTAACATGTCGGCCTAACTACCAAAATGATCGTGTGTGGGCCACAACACCAGATGAAATCGATGACAATGAACATTATCGCGAATTATTAAAAAGTCTAGAGACTGTGTTGGTGTGTTTGTTTTGTTCACTGCAAAGAAGCTCATGTGGGTGCTGAAGCCAAATGGTCAGAGTTGAGATGGAATGGACAGTATTTTCGTGATATTATTCTATCCCAGCATGTCATTCCTTTTCTAAGAAACCCAAACAATGTTATGGATGTCGATCAGGTCACACTTCTGCACGATAAGGCCCCCTGCTTTAAGGCATTAGCCACTCAACAGTTTGTTGCGGAACCATGAGATCGATTTCTTTGGAAATGAGAATGGCCAGGAAATTCTCCTGACCTGAACGTCTGTGAACACATTGGATCAGTTATAAAGGACAAGGTTGAATGTCTCTTGTTTCAAGAACCTGCAGCAAATCGATTTTCGAAGGATACAATGACGCAACACATTGAAACTGTTTTAGCAAATTTGCGTAACGATCAAGATCTATTCACGTCACTTTTGGCAAGCTACCCAAAGCGAATTCAGGCTGTCTTGGAAGCCAGTGGCGGGAACACCAAGTTTTAATTGTTTCTCATTAAATGCAGGATTAAATTCTCTTTTGTAAGGTATGTTTAGTTTTACTGTACCTCTAATGGTTTAGGCCATGGGCTGGGGGGCTAAGGTTTATTGGAGTCCCGTAGAAGTTCAATACGGAGAAAACGAATATCAGTTCGTCAGCAAATTACGGATGACATCAAGCAATCATTTGAAACTAATATTCCCCTAACAGTTCATTGGGACGGAAAGCTTATCCAAGATCTTACTGGTGATGATAGTGTGGATAGACTTCCAATTATTGTATCAGGCGGAGGAAAATCTAAGCTTCTCTCAGTACCTAAATTTAAATCTGGCACAGGAAAAAATATTGCAGGTGCTGTGGTCGAAGCTTTGGATGACTGGGGGCTACGAGATTGTGTGCAGGCAATGTGCTTTGACACAACTGCAAGCAACACTGGCGATAAAAAAGGAGCATGTACTCTTATTGAACGCATACTTGAACGGCCGCTCCTCGGACTAGCTTGTCGACATCACATTCTCGAAATAGTAATAGCATCTGGTTTTGACAAATGTCACGGCGCTGCCACTGGTGGTCCGGATATCTTATTTAAGCGTCTTAAAAATAAATGGAAGACTTTTGACAAACAAGTTTGAAATTGTTCAAATCGATGTACCGGAAAAGCCCAGTATAATTGAAAATTGCAAGCAACAGTTGACTAAATTACAATCTCGAGCAGATTACCGAGAACTCTTAGATTTGACAATCATATGCCTTGGAGATGTTCCTTTTGATAGCATTAAATTCCATCAACCCGGAGCGTTGCACCGTGCGCGATGGATGGCGCGAGTGATATATGCAATAAAAATTTGTCTTTTCCACAAACAAATGGAAGTCACTAGACGTGAACTAGAAGGGATGCAACGTTTTGCATTATATGCTGTGCGATGCTACGTAAATGAATGGTTTTTAGCACCCATTGCTTCCTCTGCACCAGCTAATGACCTATCTCTTCTCAAGAAACTTCAATCCTACGATGATAAAGAAATATCTGTAGCTGCATCTAAAGCGCTCTCTCGCCATCTCTGGTATTTGAATGAAGAGCTCATCGGACTTTCTTTTTTTGATGAAGAAACGTCACTGGAAGTCAAGCGAGAAATGGTGAAGGCGCTGGATGTGAATGGCTCTCAAAATCCTCCTAAACGGATAAATTTGAATGTGAATGATCGTAACCTACAAGACAAAACACTAGCTAGCTTCGTCAGTTCAACAACTCGCAACTCCTTCACAAAATTAGCATTGCCAATGGACTTTTTGGACAGAGATCCTGCTGATTGGAACGCTAATGATGACTACAAAGCTGCTAGCAATTATGTAAAAAATATGAATGTTGTAAATGACAACGCTGAGAGAGGTGTTGCTTTAATTAAGAACTTCAGTGGCCATCTTACGAAAAGTGAAGAACAACTCCAATATCTTCTACAAATTGTAGAGCAGCACCGTAAGCGTTTTCCAAACGTAAAAAAATCTACAATAAAAGAGGGACTTAGATAAAGGAAATAAATGGAATAGAAACAAAATTAGAGGACTGTGGATTAGGCCTATAGGGATACCACATTAAAAAAAACGCACCGATAACAGCTACCTCAGGGGTGGTGTGGAAACGCTGAAATGAATGATATAATTGATATAAAAAATATTAATATAAATAATCCGATTGGAGAATAAAATGAAATGTTTGACCTCCGTGCGGCACCTCTAAATATTATCCGATTTGCATAAACATTGGTATTTATAATTCCTTAACTATTCTTCACAATATCCAGGGATACCATATCAAAAATAATAACTTTGAAAATTCACCCTTATAGGTTGGACCAGTCTTATATATATATATATATATATATATATATATATATATATATATATTAATATATATCAGGAGCGTGGTCATCGGTCATATCGGAATGGATCCGCCCCTGTGGGATTTCGACACCTTTCCTTATTCCTTATCCAATACTGGACTTTCATCTTTCATCAATTTCCCGTCTATGAAAAGTGTGATGCAGAATCGGATGTAGCATAATGGGTCAAGAATAAGTTTTATCAGTCTTAGTTTGGGTGTAAATACTTTGTTTAGCAGATATGTTGCATGTATGGCCATTTTCTGAGCTATAAATTCTCTTTTTTTTTTTTTCAATATTATGAATTGATTTTTCAGTTTAGTATGTGATAATCACTTTTTTCCTAGCCCTATTGTTTTATTTAGTGTAGCATGGGATGTTTCACGTTCATTACACTTGTTTTTGTTTAATTGGTTTAATTGTAATATATCAGTTTGTATGCTACATTATATATTATATATATATATATATAATATATATATATATATATATATTTATTTATTTTTTTTTTTTTAAACAAATGAGTTTCAGTATGATCCTTAACCCACACACCGTGATATAATAGTAAAATCTTTACAGGATTTTCTAGTCATAACAATAACTGTTAAAGTGTAAATAGTGTATTAATTCAATTTGTGTTCCCGATTGCTGACACAGCCTCGAACCCCCCCCCCCTTCGAAAAATCCTGGACACGCCTCTGTGTGCATATATATATATATATATATATATATAACTGCAAACACGCAGTATAATTAACGTAAAGAACGACGCTTTGTATAGGAGAATTCTCCGCGCAAGATGAGAGCGAAAGAACGAAACAAATGAAAAAATGAGGTACCCACCCGGGATATATATACAGTATATATATATATAATTTAGGGTGATTCAAAAAAATCAAATTTTTTTTTAATTGTTCAACCTGTATTTTTGTTCCCTGTGACAAAAAAGTAGTGTATGCCAAATTTGGTAAATTTTAAATAAAATTTACTATGTGCTACCAGTCGTTAAAGTTTCCCTTTTTTTCAATTTGTTTGTTTTTACAACTTATGATTTTATGTTTAATTGTTTATATTTCAGAATTTTTAATTAATGGTTTATATACTAGCTTGCTTTTAATTGTTGTTTGGAACTCGTAAGTTTGATACCAATTAATCGATTATGGAAGCTAGGCCTAACTCACCATCACCTAGTTGCTCAGTTGGGAGAAGTTCTACGAGAAAAGAAACTGAAGTATGGCTAACTGGGCAGCCCTCTGCAGTACTAAAAACATCCGTATTACCATCAGAGAAGGAAATGATGGCCCTCTTCATGCACTACAGAAATATTAAAAAGCAAGGCATTAGAGCAGAGCTTTCCAAACTTTTAACGTTGGCGACAAACTATTTAAGCATAACAATTTTCACGACACATTAATTAATTTTTGTTATCAAATATCAACTATCAGATAATTTTTCAGTAGGTGGTTTATCTTGTAGCCGATTTTGTTGATAGAAAAATCAAAATTTTCAAAATACAAAAAACACTAATGTGTCGCGACACACCAGTTTGGAAAGCTCTGCATTAGAGAATCATGCTGCTCTACTGCAGATGATGTGCTAGCAGTTTGGAAAAAAGCAGGAATACCAGTAAAACAAAGAATATATGTAGTAGATAAAATTTAAGGAATACTGAAGAAATGGCAGCTGCTTAAGAAAAACAAAGCAAACAAATTGAAAAGATCACAAAATTTAAATAATAAAGAAGAAAAATGGAAAGATAAACTGGAAAACTTATTTGACATTGCTCATGAGAATGCTATGCAGCTTATAAAAATAGAAGATGATAAGAAATTCTTGAAAATGCAACGTGGGAAAGGACGTCATGGAAAAATGGGTACCATTGATAAGGCTGTTGCTAAAAAAGAGCAAAGAGCAGCAGAAAAGCAACAACGTTATGAAAAGAGGAAAGCAGAAGAAGAGATCAAAAGAAAGAAGAATGAAGAGGCTGTCATACTCACCAGTACATCATCAGAATCAGAATCAGAGGAGAGTAAAAGTGATGAATCTGGTTTCTGTGCTGCACAACCTTCAACATGGAAAAGTAAGGTTGGCAACGTAGAAAATTGTTTGAAGATAAATTATTATTAGGAAGTCTTGATGTTTCAAAATTGAGTGACAGAAATGCGTCTCTAGTTTTAATGCCAACAATTCAAAGTCTAGGAAAAAATCCAGAAGAGTACAATGTTACAGTAGCTACTCTTCTATTCGTAGAGAGAGGATCCCTAACAATTCACTGGGATGGAAAATTAATTGAAGATATTACAGGAATGCATACTGTTGACCGTCTGCCCGTATTGGTTTCAGGAGAAGGCGTTGATCAACTTCTTGGTGTGCCTAAACTGGATTCAGGTACTGGTCTCCTGACAGCAAATGCTGTGTATCAGACATCGCTTGAATAGGGCATCTGCGAACAAATAAAATGCATGTGTTTCGATACAACGGCAGCCAATACTGGTCCTACAAATGGTGCAGCTATTCTTCTAGAACAAAAATTCGACAACGATTTATTGTGGCTGGCATGTCGACACCACATATTTGAAATTATGCTGGAAGCTGTTGTTTCAAAGTCTTTATCACCATCTTCTGGCCCAGATATAGTCCTTTTTAAGAAGTTCAGAGAAAAATGGTCAAGCATTAATAAGGAGGACTACGAAACAGCATTATCAGATCCAGATATCTATGAAAATATTCATGACATCAAAGATGACATAATTACATTTGCAGCAAATCACGATTACCTAGTTAACAATTTTTTTTTTTGGAGGTGAACCAAAAGGTGGAATAAAATTTAAACATCCAGCGGGACTTCATCGGGCTAGGTGGATGGCCGAAATTATATATTCATTAAAAACGTTTATGTTCAAATCTCAGTTCAAAGTTTCAGTAAAAGACAAAAAAGGACTAAAAGACATCTGTCTATTTGCTACTCGGTTATATGTAAAGGCATGGTTTACAGCTCCTGTGCCATCTTGCGCTCCTCGTCTTCAGCTGGAATTATTACAGAATCTTGTAGTCTACAAACAAATAAATGACACAATTGCATCTGTTGCTATTAAAAAAATGTTAGGTCACCTCTGGTACCTATCAGAAGAACTGGTAGCCTTGGCCTTTTACGATGATGAAGTGCCTACTGAAACCAAAAACAAAATGGTAAAGGCCTTGCAAAATACAACAGAAACTCTTCCTGCAAAACGGGCTTTTCTAGATCCTGCACTTATTCCAACGAAGAAATTAGAAGATTTTGTCACATCAAATACTCAAAGATTCTTTACAATAACAGAATTTAGTTCAAAATTTTTACTCAAAGATGCTAAAGAATGGCATAATGATGAAGAGTATAACTCCGCTAAGAAATCTATCAAACAGTGGAAAGTCGTGAATGATATAGCGGAAAGTAGTAAAAAACTACAGGGCTGTTTACCCTGATAGAGAAAAAGAAACATTGATGAAGTAAGGACAGCTAATGTCTCAAATATCATGCTAGTTTAATTATGCATGCTTGTGGTTATGGTAGGATCTACGGGGGAGCTTTCCACATTAAAAAAAAGCAATGCGCCTTGTACTGTGCCTCCTGGGTGGTGTGGAAAACTGTACAACAATATTGGAAAAATTTGACAATTTGAGTCGTTCTGTCAATTTGTAATTGCTGGTAGCAACACCTAAAACTTAAAAATTTGCTAAAATGTTTTAAGATAGTTGTTTTTATGCTGAAATGAACCCTTTAAAAGGTTGAACACATTAAGATATAAAAAAAAAATTACCCCATATTTGAATCACCCTATATATATATATATATAATATATATATATATATATACACACACACACACACACAACACACACACACACACACCAGACATGGGGCTGAGGCCTGGCCTCGGCCTCGAGGCCGGCCTCAGGCATATTTTGTAGGCCTCGGCCTCGGACCTCAAAAGTACCCTTGGCCTCGAGGCCAGCTGAAAAGTGGATGGCCTCGTGACTTTCGTGAGGCTTTAGGAAATCCTGATTTGTTTTGTTCTCTAATTTTCAATTCCCGGTAGCGTTGGGGGTGGAGATTCTTCAGATGGGTGCGCTCGGGGTGGAATTCTTCAGGTGAGGACCATGACCTGACAGGTGACCGTATGTGGCGGCATACTTTGATAAAAATTATTCAGACAGGTGACTAGTCAGGCGGCAGTCTTTGATAAATACTATTCAGTTAGGTGACCAACGGATTAGTGACAGGTCACTGTGACGTTAGGTACATAAATATTATATATGTCGCCCTATATAATATAAAATATGATATAATATTATATAATATATAATATAATATTATACAGTGCGTTCGAAAAGTCTCTCCGCAGTGCTATGTCAAACGCATAGGAAATTGAAAAACTACAATGTTTTCATTCAACCATGATTTAGTCATTTTATTACATAACCTTTTGATTTTACACCATGTGTTCAAAGTGTTTTCCACCATTTTGCAGACACAGAGCAACTCGTCTACACTTGTTGTCAAACACTTTTGACAACAAGCACGTTGACTGCAGAGAGACTTTTCGAAAGCACTATATAATATAATATGAAAATAAAAACCCACTCTAATAGACAGAGTTTATTTCCACGACAGTTTCGACGCCCACTGGCATCCTCCTCGGATGCCAGTGGAAATAAACTCTGTCTATTAGAGTGGGTTTTTATTTTCATATTTTGACCTTCACGTAGAAAAAAGTGAAGTTTTTTGCATATATAATATAATATTCACTCAGTCAGCAGTAGACCCATTGACGTAATGTAGCAAAACTAGTGCGGGAAAGCAATCTATCAGTTGGTCATCAGTTGAACTGAGCTCATATAATGTGTTTGTGTTATTTATGTGTATAAACTATTGTGCTGTATCTATTTCTATAACAAAAAATAGGCCAAACTAGAGAAGAATACTACCTGGTATACTGATAACTAGCTACTAGCGTCGATAATTTTGTTTTTCGCCTGTCCTAAATTGTAACATATAAACTTCTAAATAATATGATTTGAAATGAATATACAGGGTGTACACAAATCTCTTTATAACTTCTCTCTCAAATAAAAATATTAGGAAACGAGGTATACACAGTGGCGGATTATATATCAGTGAGGCTATTGAGGCTGAAGCCTCAGGCTCCCATGCTTCAGGGTCCCCCCAATCAACTGAGTTTCGATGATATAATTCGAGATTTCGCAAACTTCTTTGATTAAATATGACAGAGTACACGGCCGGATTAAGTCCTAGTAGGCCTGGTAAGCTAATCGTAGAAGTGGCCTGTCATTGTTAGAAAATCTAGAAGAGGAAGAACCATTGTTGTCCCAAGGCGATATGATGACTAAGCTGATTGATGCAGCATTGCTTGTATATATTAAGTTAAGGTGTATATATCCATCTCATAATTGTAAGGTTAGTGAAAAATTCACTTAATAAGAGCTAGCATTTTGGGCTCTTGTGGCATCAGTGTTTGGGACGCTGGTGGCATCATTTTGGGGCGCTGCGCGTTTTTTCTACTCGTTTGTGGGATGTCGTACGTACAGGGTGTGGTCTTGTATAGAGCTCTCTTGCAATTCAGTTTGGTTGTTTAGATACAAGATTGTTGCACCGTGCAATAGTCCAGGTTGCGTTGTTGTTGCAAGGTTGAGAAAGAAGACCATAAATAGTACCCTTTTTGTTTACATTAAATTCATGTAACTAAGGTCTAAGGTAGGCCCGCATCGAGTCAGCAACCCTGAGGTTACCCTGAGCTAGGACCTAATAGGATCTCAAATCCGTAAGTTTTAATTTAGCTTAATTTGGGCTTTAGGTAGAACTGGCCCTTTAGAATTTGGCCGTTCACGGCTCAGCTGGGATTTTGAACCCGACAAATAAATAAAATAACATGGTCCTTCAGAACCGGATTCTACCCAAGACTGAGTCAGTGACTATTTTTCGGCAAAGTTCTGATTGTGCAAATTGTAGCCCAAGTTAGGCCTAGACGGGTTGAGTATTATTGAATTAAGGTCCCAGGGTAGAAAGTTTGGTTGCCCAATTGCGAAACTTGGCCAGTCGTCTGTCGTTGTTTTGGCCTACATCTTACCGGTTTGGTTAATTTTGGGTTATTATTGAATTAAGGTCCCAGGGTAGAAAGTTTGGTCGCCCAATTGCTAAACTTGGCCAGTCGTCTGTCGTCGTTTTGGCCTACATTTTACCGGTTTGGTTAATTTTGGGTTATTATTGAATTAAGGTCCCAGGGTAGAAAGTTTGGTTGCCCAATTGCGAAACTTGGCCAGTCGTCTGTCGTCGTTTTGGCCTACATTTTACCGGTTTGGTTAATTTTGGGTTATTATTGAATTAAGGTCCCAGGGTAGAAAGTTTGGTTGCCCAATTGCGAAATTTGGCCACTTGTCTGTCGTTGTTTTTGGCCTACATTTACCAGTTTGGTTAATTTGGTTTATTCGTAGGCGAAGGTTGCAGACCAGTGCGCCAGTTACTTGGGTGGAAAAATTGGTATTCCATACTGGTGTTGGTTAGTACCCCACCTAGCAATTCAGTTTATTTGAAAGTAAAATTTACGTTTGATCAGTTCGGTTAAGTATTTCTGCCAATTCAGCTTATTTGGCATTGAGCCCAATTGTTGTTTGCATTGAAGATGAGTGCATCTGAATTGAACAAATTTATAAAAAGGAGAAGCGCCTACAAAGGTCTAATTACAAAGGTCATTGCCACTATAGATTCTGCTATAGAGCAAGAGGATTTACGCTTAGTGACTGCGCAGCTTTCCATATTAGAAACTAAAAAGGTTGCTCTAAGTGAGGTAAATGTTAAAATTGAGGATCTTATAGAAGAGGATGAAATAGAAAATAACATAATTTACTTTGAAGAGATTATTGATGATATAATTAACGTAGGCCTCCGAGCAAAAGAGTTTAGCAGCTCAGTACAGTTAGAGACCAGGTCTAATAATGAAACACAACACTCAACAAATGATGCTTGTGAAGTTAAGGTTAACAGATCTGTAGTTCAATTACCGAGGCTTGTACTCAAAACATTTTCTGGGAGTATTCAGGAATGGCAAGGATGGGCAGACAGTTTTCAATCAGCAGTTCATTCTAGTCAAGTGTTAAGTGCCGTGGAGAAGTTTAATTATTTGCGGTCCCTCTTGGAAGGGGAGGCAGCAAAGACTATAGCAGGATTAGCATTAACAGAGGCTAATTATAATGTGCTTGGGATATATTAAAGAAACGGTTGGTAAGCCAGAGATCTTAATTAAAAGCCACCTCCGTGCACTTTTAGCTATACCTCCTGTTAATAATCCTAATAGTGTCAAGGAGTTACGGCAGTTATATGATGAATTTGAAATTAGAACTAGGTCCCTGGACAACTTGGGTGTAGGAATGGAAAAGTATGGTATAATGTTGGTTCCTACACTGGAGTCTAAATTGCCTAGCTCAATTTTGCTTGAATTATAGGGACACTCTGCAGAACATGTGTACATCCCCCTTCAGCAGATGTTAAGTCTTTTAGGCACAGAATTAGCAAGACGAGAGGGAGTTGAGTGCACAGTGGATGGTAACAAGAGGACAAAGGCAGGCACAGCACCAAAGTTCCACAAAAAGGAATAGCCCAGGTACAGTGTCAGCTCTACATGCCTCCTCTGAGAATAATTAAAGGGAATCAAGGAATGCATATTTTGCGAAGGCAACCACAAGTCATATAAATGTGAGGTGGCTGAGGCCTTACCCTTTGAGGAGAGAAAGGACAGGTACTAAGTCCACAGCATGTTTTAAATGTTTTTTGAAAGGTCATAGAGCAGGTTTTGTAAGTTTAAATTTTGTGCAAAAATGTCATTAGGCATCAGCCATTATTGTGTGAAAACACTCTTAGTAGCCTACCCCAGAAGTATAGACATCATGGCACATGCCACTGCTATGCAAGGGAGTAAAAGTAAGGGGGATTATTGCAAACAACTGCAGCCTTATTAATTGGGAATGAGGGAGAAGCTACTGTAAGAGTGTTGTTTTGATAGTGGTAGCCAGTAGTTTTATTAAGACCAGAATTTCAAGAAAATTGAAGTTTAAAGAACTTAAGGAAAATTTAAGAATTTCTGGGTTTGGGGGTTTCCGTTCAAAACCGAACCAAATTTAAGAAGGTAGAAGTTTCTGGTTAAAGGTTGTTACCGGCAAAGTCCCACTATCAAGGTCCAAGCTGTAGAGATTGAGGACTTTGTGCTCCAGTCACTACTTGTTTAGATATGGCATGTGTCCAGAATTGCAAGTTAAAGGAATTAATTTGGGCAATAATAAGTTTGAGGGAACAGATATTAGTCTTTTGATTGAGCTGACTTTATTGGGACTTCATCACTGTAATATTGGGTATTTTTTGGGACTTCATCACTGGTAATATTGTCCGTACATCTCAAGGCCCGTAGCTATTGAAAGTAAGCTAGGCTGGATGCTACATGGTAGTATTGCAATGAAATGGAAGTTAAGGCTCTTTTTGTTAAGATTGAGGAGAACAGCCATGGTCTGGAAAGGCATTTGAAAGCGTTTTGGGAACTTGAATCTATTGGCATAAAGGACAACCAGGCAAGTACAGTGAACAATGATGTTTTAGAGCAATTTGAAAAAGGGATTGGGTTTAGAGATGGTTGCTATGAAGTTGGCCTACCATGGAAGGATTCTTGCAAACCCGGTTCAAACCTTCAGCTAGCTAATCGGAGGTTGGAGACTTCATTGTACAGGCTAAGAAAAAATGAGGTTGTTAATTGAATACGATGAGGCCATCCTAAGTTATGTAAGGGAGGGCTATGCTGAAAGGGTGCAAGGTGAGCTGGTGAGCCAGGAGGCACATTATCTGCCACACCATGCAGTGGTACGGCGAGACAAAACTACCACCAAACTGAGGGTAGTTTTTGATGGCTCAGCCAAGGACAAAGGTGGTGTGTCCTTGAATGACTGTTTGGATGCTGGGCCAAATTTAAATGCAGATTTATTTTCCTTGTTACTGAGATTCAGGTTTGGTAGAGTAGCATTGACTGCAGATGTGAAGCAAGCCTTTTTGCGGATAAAGTTAAAACCAGAGGACAGAGATGCAGTAAGGTATCTGTGGGTGGATACGAAAGACTTGTTGGAAAATGAACCTAAGGTTCAAGCATATAGAATGAAGTCAGTGTTGTTTGGCCTCAGCTCTAGTCCATTTCTGTTGGCAGCTACTATGCAGTACCATTTTAAGAAATATTCTGAAGTCTATCCTAACACTATTGAACACATAAGGAAAATTTTTATGTTGATGATTTGCTGTGTTCCGTGGATAATACAGAAATGGCTAAACAGATATTCATGGAGGCTAGAGCTATAATGAGGGAGGCTGGCATGGAGCTTAGAAAATGGCAGACCAATCATTCGCAATTACAAGAGTTTATGAGTCATTCCTGTGTAGTACCTGATGCAGCAGAAAGTATTGAGGATTCTGGTATTAAGGAGTTGTGGGCAATAGATGCAAAGGTGCTAGGCATTGTTTGGCAGCAAGATGATGATTTGTTTACCTTCAATGGGAAATCTTTAGTAGAGCTGGCTGAGAATGAGACAAGGTGGACAAAACGTACAGCTCTTAGTTTGGCTTCAAAGGTCTTTGATCCTCTTGGATTCCTGGCTCCATTTGTGATAAAGTCAAAAATTTGGTTTCAGAGCCTCTGGGAAATTGGACTTGGTTGGGACCAAGGTTACCTGATCATATGGTGGTAAGGTGGAAATATTGGTTCAAAGAATTGGCACATCTTGGAGACATTGAAATCCCAAGATGGTACTTTGGAGAGTTGAACAATAGTCCAGACAATTTGGAGCTGCACATCTTTTGTGATGCAAGTGAGGAAGCCTATGCAACTTGTATTTATATAAGAGGCGCATTGCAAGAGGAAGTAAGTTGCAGGTTGGTTGCTGCAAAGAGCAGAGTAGCACCTTTGAAAAGGCTTTTCGTTCCAAGGTTGGAATTGATGGGTGCCGTTATTGCTAGTCGGCTTGCAATTACAGTGCGAAAGTCTTTGGCCCTCTATGAAATTCCAAGCTATTATTGGACAGACTCCACTATAGTTTGGCACTGGTTAAGAAGTCAGGCAAGGAAATGGAAACCATTTGTTGCCAATAGGGTGGAGGAAATTCAAGCGCACACAGATCCCAAGCAATGGAAGCATTGTCCAGGCATCCAAAACCCCGCTGATTTACCAACACGAGGAATTTCAGTGAAAGATCTTTCACAGTCAAGTTTGTGGTGGAATGGGCCAGAGTGGCTAAAACTTGGAAGTGAAAACTGGCCTTCTAATCAGCCTATTGTAGGAGAATGCCAGGCTGAAGAAGCATGGGTGAGTGAGGTGAGAAAATGCGCTGTGAACAGTTGTCAAGTTATGCAGCAGGACCCCATATTGAGGCTTGAGGACATTAGCAGTCTGAAAAGATTGTTAAGAGTGACAGCATGGGTATATAGATTTACCAACAACATTAAGGGAGAAACAAGAAGGGAAGGAATTCTGAACAGTAATGAGATTCAGCAAGCCAGGAAATACTGGGTGGTATATATGCAGAAGGAAAAATTTGGTGAAGAGAGAGAATTGCTCACCAGCCATCCATTACAGGTTCTACCAACACATTCTGCGCTCAAGGGTTTGGATGTGTTTTTGGATCAGGATTTATTGAGAGTAGGAGGTAGACTACAGTTTTCTGGGCTTCCAGAGGAGAAAAGACATCCAATTTTGCTACCTTCTGGGGGGCACTTTGTGGACCTTTTGATCCTGGATACTCATCATAAGCTGTTACATGCGGGAGTTAGAGAAGTGATAATAGAGATTAGACAACAATTTTGGATTCCCAAAATTAGACAAGTAGTAAAAAAGTCTTGCATAAATGTGTGGTTTGCAAGCGTTGGAGTGCAAAGCCTTATTATGAAAAGGTGGCTCCACTTCCATGAGAACGGTGTGTCTATACTGCCCCATTTGATGTAGTGGGAGTAGACTTTGCAGGGCCAGTCTATGTGTATGAGCGAGGGGAGTCTAACAAAGGTTATATATGTCTTTTCACCTGTGCTACCACCAGAGCAATCCATTTGGAGTTGGTAAGCAACTTAAGTAGTGATGTATTTCTTTTGGCCTTTAAAAGGTTTGTGAACAGAAGGTGTTTCCCAAATAAAATCATATCGGATAATGCAAAAACCTTCAAAAAGGCTGCAAAGGAACTCCAAGAAATTTGGTCCTTGCTAAAAGAGGAAGGATTCCAATCCTACTTTTCACACCAAGGGGTACAGTGGGAGTTTATTGTTGAGAGAGCACCATGGTGGGGAGGATTTTGGGAAAGGCTAGTGAGAAGTGTAAAGTGTCCATTAAAGAAACTTTTAGCTAATGCTCATTTGAGCAAAGAAGAATTCTCTACTGTTTTATGTGAAGTAGAAGCAATGGTGAACAGTAGGCCTATCACTTTTGTTTACAACAGTATGCAGGATGCAGAGCCATTGACACCAAATCATTTTCTTTGTGGTAAACGATTAACATCAAACCCCAGTGTGCCAGAAGACTTGCAGCCTATCCAGAGCACTCAAGGAGAGTTAACCAGACGGTTCAGGTACCTTGAAGAGCTACAAGATCAGTTATGGAAGAGGTGGCAGATGGAATACTTGCCAGAACTCAATTATTACCCATCAGGCAAGGTAAAGGGCTCCAATGCAAATTGTATCAAGGTGGGAGAAGTGGTAATGATTGGGGATGAAAGACCAAGGCAATGCTGGAAGCTTGGCATAATTGAAGTTGTTTGTTGGCAAAGACAATTTAGTTAGGTCTGCACTGGTAAAGACTTCAGGAGGAAAGTTAAAGAGACCTATACAAAAACTCTATGCTTTAGAAATCAGCAAAAACACAGATAGTCAAGATGAAACATTTGAGTTACAGCCTCATGGAGAAGGCTTGGCTAACCTTGCGGAAGGTAACGACAACAATGCCTCTTCGGTGGGGAGTGTTAGAAAATCTAGAAGAGGAAGAACCATTGTTGTCCCAAGGCGATATGATGACTAAGCTGATTGATGCAGCATTGCTTGTATATATTAAGTTAAGGTGTATATATATCCATCTCATAATTGTAAGGTTAGTGAAAAATTCACTTAATAAGAGCTAGCATTTTTGGGCTCTTGTGGCATCAGTGTTTGGGACGCTGGTGGCATCATTTTGGGGCGCTGCGCGTTTTTTCTACTCGTTTGTGGGATGTCGTACGTACAGGGTGTGGTCTTGTATAGAGCTCTCTTGCAATTCAGTTTGGTTGTTTAGATACAAGATTGTTGCACCGTGCAATAGTCCAGGTTGCGTTGTTGTTGCAAGGTTGAGAAAGAAGACCATAAATAGTACCCTTTTTGTTTACATTAAATTCATGTAACTAAGGTCTAAGGTAGGCCCGCATCGAGTCAGCAACCCTGAGGTTACCCTGAGCTAGGACCTAATAGGATCTCAAATCCGTAAGTTTTAATTTAGCTTAACTTGGGCTTTAGGTAGAACTGGCCCTTTAGAATTTGGCCGTTCACGGCTCAGCTGGGATTTTGAACCCGACAAATAAATAAAATAACAGTCATGTCTAGGCTCACGCTAACATCTGCCTAGACACTCAGGTTTGGTAATTCTACAAAATAACCTATGGCATGTACAGTGCTTACAAGAAGTCTCGCGCCTCTGTCTCGTCCCAAGCTAGTCTGTTAGGTATAAAATGGGCGGTCCTTATGGCAGCGGAGGTGTGTTCGGATTGGTGCACATAATTGCTCTAACGGTGTAAGAGGTACTTACATTCATGTGTGTATTATGCCATATGATGTGCGTAATAAATAATCATTTTTAAATAGTTGGAGCGTTCAAGGTCATCTGTAATAATCTATCGACTACCCCTCAAGCCCACTCTCAACACTTAGATTCCCCTAAGACACAGGCGTCTTCAAATAACATGAATGCGTAGAGATCTAAGGTGTTAGATTCCATATTATATAATTTATGTGCTAGGTTTAAGAACGCTGGCATTGAAGGATGGAAGGAAGGGACAGTAAAAGCGATAAATAATAGGTTTAATGAAGGAAGTGGAATGAGGATGGAGGTAAGCGTTGCTATGTCGAAGGAAACGAGGTTGGGTGGGGAATTACGAAGGGAGGAGGAAATGCTAAACACAAACTCAAATATTTATTTTAATGCCCTAGACCTAGAAAGACAAAGAGCAAAATACCTTAAACTAACAATGAATTGACAGAAACAGAAGAGTCTGGTCTTAGACGCACTGATAGGTTTAACGTATGTGGCTAGAGGCCGCCACTCAGAATTACCACTACTACCTAAGTCATAATAAGGTTATTTACTATGATAGAGTAGTCATGAGCAATGTTCCCTCTAATTTTTTTTAGTCCGTGTGCGCAAGAAATTTTCGCTGTGCATACATTTAGATTCATGGTGAAAAATTGTGCAAACTTTTCTGAGCGCTATTATCTTCAAAATGAAATATATATATATATTAAATACTTAATAAATATTATTTCCATAAGGTGATAGCTTGATCATTACGGTACTATTAAATGTTATTAAAAAAACTCTTTACAATATTATATATTCTTAAAAAAGAAAACATTTTATCCATTCTAAAAATATGAATAAAATAAAAAATAGTAAAATAAAATTCAACAAAATAAAGAAATAAAATAAAAATAACATTAATTGAAAATTACTATTTTAGTTATCATTTCTCAAAACAATTTTTAGCATTTAGCAATTTAAAATAGACTATCAAGATTAATACATGATTTTATCCATTCACAAGATAGGAATGAAATAAAAAATAATAAAATTCAATAAAATAAAATATAATCAAAATAACATTAAATGAAAGTGCCTTTCATTTAAGTATGATTATGATTTTTCCTACGATCTTTAGCATTTGCCCATTCCAAATAAACTCTATGAAGATTAATACATCCGTCATCATTCAGGTAACTTTTAATTCGCATGAGCATCTCCAAATGATTTTCTTTCAAGCGGTTTCTTAATTTGTTTTTTATAGAATTCATTAAACTGAAGCCACGCTCACAGTCCACACTAAATGCTAGGAAAGCTCCCCAATATCCATCAACTTAGCAAGGTCACAAAATTGTTCATTTTGGAGGACGAATGTCACCATATCATCAAACTTTTTAACCAGAAATTACTTCATTTACTGTCGTGACTCATGATACGCTTGAGCCTGTGCGCATTTTATTTTGCTGTGTGCGCGGGTTTCACAACGCGTGTGCGCGCGCACACGCGCACACCTTAGAGGGAACATTGGTCATGAGTAATTATGGAAATAAAATATGATTATACTGTTGATGGCTGACTATATTCAGTTGGGATATAAAATATTGCTGACAATCTTTGGGTCCTTGGCTTTTAAGACGAATTTTTTATGCATATGTTCAACAAAATAGGAAATTGCCTGATTATTATTACCATTCGAAGGGTTGGTACCCTTCACAACCGAAATCAATTTCAGAAGGGGTGCATGGTATCCTCATTTCCTTTATCGTCCCAGCACGCTTCACATAAGCCATTTACACAAAGATGGAAAGGCCGTCTGTGCACCACGAGACGACCCAGGCAATGCGGGGAGCAATGGTGACATTGCATGAATATGGTGTGCCAATAAGAGAAATATCAAGATGACTAGACGTTTATCGAAGCACTGTGGAACGGTAGATTCATCGGTATGAAGCAGAAAACTCAATCGCTACTTTGCCAAGGTCTGGTCCTCCGCGTTCAACATCTCAAGAGGAAGATGCTGCGATTGTTAATCATGCCAGAGAGCATCCGTTTGTTCCAGCGACGCATATTTACAGACACCTGAACCTTCGTTGTAGCGCAAATACAGTGAACAACAGACTTCACGAAGCAGAGTAGTTTTCTCGCCGTCCAGCTATAAAACCTGCATTGACGATTGAGCATAAAGAGGCGAGGATGGGATTTGCCTTGCAATACTTGCCGCAGGAGGAAGAATTCTGGAGAAAAGTTGTGTACTGTGACGAAAAAACATTTTCAACAGATAGTCATGGTTCCCTGCATTGTTGGAGGCAGCGCGGAAAACGCTATGAAGAAGGAAATGTTTTCCCGAGCAAACGTAGTGGTCACATCAATCTCGGTGTGTGGGGCTGGATGTCTGGCTATGGTGTCGGAGAATTGACTCAAGTAGATGGACGCTTTACTGGACAGCAATATTGCCAGATACTGGAAGAGGTGCTGCTACCCAGTGTTCGTGCGTATCTGGTTCCAGCACCGGAACCATTTTACTTAATGGAAGATAACAGTCCCATTCATAGGAGTAACGTTGTGAGAGGGTGGTACGAAGATCACCCAGAGATTATTAATCTAATTCTGCCACCACGTTCTCCTGATTTGAATCCGATTGAAAACCTTTGGGCAATAATGATTAACGAATGGGAGCAACGCAATGAAAGAACATTTGAAGCACTTTTAGCTTACACGAGGAATAGTTGGGAGAGCTTACGCCGAACACCAAACATTCCCTACGATCTGGCCTCTTCTATGCCGCAACGATTGCAAGAAATTATTGATGCTGGAGGAAGCTATACGAAATACTGATGTTAAAGCCATGACGTAAATGTGTATCGAATATATATTTATGTTAATATAGAATTTTATTATATTTTTATGTTTGACATCTATAAAAGTATATATTGTTTCTGGAAAAAAATAAAAACTGGCAACATCGAGGTCATCACATGTTTATGGGAATTGTCATATGATATGCTACCAATAAACTCTTATATACTACTATATACAGTATACTATATTACGTAATAATTACGATGAACAAATCAAATGCAAATTTCTCTGATTCACGGCCCACCAGTCTTGCTTTAAACCAGTGGTTGTCAAACCGGGGTACGCGAGGGGTTTCCTGAGGGTACGTAAGCTCTGCTGCAAAAACAAGCAAGTTGGTTAATCAATTATAAAATGAATTTATACAATTATAATTATCATCTATCATTTAAATTTTTTTGAAAATATATATTATAATCATTTATTTATAATATTAATATTTAATTATAAATTTAACTCATCATTAGTACACAAGTTATTATTAAATTATTTAATATTAATTATTTTATATTTTTATATTTTAATATTTTATTTAAATTATTATTATACCCGATATTGGTACAAATTGGTACGAATCGTACAATGCTGTAAAAAGAGTAAATTATATCAAGTCTCGAGCAGCGAATTCACACCTCTAAAATTCTTTGTGAGGAGATGGGCAAAAATCATACTCAGTTGCTTTTGCACACTGAAGTGCGCTGGCTCTCACGAGGAAAGGTATTAACACGACTTTTTGAACTTAGGGATGAAGTGAGAAGTTTACTTAGCCGAAATTCAGACTTATTAAAATTTATAGAAAATGAGGAGTGGCTTTGTAAACTGAGTTATTTGGCAGATATATTCACCAAATTAAACGAACTTAATCTTGAACTTCAGGGGTATGATAAAAATATATTGCAGGCACAAGAAAAAGTCAAGGGATTTTTTGGGAAAGTTTTATACTGGATAAAGTGCATAGAAGACAATAATACCACACCTTTCTTGTCAGTGACTCAGTTATGAATATTATAAAGCAGCATTTAGTGAGCCTTCGTGAATCATTTTTGCATTACTTTCCATGTATTAATAGAGATTCCCCACAAAGTGAATGGATAACGAATCCGTTTTCGAACCTTGCTGTGTCTAATGCGGAGCTTCCCGCTCGTTTAAAAGAACAATTGATTGAATTGGCAGCTGACAGCTCACTTAAACATAAATTCAATGACTTTTCTGTCGCCGAGTTTTGGAAATTGGCCCATATTGAATACAAAGAATTAAATGAATTTTCTCTCAACAAACTACTTCCATTTCCGTCCACCTATTTATGTGAAAAGGGATTTTTGGCACGGACAGCTATCAAGTCGAAAGAAAGAAACCGCCTACATCCAGAAGCTTGCCTCATAATGGCACTCACAAATATCAATAATTGCATTTGAGCAAATAATTTAGACCTGCGTCAAAATCACTTAGGTATCATGCCATGATTTGGGATATTTGCCGAATTAGTCGTTCTCTATAGTCTACACTCTACAGTATATATTGAGACGGTATAATGTAATGCCCAGCTAATATTATGATGACTAGGATTGCTCCATAACCATCCCAACATCCCGAAACTTGCTCCATTCTGCTTCTTAATCATTTGTATTTTAAACACTAAAATGTAGCAGAAGTGACGTAATAATGGACGTCATTGATTGTGTTAGAGCAGTTATGTGTACCCATCCGAACACACCTTCGCTGCCATAAGGACCGCCCATTTTATACCTAACAGACTAGCTTGGGACGAGACAGAAGCGTGAGACTTCTTGTAAGCACTGTACACTCAGTATTGGCAGCAGCTACAACACTTGTTCACAACATAGTATTGTTTAAGAAAAGACGATGAAACGAACAAATTTACTACTGTAGTCTGTACATGTAAGACAAAACTTTTGGATATATGATACTTTGGTTCAAAAGATTATATAAAACATAATGGTACTTGTAGGTTATCTCCCCCCCCCCCCACCAATTTTGACAGAATATTTTCGTTAAAACTAACGAAAATATCACGACTTAACCTAACCAATTATCAAGGGCGTACAGTTGATCTATTAGTAAATAGTAAATACTATTCCAGACACAAACAATGTTATAATTAATAATAGATCAACTGTACGCCCTTGATAATTGGTTAGGTTAAGTCGTGATATTTTCGTTAGTTTTAACGAAAATATTCTGTCAAAATTGGTGGGGGGGGGATAACCTACAAGTACCAACATAATGACTAGGAAAGAGGCAAAACAAAACGACTAGGAGTGGTCAAAGACTAAGCTTTCAAACACCTTTTCGTTTTTTTGCTGGCATGTGCAGCAGTGCAGGATGTGTTCCGAAAAAGTGACCTGGTACATTTGGCCTGGTAGGCTATAGCCTACTTCAGCCTATTGGTTAATCCGGCCCTGACAGAGTACACAAACTGACAAATTCCCTGTTTTATTTTATGTTTTATAGGCCCTAAAGTAAAGTTTGTTTAATACTGTTTGGTTTTGGCAAACGGCAAAATACACTGTGTTAAGGTTCGTTTAAGTTTGTTTCTCAATTAGCCTGAGCACCGTACATATAATTCGTGTAAATGTACTATGTACTGTACATGTACATGTATTGTTAATAAAAAACTATAGAAAAGGGCCCCCATATTCTTCATTGCCCCGGGGCCCCGAGGTGTCTTAATCCGCCTCTGGGTACACATACCGTTTTTGCGCCATCTGTGAGAGAAAGTAATAAAGTTTCACGTGGTAGTTGTCAGATGTCAGATTATTGTACAAGGTGTACACAAATTACGAAATTGGTACGAAATTCATTTCCAAATTCATTTCCAAAATCGGTGGATTGGCCGTGGGTCCCATCTCTTGGCCGGACAGATCACCAGACATAACACCCTGTGACTTTTTTCTATGGAGTTATGTAAAAGACTGCGTGTACATAACTCCAGTGGCCAATATCGACCAATTAAAGACCAGAATTGCTGCTGCTGTTGCAAGAGTTGATGAAATGTTGCAGCGTAAATGGTTGGAGATAGAATACCGTTTGGACGTCTTACGTGTGACAAATGGTGCCCATGTTGAATGTGTTTGAAGTTATGTGAAACGTTATTACTTTCTCTCACAGATGGCGCTAAAACGATATGTGTACCTCGTTTCCTAATATTTTTATTTGAGAGAGAAGTTGTAAAGATAATATGTGTACACTGTACACCCTGTATAATATCGGATGCAAACAATAATTTTGTTAATATCGCCATTATAAATAGATGTAAATTGTTATATTGTTTGCAAATAATTTTTTCAATCTTTTTCATTTACTTTATTAATATAAAGTATTATACATATAACTTTAAAAATGTCTGATAATGGATAATATTAGGTGCAAATATACTCTTGAATCAAATTACATATATAACATGTTGAAATATCAGGTGCAAATATATTCTTAATATTATCGTTATTATATTATTATCGTATATAAATTATATAGGAGGCCTCCCCTAAAAAGGCCTCTGCCAGGCGCGGACTGGCCCCGGAGGCCCACCGGCACAGGCCGGTGGGCCCTTTCCGTTGGGGGCCCTAAATTTGTTCGACGTATTACTATATAAGACCTCAGGGGTGTTCACAGGGGTCAAAAAAAGTGCCAACCCGGCAAAGTACGTTGGCGACAAAACGACATTAAAAATTTTCCACTTTTTTTAATACTAGTAAAATAATTGATATTTAAATTGTTTAGGATTATTAACTTTAGTTTATTCGTTGATAAATTATGTCCGTTTAAATAATTTTTATTTAAATAAATTTATTATAATATATGTATTTTATTTGTTGAAAATTAATTAAATAAATATGTTAAAAATCGCTATGTTGCCAAACGCATTTCTGAGATTTTTAGTATAACCAATCAGCACTCTAGGACACTATTTTGGGCGCGAAAATAAAATTAAGTAAATAAAGTAAATATTTTTTAAGCGGTGTTGCATTTGTGCTGGCGCGCCGATTTTTTGCTCTTGGTCTTTATAACGTGATTAATTTACTGAATTTTTATTTAAGTAATTGTTAATTTTTTATATTTTTAAGCTTTAAACACATAAATATCTTAGGAGCTGAATAAAGGCCAGCAGGGCCCAGCCAGTTCAGTCTAAATCCCAAGAACCTGCATACCCAAACCTACAATCCACGCCCCCAATAATTTCCTCATATACCTTTTTTCTAAACGCCTTTGAAAACTTTATTCATTGATATTGTGCGCTATATAAGTATATATATTATTATTATCAGAGGCGTAACTAAAAGAAGAAAGGCCTGTGGCCTACTGTTGATAATGGGGCCCTCTGTAATAGTTTAAGTAAGTGACAGTTTAGTTTGGGATTGAAAAAAGTCTCTTTCTACTTCAACATTTTCTATGATTTTCATGAGTAACTTTCATATTGTAATGAACATATATATATATATATATATATATATATATATATATATAATGCAAACCCACAAGGAAAAAGAAAAATAATTACAAGGCCTTTCGTGTATTCAGAAGTACACCTCGTCATTCCCGGACTGCGTATTAATTAGATTTGATTTTGGTTGAGTTCAAAATTCTATTCAAAACTCGCGGGGATTTACAGGTCATGACAAAATTACTAGATTTTTAAAACATCCATAAACACTTTTTCGGGGGCAGAATTTACTGAAGCTTTTTGGGGGCCCTTTCAGTGACACCTGGCCGGTGGAAATTTTTGAGCCAGTCCGCGCCTGGCCTCTGCCTCTGCCTCGAGGCCTTTGAAAAATGTATGTCCTCGCCGCAGGCCCGTGCACAGGACACTTCAGATGGGGGGCTGAAAGTTAACAAAAAGGGCACCATTTCCTCCCCCTCAAAAAAAATAAATCTCTTCACAGCATTTATACAGTTATGGAAAAAAAAAGGGATCTTTTCGGTTTGACGGCCTGTAATATTTTTTAACATTACTTGTTTTTTATTGTCCAATAGTGAGGCAGTTATATGCAATTTAACAAATTTAAAATATATATTTTTAAACCGTATTGGGATCTTTTTGGTTTAACGGCCGGCAGAAAAAATCGAGTCATGGCTACGGGACCATCAAATTCTAGACTCTACCAACTAGTTAGGTTAACTGAATGCCCAGTTAGGTTAACAGAATGCCCGATTAGGTCAACTGTACGCCCTTGACGATTGGTTATGTTAAATCATGGTATTTTCGTTAGTTTACTGTCAAAACAAACGAAAATATCATGACTTAACCTAACCAATCGTCATGAGCGTACAGTTGACCTAAACCTTTCAGGGATTTTGGAATCTTAAAGCGTATATGATATTCTCTAAACTAAATTGCATATAACTGCCTCACTATTTGTTTCTCTAAAACATGAATGTTATTTTTGAAATCCTCGATTAAAACTGGACAATAAAAAACAAGTAATGTTAAAAAATATTACAGGCCGTCAAACCGAAAAGATCCAAAAAAGGGTACTTCAGAGGCATGAAGGAGCAAATGGGAGGGCTCAAGCCCCTGTAGCCCCCCCTCTGCACGTGCCTGGACTCCTCGGCCTCGAAGCCTGAGGCCAGGCCTCGTCCCTATGCCTGATATACACACAATAGTCGAATTGTAAAATTTTAACAAGGGGGATGGTGGTGAGGGTGGGTAGGGTAGTTAACAAGAGGGATGCCATCCCCCTCACCCCCCGTCAATTCTTATTTAATAAGTACCTATTTTATACAATTTACATATATATATATATATATATATATATGTTAATATTTTTATTTATTATAATACTAATATTAGATACTTTAGAACAAAAATATCAGTAACTTGAAACTATTCGGCTATTCTGACTCCGACTGCTGTATTAAACCGGATTAGCAAGGACTTACATTATATATATAATTTTAGGTTGATGTTAGAGCCTATTTTATGTAGTTAATAAGAGGGTGGTTATTTGATTCTGAGTTAACAAGGGGGATGCCATTCCCCCTCAATTCGAACCCACCCTTATGTGTGTGTGTGTGTGTGTGTGTGTGTGTGCGAAATTATTTTTAGAAATTTGGGCGATTAATGAGTAACCGAAACCATATTAGCTCCAAAAGAAATCGCCCAACTAAATCTGTCGGCCAAAATTATGAGCATGCAGGATATAGATGATGATAAAGGATGAAATGTATAAGCATGAGAGAAAAGTCAGTGAGGAGATTAAAGAGGGAGGAGGTGAAAAATTATGGGAGCATATCAACAAGCTGAAAGGAAAGGAGGTAAAGAGGCAGACAGAAATAGAATTATATGATGAACAAGGAAATAAACTGGCACCTGAAGAGGCAGATAGGAAATTTGAAGGTTACTGGTTGGGAATATACCAGAAACATTCATATAAGTCGGATACAATTTGAAATGGGGGAATGAAGACAGAATTTATAAATAGATACAGACAGAATGATTCTGCCCAAAAGATCATGGTGAGTGAGTGACACCATATAAGTGTCGGAATAGTAGATGATACTATTTTCCTTGATAGCGGCAATGAAATTTATTTACTTCTGACGTCTACGGTTCTTCTTTCCACTAAACTTTATCTGACTGCAAGTTGCGGAAAACAATTTATACCTTCGTTCAATGACGCCTCTCCCTCAGTCCGTTGAGAGAAATGGAATGCTTCTCTCGTCGAAGGATATAAATGACGAAATACCTTTATCAGTCTTTATTGCACAAGGCTAGATCACTTCTAAGATATTAGATTTCTTTTACAATGCACAGTAATTAGAAAAAGCTAATCCTTAACATAACACTTATTTAGAGAATTGTAAAACGAAAGAGAACCCAATTGGGTGACTAACCACTCAAAGCGTGAGGCACGACCCTCTCTCTCAGGTGGTGTCCCTTGAGGAACTCCCGTGGTGCCACGTTTACTAAGATTATTAAAATTACAAAGTCCTACTCTAATAATGATATTAGCAAAAGAATTTATATAATTGTGGTTCTACACTTAACTTCTTTATGTGATTTATTTTAGCCTAAAAGAACATTTAGAATTTAGGAGTCTCTGTTTAAGATTATAGATGTGGCAACACTGGAGTCGCTAGGGTTAAGAAAGGATGCTAAAGAATCTACTGGCATTGAGGCAAATTATACAAATACTAAGAATTTAACGGATTCATATTTTAATTTATACAAACGCAATAAAAGGATTAATACGTTAATTTAGACACACAAATAATATTTTTAAATTTTAACAAAAACTATTTTCATGTGGTAAACCTTTTCCATATAAGTATGGAGTTTAAGATACAAGAAAGATATGACAAAGATGACCAAGAAGTGATAATAGGAACACTATAATACCAAATACCACCTACTCTGAGAAAACATAGAGATATGGTGTTAGAGATGAGAAGTGAGATGGGATATATGGATGAACCTTTTATGACAACAAAGGAGATAAAAGAAGGATTAAAAAGTTGTAGCTGGTTCCTTCTTGGTGCTACTTGTATTTGCCGGGAAGAATGAAGGATACGAGAGGCAGGCTATCTCTTTGTTGGGTATCTCTTTAGGGGCCTCTCGTGTCCTCTTCTCTCCCTGTCGTTTGGGTTGGCGTCTTGAAGGAAAAGCCGGTCGTTTTCAGAGTTTATTGAGTTCTTGGTTGGCTGAGGTTATTTTACAGAAGATTTTGTTATTTATATACAGCTGAATTAATTAAATATATATATAAATTTATGTACAATACTTATTTATAAAGATTATATATGATTCTTAAAATTACACAATGATAAAAATATACAATTTGGTACGCGCAAAATTGGTTTGTCGGTAACTAATATAAAAATAATATAAATGCGGAAAATTAACTGCGCGGCCCCACACTACTGCCCACCCCGAGAAGCGGAGCACGTATATCAAAAGTAGAAATATTCGGGTCTTGATTTGAATCGGATCCTTCGTCCAGCTCGCGTTGATCCTCGGTCGGCCTCGTTTCCGGTTGTTGCGTTGTCCTGCGCGCCCGTCCTGAGGTCTGTATTTGCTACCTCCGAGGTGCGTCCTCCATCGTCCTTTTTCCTTGCGTGCTTTTTCTCCGATCCGATGTCGTCCGATTGTGCGCCCGGTACCTGTGTGGGACCTGAAACTATATACGCCGGTTTTAAACGATTAATTGAAATGGCTTCTGATGATCCGTTAGTTTTTTCTATTACGAAGTACTTATCGTGGCGTTCGAGAACACGGAAAGGTCCTTGATATGGTGCCTCGAATGGTTTTCGAACGCGGTCGATGCGTACCCATACGTGGCTTGATTTGTGGAGTTCCGATGGAATGAATGATTTGGGGGCTGAGTGAATGTTTCCTTGAGAGAGTTGGGCGAAATCGATTTGCGTCATTTTCTTGGCTAATTCGGAGATGAATTTTGAATTGGATTTTGACGACGAATTGGCGATCATTGGCCTCGGGCATAATAGGGTGGTTCCGGTGACGGTGGTGAACGGTGAATAACCCGATTCGTTGGGGAGACTGCGTAAACCAAGGAGAACTATGGGTAAAGCGGGGAGCCAATCTTGTTTTCGAGCGATGATTGCTGTCTTGATGGTGCGATGAGATCTTTCAATTATTCCGTTGGTCTGAGGGCGATACGACAAAGTTCTTAGTCGGTGAAATCCGATGAGAGCTGAGAGTTCCCTAAAGAGTTCGGATTCGAATTGGGATCCGCGGTCCGTTATGACTTGCAGTGGTACACCAAATCTTGAAATCCATACATCGAGAAATGCGTGTGCTATTGATGTGGCTGTAGTATCAATCAGAGGATATGCTTCTATCCATCTTGTGGCACGATCGATGCAGGTTAGGAGATATCTATATGGGGAAGGATATGTTTGACCGGGCAAAGTGGTTGGCGGTAAGGGACCGACGATGTCGATATGTACCGTTTCAAATCTTGAACTTGGTAAATCGAAGGGGGTTATTTCTGATTTTGTATGGCGAGAAATTTTTGAGGATTGACATGATTCACAATTTCGGGACCAAGTTCGAATATCCTTATTCATTGAGGGCCAAAAGTATCTTGATTTAATGATACGAAGTGATTGCTTGATGCCTGGATGAGAAATATTATGAAATTGATTGAAGATGGAAGATCGATGCTGCTTGGGAACAAAAGGACGGGGATATGGCGTGGATGTATCGCAATATAAAGTTGTATTTTCTGGAAACGGGAACGGCTTGAGACGTGGGAGAAATTCTTGCGTTTCTTGATCTTTTTGTTGAGATTCCGCGATTGCTGATAAATCGAAAGCGTCGATATGTACTGCGTTTACGTTGCGTGAAAGGCAGTCCGCTACGACGTTTTCGGATCCACAGATATGTATTACATCGCATACGTATTCCGTGATGGCAGACCAATGACGTTGTTGTCGGTCTGTCTTGGCTCGTAAGGGACTCTTGTAGGCAGAAACCATCGGTTTGTGATCCGTGAAGAGTATTACTTGACGACCTTCTAAAAATTGACGGAAATGCAGGACGGCTAGGTATGCTGCGAGTAATTCTCTATCGTATGCGGCGTACGCTTGCTGAGTTGTAGTTAATTTCTTGGAAAAGAAGGCGATGGGAACTGGTGTGCTGTCGATTATTTGATGAAGAACTGCTCCAGCTGCTATTTGTGAGCAGTCCGTAACTAAATGAAGGATTGAGCTTGATGGAAGAGGATGACAAAGCGTAACGGCGTTCCGTAGTGCATCCTTGACATCTTGAAAGGCTTGAATTGCTTCGTCGTTCCACTGTAGACTTTTGCTTTTGACTTGAGTTCTGACGATTTCACTTAAAGGTGAGACTAAATCGGCGTAACGGGGTATCATATGGCGATAGAATCCCGTCATTCCTAGGAATCTTCTGAGGCTTTGGTAATCTTGCGGTTGGGGAATATCTTGAATTTCGGAGACTTTGTTTACAGGAGGACGAATGCCTGCTGGGGAAACTTCATGACCCAGAAATTCAATTTTGGATTGCTGAAATATGCATTTTTCTAAGGAAATTCTTAAATTGTGTTCTTGAAGGATCTTGAATACGCGTTCTAAGTCTTTCAAATGGTCAACTGCGTTATTTGAATGGACTAAAATATCGTCGAGATACACAAATACGCAGTCAACTCCTCTGAAAATTGTATCCATGAAGCGTTGAAATGTTGCAGGGGCGTTTCTTAAACCAAATGGCATGTATAAATACTGAAATAAACCAAATGGAGTTGTTATAGCCGTTTTCTCGATATCTTCTGGGTGGACTGGAATTTGGTGATATGCTCTGACTAGATCGATTTTGCTAAAGCATGATTTTCCGTGCAGAGATGTTGACAGACTTCTTATATGAGGAAGTGGATATCTGTCCGGTTTCGTGACAGCGTTTAGGCTTCTATAATCACCACACCGCCCGCCATTCGCCTGGTATCTTCTTCGGAACGAGGTGTAACGGTGAGGCCCATGGTGATTTTGAGGGTTCTATAATTCCATCTTGAAGTAAGTTGTTGAAAGTAGCCTTAGCTGAGGATAATTTATCGGGTGGAAGACGTCGAGGGCTTGCAAACACTGGTGGTGCGCTGCCAGTGTCGATGGTATGCTTGACAGTGTTGGTGGAAACTTTCTGCGGTTGAGCTGGTTTCAGTAGTGAGGAGTACTTGTCAAGCAGGTTCCTGATTTCTTGAGGTAATTTGTCGGTAGGGTTAATATTGATGAGGTGAAGGTCTTTGGATTGCACAGGTTTAGTAGTGGCTTGAAGAGTTGTTGCTCTATCCTTCAAAATGCCATGCTTGCAGTCCACAAGGATGTCATAATGGGATAGAAAATCGGCGCCGAGAAGTGGACTGGAGACTTGGGCGACGACGAATGGCCACCTGAATATTCTTCGTAATTTAGGAATTGATATGTCCAGTGTTACTTCTCCGAATATTTCGAGCGGCTGACCGTTTGCGGTGGAAATCTTTACTGCGGTTGGGTGGAGTTGACAATCATTGACACAAGTTGGTGGTAAAATTGAGATGCTCGCTCCTGTGTCAATGATAAAATTGACCTTCAGACTGGCGATGCGAGCTGCGACTGAGATCAGCGGCAGGCCGGACGTCGCGTTAATCACAGCCTGCTTATCTAGTTTTCCGACGTTTCTCTTGATGGTGAGGAAGATCTTGAATTTGGGCGTGACGAGGGGAGCAGCTTGGCGTCATCTTTATTTGGCCACTTGCACCATGGCCTGCAGGTCCTTGCTTGGGGGCCATAATAAAGGTGCGCGCGGCACACCACCGGCCGCTGATTCTCGCTGAAGGGTTTTAGGCCGATGGGGATATTCGTTCTTGGGCTTGTATTGGCTCGAGTTGACGTTGGCGCCGCGTAGCAGCTTTGTTGAGCGAACGGTATTAACTCATCGGCTAGTTTGCCGAGTTGAGTTAGCGTCAGCTCCTTTTGTGCTGCTACGACGGGCGCTATTGAGGATGGGAGCGCCTGGATGAATTTATGCTTCACCAAATCATCGCTGACGCCCACCTTCAGTGCCGTAACTAATATAAAAATAATATAAATGCGGAAAATTAACTGCGCGGCCCCACAAAGTATAAAAAATGGGAAAGCTGTTGGACCAAATGGCTTAAAGCTAGAATTCTTCAAGGCATTAGGAAAGAGTGAAATGTGCACCTAAGCATTAGCACACTGCTACAACCAGATCCTGAGAACAAGGCGACTACCAAGGAATTGGAAGATGTCAAAAACAGTAATGGTGTCAAAGAAGAACAAACCTACAGAGAAAGACCTAAGACCTATAGCTTTAACTGATGTAGCATACAAGCTGTTCATGTTTATCATAAAAGCAAAGATAGAGGAACACCTACCTAGGAATAATGAGGACAAGGATACGCAAGCTGGATTTTCACTGAGGAGAAGAATAGAGGATAATATCTATATCTTGAAGTATTTTATAGAAAGTAGCTACATAAATAGAAAACCCTTGATAGTGGCAGCAATTGACTTCGCAAAAGCTTTTGATTCATTTAAAAGAGAAAAACTAGTGGAAGCTCTCATGAGATATAATATTTCACCCAAACATAATAGAAGTCATAATAGAAATCTATAATGGGGACAGAACCATAATGAGGCTAAATAATGAGCTATGTAAAGAAATAGAAGTAAGAAATGGAATAAGACAAGGATGCACTCTATTAGCAACTCTATTCAAGTTAGTGACATACGAAATTCTGGAAAAGTTGGATGACGAAGATATAGGATATAAAAATGATAAATTTAAAATACATACATTATTTTTTGCAGATGATGGATTACAGCTATCAATATCGATAGATGAGGCAAGTGATAATATCAAGAAAGTAATACAAATAGGGAGGACGTATGGCCTAGAGATTTAAAAAAATAAGAGTAATTTTATGATATTCAACAAAAAAGAAGCACCACAGCAGATACAGGGAATTAAAGTGGTAGATTCAATAAAATATTTAAATAAGATTCCACTTTCTTCGCTGTTTTTCACGCCAACTTCGGCTCTGCAGTTTGAATGTGGAAAAGCTACCGAAGCCAGACGGTGGTGTACGCCCCAGTTCCCCAGGAAGTGACGAGTAGCCGTGGATGTGAACTCAGAGCCGCCGTCAGATGACAGTTCGTCGCAGATGCCATAAGTCACGAACACCCTACGCAGGCTGTTGATGAGGCCTCTGGCGCCATCCGTGGTCCTCTCCACAATCGGCCAGTTTGAGTACCTCTCGACGATCACCAGGTAATTGGTACCTTTATAGTGGAAATAATCGGCACAGATGCACTGGAAAGGGTAGACGGGGGACACTGGAGGAATTGGAGGAGCACTGGGCTGCGAAGGTGCCATACGGTTGCAATGGTTGCAACTGTTCATGAGGATAGTGATAGCAGGGGTGATGCCGGGTCAGAACACGGACACCTCAGCCCTCGCGACCACGATACGCCCTGGTGGGCTGAGTGGAGCGCGTTCAGTACATCCTGCCAGAGAGAGGGAGGGATCACAACACGGTTTTTTAATATGACGACGCCGTCCACCGTGTACAGGTCCTCTCGGAATTGGCAATATTCTCTGAGTGGGGGTGGGAGCTCGTGACGGAAGTCAGGCATGCCCGACTCGATTATCGAGACGAACTCTGTCATGTGTTGGTCGCTGCTCGTCGCCAATCTTACCCGGTCCCAGGTAATGGACTGCAGCATGTTCAGAGCTGAGATCGCGGAGGCCATAACCTCGTCGTCGAGGGCTTCATCGTTGTACGCAGCCGTTCCCTCTGTGCGTATGCCAGCTAAGAATGAGTGGCGCAGAGCAGCTGCCGACGGTAAGTCATCATCAGCAACAGCGTCTTGGCTACTAGCGGAGATGTCGTCTGCTAGGAGCATCTTTTCAGGTTGGCGGTCGCCGGTGGAGTGGCGGGAGCCGCGGGACGTAGCGTCAGCAGCGTGATGCCTCGCACCATGTACATGGATCATGCGAAATCTGTAGCGGAGAGTCTTCTCTTTCAGATTTCTCAGTCGAGCATTCGGTAAGTCTTCCAGCGACCTGTCGCCAAACACCTTCAGCAGCGGTTTGTGGTTAACCGCGATGATGAGGTCATCGCAGCCGAGGACGAAGTACCTGGCCTTGTCCAGTGCGTCAGCGACTGCCAGAGCCTCCCCCTCGATCGGCGCGTAGCGTGACTCGGCGGGGTGGGTGAAGCGACTGCCAACGAGCGTGACCATCCAACCAGTGCGGCAGCAAAAGGGTTCAGCACCAGGATATTCACAGTGCTTTTGGGATAGCCAGAATCCGATCCCTGACTTCGACCAATCGGCCGCAAGACAGGTCGGCTTTGTTTTGTCAAATGTACTTACACCCTCCTCGATCTCACTGATGCTCACCACCTTCGACTCTTCAAACAGATTGTTGAGTTGATCATCCCATCGGAAGGGCGTGCCGGGCTTCAAGAGTTGGCGAAAAGGTATCATTCTCTTTGCCATAGCGAAAGCATACGCCACCTTGTTAATTAGCCCAAACCATGAGCGAATGTCGGTTATGTTCTTTGGTGTAGGAAAGTCAAGGATGGCCTGCAGATACTTCTCGCAGGGTCGTACTTTGTCGAGCGTGATTTCGAAGCCAGCAAACTCCACAGTGTCTTGTCCAAATACAAACTTCTCAGGGTTCAGCGTGGTGCCGTGTCTACCGCAGATGTCAATCCAGTCGACTGCTTGGAAGAAACTTTGTCTCAGGTCGTCCGACCAGAGCAGCGTATCGTCGATACGCTTGGTTTTGTTTGGAACGTCGGATACTATTTCGTCGTATAACGTCTCGAATAGCCATCACCAGAGGCGATATAGCCCTGGGGCGCCGTGCGGTACCGGTACCTGCCCCACGGAGTGATGAAGGTAGTCAGGTGACGGTCTTCCTCGCGGAGGGGCACGCTGTGGTATCCGTTCCAGGCATCGAACACGGTCTTCTTCTTGCCATGGGGCACCGACCGTGCCTGGTGGAACGGTGACTGAGTATGGTGTGTCTCGCGGGTGGCATGTATGTTCAGGGGCTGGAAGTCGACCGGCACTGGCTCGATTTCGCCCAATTTCACGTCTTGGTCGAGTCCACGCTTGACGTCATCTTGCCAGTGAAGAAGGACGGGTACCGGGGTGTGATATGCCACCGGGTCAGCTAGAGGGTCCACCATAAGTTTCAATGGAGGGCCCTCCATCATTGGCAACGGCTGATGCGCACACGTGTTAAATGTGCTTGACTTGTAGTATTCGACCAAGTACTGCCGCAGTCTGTCGCAGTTCTTCTCAGTCGCCAGGAACGGTAGTTGTGATGGCGGCCGGGGCGGTGTTTGACGTATCGGGCAGTCGCATGGGCTGGTCTGACCGCTCTCGCTGCTGATAGCACTATTTCTCGCCGGCACCATATCGCTCGCGGTGTCGGCTGCCGAGGTTGCCTCGAGTCGATGCGAAGACGTCTCACCGATCATCGGGAAGTTGTCGGTGATCATGCCGAGCGCAATGCATGCCTCCTTGCTGAGGAACAGCGTGTCGGAGTTGTCCGTGACATAGGTGAGTTGACGAGCTGTTACCATTTTACCGGTTTTGTCCTTTCCAGAGAATCACAGGATGACGGCGCCGAGTATTTTGATGCATCCGTTGTTGGCGGCGTGCATTCTCATCGTGACGGGGATAAGGTCGGCTTGTTTGAGGCCTATGTGGTGGATGACTTTGATGCCTGCCAGACAGCTCTGGCAGCCGGTGTCAGCCATCGCACCGAGTGTAGCAGTCTTGGGCGCGGCCTTTAGCTCGAATCCGAATGCAGCGTAATCTTCATCGACGGCTGTCACTGTGAGGTTTATGAATGGCTGAGGTTTGGAGGCTTGCTTAATCCATGTGTCGGAAAGGCGATGATAAAGATGATGGTCAAGGGCGATGACTCTCCTGATGCGGCGTCGGCCAGTTGTGGCAATCGAGCAGAGGGCCTCGAATACAGCACCTTCTTCGCATATTGCATGTGAATTCGCTACTATCTCGACTCTTGATGGTTTGTGCTTGCTCCTACACACTGCTTCAAAGTGGTTCTCACGATTGCAGTGGCTGCATGTGTGTCCATAGGCTGGGCAGTCTTTCTTTCGGACCCTGCCTGGGGCACTTTTGCAGTGCCCTTTCCTGCCGCAATATGAGCACACCTCATGGTTGCTGACTGTCATCTCCTTCAGAGCGTCCTTCTTGTTCCGTCTGTAGGCGCTGTTGGCAGCCTCGACGCCCTGAGAGTCGAGGAGACGTGATGCTGAGCGCTTGCCGGATTCTTTGGCCTCGACGAACTGGAAGACCTGCTCTAATGTCATGTTCTGGTTCGTGTTGCCGAGTAGGTTCAGTTGAATCTCGGGGTCCCCAATGCCGCGGGTCAGGACGTCGCGCAAGATGGCCTCCGTGTAGTTCACATCGGCATCGCAGCTCGAGCATTTGGTGATGTACTTGCATACCCCTGCCTGGCCACGGAGTCGGGCGCCGAATGAACGCACGGTTTCGTCAGGGTCTTGGCGCATGTTGTGCAGCGCCACTCTAGCAACCATGGTGCTCTCTTCTCTGACTGCGAGTTTCTTTATGGCTGCGAGCACCTCATTTTCACTTCTCCCTGTCAGACTATCACCGGCTGATCGTGTGAGGGCTTTGCGAAGAGGTTCATCGCAGCACTCCAGTAGCTGCACCACTTTGTCACGACCCGTGATTTTGGTGGCATCCACATAGTCCATCCATCGCGATGTGAAGTAGGACCATTCCTCGCTCGTACCGGCTGATGATATTGTTGGTCTCTTCACCTTCTCCACTTGGGCCGTGGCGCCGGCAGCGGACACGGAATGGACAGTGCAGTGGGATGTGAGGAGTGCTGCTACAATGGCGTCGCTGTGTGCGGGGGTCTCATATGCGCACCCCTCAATTGGACATTTCACCACGGGCATGTTGACTTGTTGAGATTCACTATTGTTTTGTATAAAGTTCCATCATAAATAAGATTCCACTTTTTGTTATTACATTTATTGACCAATATCCATAACGCTAAATAATGATGGAACTCTGAAACATACAAACAAAACATAAACACATACATGAAAAATAAAGGCATCAACATGAAGACACTATTCAATAATAATGAATATTCTCTAATATTTGGACATAACAATTAATAATACACGGAACTGTTTCCAAAAGCAGAAAGAACTGATTGTTATTTTTTTTATTTTATTGGGTTCAGAATCCCAGCTGAGCCGTGAACGGCCAAGCTCTGAAGGGCCAGTTTAACCTACAGCCCAAGTTAAGCTAGACTAAAACTTACGGACTTGGAGGTCCTATTAGGTCCTACCTCAGGGTTGATGACTTGATGTGGGCCTACCTTAGGCCTCAGTTGCATAAAATTAAGATAAAAAACAAAAGGAGCACTATTTATGGTCTTCTTTCTAAACCTTGCAACAACACACAACCTGCATCATTGCATGATGCAACAATCTTGTATCTAAACAACCAAACTGAATTGTTGCAAGAGAACGCTCTATAAGACCACGCCGTGCAAGTGCCGCATTCAACAAACGAGTATAAAGGACGCGCCAGTGCCCCAAAAAAATGATGCCACAAGAGTGTCCAAACAATGATGCCACAAGAGCCCAAGAATGCTAGCTCTAAATTAAGTGAATGTTTCACTAACATTACAATTATGAGATGGATATATACACACCTTAACTTAATATATACAAGCAATGCTGCATCAATTAGCTTAGTCATCATATTTTCAGGTTGTAGCTATGTAGATATATGGCTATATAGCTATATGGCTGTATAGATAACCTGACTACAATTAGTACAGTAGTGGTATTGATGAATGATCCACAAGATCCAAAGTTTTGAAGTTAATGTACAGCTAGTAGATGTGTGACAATCTGCAATTAGCAGAAATCAATTGGATCTTAATTTTGCATGTAACTGTATTTATAGTTTCTCTATATTAACAGTGGAGACACCCAGATGGGCCGAAGGACCCCTAGTGTGCCCACTATGAAATTTTTGCCATGTTTACCATGTTACCATGTTTACCATCGCCTTGGGACAACAATGGCTCTTCCTCTTCTAGATTTTCTAACACTGATGTTACAAAAAGCACAGAAAATGGCAAATATGACCTACTCACTAATAGAAAAGAGTTGTAATAAACTGGTTGTGGGAAAGGCATTCTGGAAAGGCTTGGCGCTGCCATCAATATTATATGAAACAACTATTATAGAACTAAACAAAACAGAAATTCAGCAGCTACAAAGATATGAGAATGGAATATAGAGAACGATACTATCAGCAGGAAGAAGTGCGACTGTGAGTGGTTTGAGGGGAGAAATAGGGGCATCAATGATGAGAACAAGAATAATGAAAGGAAAGCTGAACTATGTAAAAATTATTTTGAAAAATGACACAGGCAGGTTGGTAGGTGAAATATTCAGAAAAGTAAAATAAGAAACAAGGGGAAAGTGGATAGAGGAGGTTGAGGGATATATGAGTGACTTGAGAATAAATATAAAATACCTAAAAGACTGCAAAAAAGAGGAACTGGCGAACAAACTACGTAGCTGGGATGTGGACAACTGGAGGAAAGATATGGATGGAAAGGAAAGTTTAAAAATATATAGGAAATGGAAAGGAAACATTGGAGATACGGAGGATATACAGTGGCGGTTCCTCATATGGGCAATATGGGCAGCCGCACAGGGCGGCATTTGTGGAGGGGCGGCATGAGCGCCTGCAAAAAAAATAAAAATAAAAATAAGAATAAATAAATAAAGAAATAAATAAAAATAAAAAATAAAATAAAATAAATAATAAAAGATCAATAAATATATTTTTATTAATAAAAAACCATCTATTGCATTTTCCATAAACCTTCCCATAAAAGACCTAAACAATGCAAAATGCTTCCAGATTAATATTATTGGGAATAAAGGCCCATACTTTAACATATGTAATGTTATTTTTCTGGGTTTGGTTAAATAGTGAAATGTATATTATTTATTACAGAACGAATCTTCACACTAAGCCACTAAGGTCTGTCAAATAACCGCAAATGGATAAGAAGAGGTCAAAGCTATCAGGTGCTCAGTTTAGAAAAAAGAGGAAAGAAGAAGAGGAGAAACGAGCAAAAGATAAAGGTATAGAGCTATGTCATCTACTCTTCACTGCTATATTGCACTGCTATTTTGTGATATAGCTTTCTGAGTCATTTGAAGTGTACTATTATGTATATAATTAGCCATTAACCAAGGAGGTTGTATTATTCATTTGTTTCCTATTCTAAAAGTTTAATAAATTGTGCTTAATAACATGTTAAATTAATTGTACTAGCCTATTCATGCATTGGTCTGTTATGTTCTATTTTACTATTTGCAGGGGCACTTTTGAAATATTTTGGAACACCCTCTGCCACTAGCCAGGATGAGAAGCCGTCTACTTCTGCCATTATTGAGGCTGAGGAGCCATCTACCTCCTCAGCCTCACATATGTCTCCACAAATGCAGTCTGATCCTGAGGATGAAGACCCATTTGCTTCTACTTCTCCCCGGCAGGACTCTTCAGGTGAGTTTGTGTGCACATATGTCTGTGAGTGTGTGCGTGTGTGTGTGTATGTGTATGTGTGTGCATCCCTGCAAAGCATTTTGCAAACAGTTATAAATTATAATGTTATTATCACTGGGTCTGGGTTACTGGGTATGTGTGGTGTTTCACCACCATAATTCCATAACACCACCACCATAACAAAGTGCTGTGAATAATGTGTTATCTAACTTAGGTGTGTATACTAATGAGTAATGCTCTTGTTCTTTCTATTAGAAAGGCCTGGAGCAGAATCGCCTCCTGAGAATGAGTCTCTGTCCACCGACCCTGCTAACTGGCCTTCAGTTCTGACTGAGAGAATTCGGACACAACTGGTTTCCAGGGGACCAAGTCAAGTACCATCTGACTTTGTATTCCCTAGAAACGACAGTGACGGAAGAAGTTTCCACCATCAATACTTCAGGAAGTCATTGGTTAGTGGGGAAAATATAACCAGAAGTTGGTTGGTCTATTCCTTAAAAAACAACAGCCTTTTCTGTTTCTGTTGTACATTATTTTCCAAGAGGAAAATAAATTTAACAAGTTTGGGACTCTCGGACTGGAAGCATGCAAGCTCATTGCTCACATCACATGACAACAGTTCAGAACACCTAAATTCTATGAAAATCTGGAAAGAACTGGCAGTGAGGATGAGAAAGGGGGAGACCATTGACAAGCAGGAGATGGCACTTCTGGAGGCTGAGAAGTTGAGATGGAGAGCGGTGCTGACACGTCTCACTGCTATTGTGCATTCTCTGGCAGTTAGGAATTTGGCACTAAGGGGACATACAGAAAAATTGTTCTCACCATCAAATGGCAATTTTCTGAAAGAAGTTGAACTGATGGCACAATTTGATCCTATAATGCAAGAGCACATTAACCGTGTCCAAAAAGGGACCTCCAGTCACACCAGCTACCTCGGCCACCACATACAAAACGAACTCATTGATTTGTCGAGCAGCAAGACCATTTCAGCAATGGTGAGCGACATCAAACAATCAAAGTTTTTTTCAATAATTCTAGATTGCACTCCAGATATCAGCCACACTGAACAGTTGTCAGTTGTGATTCGGGTTGTGTCACTGGAGGGGAAGCCCCATATAAAGGAACATTTCATGGGGTTTTTGGAGGCAGAGGAGTCCACTGGTCAACATTTGGCATCTCTGATTCTGAAGAGACTGGAGGAGCTAAAAGTTCCTTTCATGGACTGTAGAGGACAATCATACGACAACGGGGCCAACATGAGGGGAAAAAACAAGGGTGTTCAATCCAGGCTCCTAGAAATTAATCCCAGAGCTCTGTTTGTTCCATGTGGGGCTCATTCTCTGAATTTGCTTGTGGCCGATGCTGCTAAGGGATCTATTGATGCCACAAGTTACTTTGGCATCTTGCAGAAGCTTTACAACTTGTTTTCAGCCTCCACACAACGATGGGCCATTTTGAAAAAACATGTGAACATCACATTGAAGATGTGGTCTGATACAAGGTGGGAAAGCAAGATCAAGAGTGTGGAGCCCCTGAGATATCAGGCAGCTGCAGTGAGAGATGCACTGATCGAGGTGAGGGACCACACCAAAGACTCTGTAATAAAGGTCGAGGCTCAATCTCTGTCAGAGGAGGTTGGGTCATACCGCTTCGCCATTTGTTCAGTGGTGTGGCATGACCTGTTGTGCCAAATTCAGCATGTGAGCAAGCAGATGCAGTCTCCTAGCATGCACGTTGATGTTGCAGTAAATCTCCTAAAAAAAACAGAGAGAGGTCTCCGCAATTACAGGGCAACAGGTTTTGTGGCTGCACAAATGGCAGCCACAGATATCTGTGAACAAATGAATGTGGAGGCTGTGTTAAAACAAAAACGGCTGAGGTCCACAAAGCGGCACTTCTCCTATGAAGCATCTGATGAGTCCTTGATTGATGCTTTGAAGAAGCTGGAGGTGACATTTTTCAATGCAGTGGTTGATGCTGCAACATCAGCCATTCAGGAAAGATTTTCCACGTTGGAAATTGTGGGAGAGAAGTTTGGAGTGCTGACACATTTCCAAAATCTCACATTTGAGGAGCTGACAGAACAATGTATGAACCTTAGTACTACACTACACTTTAAGGGACAATCTGACTTGGATGGCAGAGAGCTTGCACAGGAGCTGAAGAACTTGCCTGACTTGCCATCAAAGACCATATCCTTGCTTGAACTGCTGACATTTATCCATGAAAGGGAGCTCTCTGAAATATATCCAAATTTGTGGACTGCTCTCAGAATTGGTCTTACTCTTCCAGTCACTGTTGCTGAAGCAGAGAGGAGCTTTTCAAAGCTGAAGCTCATCAAATCCTACCTGAGGTCAACTATGTCACATGAACGCCTTACCGGTCTGGCCATCATCAGTATAAATCATACAATTGCTGAGCAGATTTCATATGATGATTTAATTCATGACTTTGCATCAAGGAAGGTAAGAAGAGTCAGGCTTTAGATGGCAGTTGTGCTGTGGTGCAATTTATTTTGTTTCTTGTTCAAAGTGTAGCATAATAATTACCCTCTCTTAAGTGTCTTATTCTATTTATGTGATAGAGCATTTGTACAATTTAGAAATTTGATTCTCTAGTTTATTTATGGCAGTTGTGCAATTTAATTTGTATTTTTCCTGTTCATAGTATCATAATTACATTCTCTTAAGTGAGTTATTCTATTTACGTGATGAAGGATTTGTAAAATTCAGAAATTTGAGTCTTTGTTTTGGTTCTGAAGTTCCAACAATTAGTCCAATAAAAAGTTATTTTGTGAAAGAGTTATGTTTGTCCTTTATTTTGGGGGGATTCGAATGTGTGTGTGTTGGCGAACAGGGGGGGGGGGCTGAAGGTGAGGTTCGCCCAGGGCGTCATGTAAGCTAGGACCGCCACTGAGGATATATATGATAACACCGTCACCCCAGCCTCAACCATACTGTACAGATGTAGGACAAATAATTTAGAACTTAATGACAGAAATAGATTTATAGGAGGGAACACCAAATGCCCCATTAGCCCTGTTCAAAAATCAACTTTTTCTTATTTTCATAGGTTTCTGTACTTTTTCCCATGCCTTTTGACCCGAAAAGGCCGAAAATCACAACCATTTTGACCTAGGTTGTTGGGAAGCATTGCCGCATGGAGCTTTAAGTTTTCTGCCTTGAAATCGGCCAAAAGCACCAGTTCCGGGGTCCCTTGAATCATGTTTTGCACTATAACTTTTTATCTAAACAAGATAGAGCAACAAAATAGGCACCAAATTAAAGGGTTTTTAATCCTCTTTCTAACTTATACAATTATGATAGTCTTGGAACAAGAAATGGCACATTGGTACATACAAAGATTTCAGAAATATCACAAAATTCGTTTTCTCACACTCAAGGCAGACAAGGCGCCTTATTCATGACACAAATTTGAGATTAACATTTTGTCACAAGTCTAATCGATCAAGAAGTGAAAGCATTACATGATGATTAATTTCATAATGACATTTACACAGTCAGTTGTTGAGAGTTTGTTTCTTGAAGCTGTCAAAGCGGCGTCTGTTGAACTCCACAGCTTGAAGGAGATAGTCCCTTTGCTTGGCATCTGTTGTTATGACATTTGCAAAGTCGCTCATCATCTTGACACCACGTTCAGCAATGTCATTCACCGCTTTCAGATTCCTAACATAGTCCAACGCTTTTCTGTAGTCCTCATTCTGTGGCCAAGACGTGACAGGTTCCAGAAGCCACTCGGATCCAATGTTCAGTGTGTCCAGCAGGAAATGTGATTCTGGGCCAATGAGATCAACCAGGGTGGTCTTAGCTGTGACTCTCTGGAATAGAGGCTTTCCTGTTCTGAAGCTGTCTGGCTTCTCAGTGGCATGTAACTGGGCAGCAATGTCGTGCTTCAATGTGTCACTCAATCTACTGCTGAACAGGGCAAATGGCACGACTTCGTGCGTCAGGTACCATTTGTGGTTTTCCATCTTATTAAGTACTGCATCAGCAAGCTCTGGGTCAGTTTTCTTGTACTTCAACATGTCCTGGATTAGACTTAGATCATTTACGGGAGCATCTGCAGCAGACATGACATCATCTATACAGGAGTGTAGAACAGCGCAAGGAAGGTGTTGAGTCTTTCCAGCTTTGATACAGTGTCTTCGTCGTACTCAAATTGATCTGCAAACATCAGCATTTTCATGGAGTACAGGTTTCTGGCCATCCATCTGGCCTGATGAATGGCGCCTGGTCGACTCCAGTGAATACCTCGAGGAGTCGTTCCTCCAAGAACAATGACTGTCAGTTCAGCCATTTCCCTGTAGTCGGCTCTTGGAAGCCTTTCTGCTGTTAGAATGTCTTGGAGTATTTCTTCACTGTTCTTCTTCTTTTCCTTCAGCCATTTGCTGTTGATAGCCAGCATCTTTGGGTTTTCCTTGGACAAGTCCGTCCAAACATCCTTCAGATGCTCAAACCAGGGATTATCTGGCCCCTTCACCTTCCCAAACAGCTCCTACTAGGATTTCCAGGATGTGATGTCGACAGGCCAGATAAAACACCTTTTTGTTCAGCATTTTCTCTAGCAGTTTGGCAGCTCCTCTGTGAGCTCCACTGTTACTGGATGTAGTGTCAAAACAAGGGCAGTAACATTATCCGTAAGTTCCCATGTCTCCAGTAAATCCATTGAAGCCTCAGCCTGAGCTGTGCCAGAAGAATTGTCGATGACAGGTACTCCCAATAACTTTCCTTCAGTGTATGAAGGTGGACCAGACACTAGCACAGCTAAAGTCTCTGAGGTACTTCCAGGTTTACTGCCCAAGACATCTTTCAGCAACTTTCCATCCCAGTGTAAGGCAGCGTACTGTGGGGGGTTTTCACAAAACTTGGACATGTGACTCTGGCTGATATTATACCTGGACAGCATTCTGTTGCGACGTGTTGTTGAGGTTGAGATGACGAAGTTATCCAGATCAGCCCCTCCAGCTTTCAAGGTGGCAGAAACCATGGCAGTAACTTGATTGTCTGATAAACCAAGACGATCAGCTGTATTGCAGATGACATCACATTCCATGACCTTCCTTGGAAACGTCAAAGTCACACTAGTCACAGTGTCTTGATGGTGAGAACATCCAGGACGAGGCTGATGGTAATCCATGTCCTCTGTGTTAGCGTCGTTGTCAGTTGAGTCACCCCAGGTAATGTCATCCACATGAACAACTGCCTCTTGTTCTGCTGCAGCTGTAAAATAGTACAACATGTTAAGACAGTAATTGTTAAGTACATGCTAAATATCGCAATGGAGTAAAACTTAAAACTTTTTGTAACGTTCAAAGTAATTAGTTTTACCTTGTTCTTGTCTATGCTGCAGTCTTTCATTCCTAGCTGCTTGCTGCAGGGACTTGTCTCAAAAATCTTGTCATGACCAGACATATGACCTTTCCTCTCAGTCTTTTGGTCTTCGTAGAACCTGATATCCTCATCTTTCTTCTCTCTGGATAACAGTCTGTTGTTCTGTATTTCCTGGATTGCATCTGGAGCTCCTATATCGAACAGGCTGTCTAATTCCAGCACAAATGCTCCTCTTTTTCCTCCAGGGTTACTTGCTCTTCCTTTGCTTTTCACCAGAGCACGATGTTTCTCATGTAGTTTCATGAAGAGCTTCATTGCGGTCATTGTCTTGATCCTAGCCATCTGCCAGAATAGGATGATAGATTCAACTGTTTCATATGCAAGGTCTTCAACCATGGGCCTCCCTGCATTTTCCGGTAAATTCTGAAGATTAAGGAAATACTGGAACGCCTGTCTGTTGGTGGGAAGCTGGGAACCACTGATAAAAGCTGAAGGGTATCCAACCAGGAAAGTTTCAGTGAGAGATCTGGTAGATGGCCCAGTTGACACCTGCCTGTGGACAGTACGTGGAGGTTCTGAGATATCAACTGTGCGCCCACGGAGCTCCCTCAGCTCCTTGCTTAATGCCATTGTGAAGTTGTAACTTGTAGATGGTTTTCTAGATTCTGATTGAGTTTCTGTTGTTTCCTGAAAAATGATAGATAATTATTATTATTATTATTATTATTAATTATTATTTATTTATTTTTATTTATTTATTTATTATTATTATTATTATTATTATTTACTAATTTTATGCTCTTTCATTTGATACCTAATTTGTTGCTCTATCTTGTTTAGATCAAACGTTAAAGTGCAAAACATAATTCAAGGGACCCCGGAATTGGCGCTTTGGCCGATTTCAAGGCAGAAAATTTAAAGCTCCATGCGGCAATGCTTCCCAACATCCTAGGTCAAAATAGTTGTGATTTTCGGCTTTTCAGGTCAAAAAGCATGGGAAAATGTACAGAAACCTATGAAAATAAGAAAAAGTTGATTTTTGAACAGGCCTAATGCCCCATGTGTGCATACGAAAAAGAAGATCTGGAACATTTCTTTTTAGACTGTAGTGCCAAAACTGCAGGGGTGGGCAACCCTGTCGCCAATCGCCACAAGTGGCGAATTGGCCTTGTGAGTGTGACAAATTTGAGTTTGCCTTGTTTTGGCCCTAACAATAAGATGCAACAAACCCTTTTCTCGACAGTGTACTGGTTGCAATTTAACATTTTCTATTCCATTCTCAGACTGACTCATTGACGCAATGCTTCCAGCTGATACTCTCCGCCACTATTTGATTCAGTCAGGGACCGACCGTGAGTAGGTGTGGTTGCTTCTGTTTCGAGTGTGTTATTTTTACATTTTCCTCTGCCCCAGTCGTTAACAAAGTATTTTCTGTATTGTTATAATTAATTTCAACATTTTCATCGTAATGATGGATAAGTGAATTATTTGAAAACGAGGTGAACCAGTAGATGATAATGCCGAGCTAAGTAATGTAGACAAACTCATTGATTTGGAAGTTAGTGTTAAAAGGGGAAAGACGGGCGAATGAAAAAATGTGACACGAGAATTTCAAAAAAGCTGTGAGCTGGAATTTATAGTGATGCAAGTAAATGAAAAGCCGGTGTAAGGTGTGAAAATCTACCCCCCTCCCAGAATATACCCGGGTAGATTCTCAGGCTTCCAGACTCTACCCCGGGGTAGTTTCTGGAAGCTACCCCCAGGTAGTTTCTGGAAGCTACCCCCAGGTAGATTCTGGGAGCTCTCAGAATCTACCCCTTCCTCCCAGAACCTACCCCCTAGATTGTGCAATCAGCGTGAGTCAAAATGACCTCATTTCACTTGGTTACAGCTACTACATAGCCTACAAACTTAAGGAATAAGAATACCGGTACTGCAATAATCCTATTGACACATCCTAGGCCAGGGGTGGCCAGACTTTACTGAGATGGGATCTACTTTTTCCAAAGTTCTCCCTATACGATCCACCAGCCCAGTTTTATATATATATACAGTGGTGGGCACCATTAACCAAAAAGTTAACTTCGTTAACCGCTAATCCGTTAACCAAAAAGTTAACTTCGTTAACCGTTAATCCGTTAATTCGTTAAACATGTAACGGAAGTTACCGATAAACCGTTAACGTTAACTTTTATTATAAAAAAAATGAAAAACACAATATATATATAATTTAATTTTCCCTCTTCTTCTCGTTCTCCATTTTGTCCATGAGATGCATGTTGCCCTTCATGAAAATTAGCATATCAAAGTTTTCATCAGACAGGGATGATCTCTTGGCCCTCAGGATGTCCTTGCCCATAGAGAACAAACGCTCCACTGCAGCACTGGAGGGGATGGCTGTGTTGAACTTGATGAACAAGTCCACCAACACATTTTTAAATATTCACTAGCACAAACATGTTGCGCAAGAGACAGACTGCAAATGAAACGAATGTAGTTATTTGTTGTAATTGTTACATATATATTATTGAAAGTGCCTTAAAATGCTCGTGATATTTCTTGAAAGAAGTTGAAACATTCAACTCAAATGGCAAATCTTTCCGCCTGATTTTACAGTCGACCATGTTTTGCTCAAACCAATGCCATAAATAACTACCATATTTGGTAAGACACAAATTGTGGCGACGAAAACAAATATATCGCCTGATTTTGCACTGCGGAAATGGAAATTCGTTCATCACTATTAACAGTGGCGGATTAATTGCGCACCTGCTCAGCACTGAAAATAATATAAACTTTTAAACGTTTATTTATGAATTTTTTGGGTTAACGGACTTGAGTTAACGGAAGTTAAATGTAACGGAAGTTAATTAGTCCGATAATGATTTTCAAAGTTAACTTAAAAGTTAAATCGTTAACGAAAAAGTTAACTTCGTTAATTAACGATTAACGGATTAACGGTTTGTGCCCAGCTTTGTATATATATATATATATATATATACACACACAGATGGAAAGAGAATAACCAAGAATAAAATGAAGTGAATATAAAAATATATTGCCAAATGCACACAGATATATTTTCCATTAAATTTTAACCCCCCATACTTATTAGAAATCAGGTATACTGGAATAGGAAGAGCTTACTTTACTGATGTTATGATTTGCACTGCATGGCATCAGCAAGTGGTGTGTAGTCCGGATTGTAGCTGCTGATTGCTAGCCTCAAACAAGCATCCAGCCTCAGGCAGGAGCGGCTCGCAGGTAGGCACTGTGGAACTGCAGCACCCGCATGATCTTATGATCTTTATATTTAAATATTTAAAATAGCCTCTCTGATTGTTTTTTTCAATGAACTTTGAGTTTTTAAATCAGATTATATCCTTTTTTCCTTAAACTATTTCAATGCCAAACGAATGAATCACGAAAGTAGCTTCAGCCTTCCCGTGGAACTACGTACTTAACAGTTCCAGATTTGGTTCGAAACGCTTGAAACCTCGGTGGCGGACGTACGAAGAGCGAGTCAGAATCGCGGGTTTAAGAGGATCCAAAGCACTGCCACTGTGGACAGAACAGTGCCGATTTGTTTGTTTGACGTGGTAGTTGTGTTGCTGTATCGTTTACTAATTCTAAATTTAATTTCCGAATTGCATTTATCAATGATTCGTTATCATTTATTTTTTGTCGTGAGATTGAAGTTAATTATATAATAATTGGATTATTTACAATATATAGCTTTCATTTCTTAGAATATTTTTTCGCTCAGAATAAAACAGAAGAATGGAATTTGTTTATAAATAAAATTTTTGGCAAATTCGAAATTACCCGTTAAGCGTAAGTACCCTATAGTTGATTTTATGATACTATTTTACTTATTTTTATGACTGAGTAGTGAGTAGTTATCTATTTATCTATTCGACTTTCTCTCTCTCTCATATATATATATATATATATATATATACTATTATATTATATATATATATATATATATATCGACACAATTGTTCGCAATTTCTGAGGCAGCACTCCCATAACTGAAAGTCACGAGCCGCCACTGCATCCAGGTGATCATCTGTCAGAGTGGCTCGGTATTTTGATTTGAGATAGCCATGTGTGAGAACGTTGACTCACAAAGGTAGGTTGATCCAAAAAATGCTGTCAAGTATATGGCACTTTTTCTGACATTCTGATACTTTTCTTCAAGAAATAGGTGTCAAAAGTTTCCTTCTGAAGACCTGGATTTGATTTGAATATCGTTTCGCAGAGTCAAAATTTCATTCTCGATTGCAGATATGTCCATATTAAACAATAAGGCCATTTTTTATGTAATATCATCAATGTCAAAGTTTGCACCAAGTGGGAAGCACATGAATGTTGCTACAGGTTCTAGTGTTGCTAAGTCTTGGAACCGTCTGTTGAAGTCTGTAATAACATTCTGCAACTGTTCAACGTATCGAACACTGTCAAACTGGTCGCATTCTTTCCCCTGACTTTCCAGCTCTGACATCATGTTTCAGTTCCGCAGTTGGTGTCGCTGCAGCTGTGAGGATACCAGTTCTAGTTTTTGTTTAAAAGCATTCACTGAGGTAATCATTTTAACAATAGTTTTGTTTTCCCTTGCAAATCTAAGTTTAGCTGATTTAGAAAAGCAGTAGTGTCAGTCAAAAAAGCTAAATCTAACAGCCACACTTCGTCTTCCAACTCTTTGTAATATGTTTCTTTTAACTTCAGAAAGTCTTTAATTTCAGGTAAGAGATTCCTAAACCTCTACAGGAATTTACCTCTACTTAGGCACCTGACATCTTTGTGCAACAAAAGGTCAGTGTGTTCTACTTTATTTTCTTCTAGCTGAGACCGGAAGAGACGCCTTTGTAGACTTCTCGCCCGAATAGAATACACAATCTTATGGGAAATATCCATAATTTCTTTAATATTCAACATTTTACCACACAATGCTTGTTGGTAAATTATGCAGTCATAATTAAAGAAGTTTGAAAACCTTTTGTCACTTTTGCACAGGGCCAGGACCGTTTCCTGGCATAAGCAGACTAAGTGGCCGCTTAGGGCCCCGCAGCTACTAGGGGGCCCCTAGACAGGCTCCCACGTCATAGCTCAGTGGGCAACAATAGGATTATTATTATTATTATTATTATTATTATTATTATTGTCGTATTAATTAAAGTTTTTCTATGAGACAAATGTGATAAAACGGAGACAAGCGAAACGTTTTGGTCGTTATGTGTAAATAATTATTGTGACATCTTATTTCTATATTATTTAACTTTATTCTTACTATATGCTTATACTTTCCTAAATGCTTAATTTTTATTGTAAAACATTATTTCACTAATTTACTAATTATTAAGAGATTTTGTAACACTTTAAAGTTTAAAACATAGGATTATTTTCGTTATGTTTTCAAGTTTATTAATTCTTTTCTCATCTTTTTCAGATAATGTGAATTTTGTTGGTTAAAACCTAAATGGTCTGATTATATTTGAATGTATTTGATTAAAGTTACACTTATGACATTATTATTATTATTATTATTATTATTATTATTATAATCATCATCATTATTATGATGATTATTATTATTTAGCAGATTAGTTGTGGTTAACTAGATGTAACTTCGTGCATCTTGGAAAATGAAACGACATTATCCATCAGGAGCTGAAAAATGGAAAAAGAAGAAAATAGAGGAGGAGAAGCTTTCCAGTAGCACAGGTGAGATGTGCCACTTGTATATTCTTATGATTACAGTTCAGGCAACTAGGTTAGGTAGACCATCAAGCTAGGCAAGTGCTCAGGAATCGTGTAGAGTAAGCTAGTCTCTGTAATATTTATAATATTTCGAAATGTGAAATTTAATGGATCAAATAAAAGAATACTTCTTGGGCTTTCTTGAGGCTTCAGAAAGTACAGGCCTGGGTTTATCAGTTCTGATTCTGAAGAGATTAGATGAACTGAATATTCACTTTGATGACTGCAGAGGACAGTCATATGACAACGGAGCGAACATGAAGGGCAAGAACAAAGGTGTTCAGGCAAGGTTATTAGAGAAGAACTGTCGTGCACTCTATGTTCCATGTGGGGCTCACACTCTGAATCTTGTAGTGGCTGATGCAGCTAAAGCTTCCACAGATGCCATCAGCTTCTTTGGCAACGTACAAAAATTGTACAACCTTTTTGCAGCAGCTACACAGAGATGGACAATCCTAAAGAAGCACGTGAACATAACACTCAAGTCTTGGGGTGAAACCAGGTGGCAGAGCCGGCTTAAGAGCATTGAGGCTGTGCGATACCAGAGCCACAACATCAGAGAGGCCCTGTTGAAGTCAGAAACAATGCCACAGATGCCATAGCCAGGACTGAAGCACAAGCACTTGCAGAGGAGGTAGGGTCTTATCGCTTTCAGATTTGCACAGTAGTATGGTATGACATTCTTCATGCAGTTAATCATGTGAGCAAACTTCTGCAGTCTCCTACAATGCAGTTTGTTGTGGCAGTCAACCTCCTCACAAAAACAAAAGACTCACTCACCAGCTACAGAAACACAGGTTTTGTTGCAGTACAAGTCGTAGCTAGGGACATATGTGAGGAAATGAATGTGGAGGCTGTGCTGAAGGAGAAGAGGCTCAGATCCACAAAAAAGCACTTTGCTTACGAAGCTCCTGACGAACCATTTACAGAAGCCTTAAAGAGGCTGGAAGTCAAATTTTTCAATGTGGTGGTGGATTGTGCCATCGGGTCAATAAATGAGAGATTCAAAACATTAGATGATGTGAGGGACATATTTGGGGTTCTCCTAAACTTCACCACAATGAACAAGGAAGACTTGCCCTGCAAGTGTGAAAAGTTTTCTAAGATACTGAGCTCTGGAGCTGACTCTGACATTGATGGAAGAGAACTGGCCCTCGAAATTAAGAACTTGCCGACTTTACCTTCACACAACATGACTGCATTGGAGCTTCTCTCCTTCATTCATCAGAAGCAACTGGAGGAACTATACCCCAATCTCTGGGTTGCACTAAGAATTGCCTGCACTCTACCTGTGACAGTAGCTTCAGCCGAGAGGTGCTTCTCCAAGATGAAGCTAATCAAGAACTACCTCAGATCATTAATGGGGCAGGATCGCCTCAGTGGCCTTGGCATCATAAGCATCAACCAGGACGTTGGCAGGGAGATTTCATATGATGATGTTATTGATGATTTCGCCCAGAAAAAATCTAGGAGGCAAAAATTTTGAAGATACAAACCGTTCTGTATAACTGTTAGCTATTACACGATTGTATCGTAGAGTTAGTAATTGTTTGGTAATTGATAATTGCATTATTTTTTTATACATCGTTCTGTGTCATTTATTCTAAATAATGTATAAGCTAATTTTCAGGAATTTCATGAAGAGTATTTTTTCTGTTTGTCTTCTGAAAGTACATATTTGTTGTTTTGGACATAAATGTTTCATTAAAATTGTTTCATAATTGTTTTTTTATTAACACAGCCACTTTTTTGTATGTGTGTGCTGAGGTGATGTACGGGGCTCCAATAAACCTTAGCCCCCCTGTCCATGGCCTAAACCATTAGAGGTACAGTAAAACTAAACATACCTTACAAAAGAGAATTTAATCCTGCATTTAATGAGAAACAATTAAAACTTGGTGTTCCCGCCATTGGCTTCCAAGACAGCCTGAATTCGCTTTGGGTAGCTTGCCAAAAGTGACGTGAATAGATCTTGATCGTTACGCAAATTTGTTAAAACAGTTTCAATGTGTTGCGTCATCGTATCCTTCGAAAATCGATTTGTTGCAGGTTCTTGAAACAAGAGACATTCAACCTTGTCCTTTATAACTGAGCCAATGTGTTCACAGACGTTCAGGTCAGGAGAATTTCTGGCCATTCTTCATTTCCAAAGAAATCGATCTCATGGTTCCGCAACAACTGTTGAGTGGCTAATGCCTTAAAGCAGGGGCCTTATCGTGCAGAAGTGTGACCTGATCGACATCCATAACATTGTTTGGGTTTCTTAGAAAAGGAATGACATGCTAGGATAGAATAATATCACGAAAATACTGTCCATCCCAACTCTGACCATTTGGCTTCAGCACCCACATGAGCTTCTTTGCAGTGAACAAAACAAACACACCAACACAGTCTGGACTTTTTAATAATTCGCGATAATGTTCATTGTCATCGATTTCATCTGGTGTTGTGGCCCACACTCGATCATTTTGGTAGTTAGGCCGACGTGTTACGTAAACAAAAAATTCATCGGAGACAGCTAAATGCATGAAATCATCCACATCCCAATCTTCAAGATAATGGGCAAACCACATTCTGTCATCGATGTTAAGTTGAGTTTTTCTTGGCTTTGGAAGTTCATGCCAAGGCTTTAAACCTTGCTTATGACGGTACAGTCGAATGATCTCACCACTAACGATCTTTCCTCTCAACACTTCGATCTCTCTAGAAAGTTTAGCACAGCTGTTTTCCCGCTTACGCGTACCGCTTTCAATGATGTCCTTTGTTTCCTGAGAGAGTGGCAAATTTGGGCGCCCAGATTTGGTTGTATCCATTTCACATTCATCCAAAGTTTTATTCCAATTTCTTTTGACGAAGTCCTCACTTCTTCGCAACTTTTTGGCAACCCATGAACGTGTTATAAAGGTGGCTCCAGCATCACGAGCTTCTCGAAATGTTATTGTTCGTATGCGATCTATCACATGTTGCCTCTCCGAATCACCAATTAATTGAGAAGCTATTATATTATCACTTTATCAGCTAGAGTAATTTTAATACCTGCAATAAATAAAGAATTTTATATATTTTTATAATAACTAAAAACTATTAGCAACAGGAGCGCTGGGGGTGGTGGTCGAGGATGAGTCTGTTGACGATTAATACCAGCTTGTGACATGCCAGCGTGTGATGCCAGCAATAAAAAAAAAATTAGACTAACACGATCATAGATGTAGCTCGTAACGTAAACTAACCCACTTTTTGTTTAACTTTACCTACTTTTTTTTTTCCTTGTCCTCTCCTTATTTTGCATGTCTGTAACTCTCTTTTCTTGCATGTTTGTAGTTTGCATGGTATGACAGTGAGTTAAGACTGTGTTTGCATGGTTTGTAAGCGTTTTTATTTTACTTCTTTTCATCTTTCACCCCTCTCCTATTTTCTCCGACTATTTTTCTGACTTGTTGGCAGTGGCCGGCGGATGATGATGGTGAGTCTTTTTTCTCTTTTTCTGAATGAATGTTAACCCACGAGTGATAGGTGTTCCTCCTTACTTAACCCCTTATTCTCTTTTCTCTTAACCCCCTACTCTTTCCTTTCTCTCGGGCTAACCTTAGAGTGGATCTTAGGGTCTTTGTTAGCTTTAGCTTCTGTAGATCTGTAGATAAGTAAACATGTAAGCTGCAAATGGGGGGGGGGGGCTAAGGTTTTTTGGAACCCCTTAGTAAGGCGTGAGTTGATGGATGGACGGGGTGGGGCCTTAAATGGGTATACTGCTTAGGTCCCCCTAATGGCTAGAAACGCCTGCACAGGGCGATGAACCCATTGGAACGGCTAGTCATAGCAGGTGATCCGTCAGTTGTTATGCTCACAAGCTTGTGAAGTGGGAATTGTGTGTCGTTAACAAACTCACTGAATGCATGAAAAATGTCCTCACGTCGAGTTTTCCCTCTTAAAGGTAGGATTTTAAGCAGTTCTTCTTTGGTAGTCATATCTTTAAACCCGATTCTAATAAAAATGCATAACTGTGATGTGTTGATCACATCTGTCGAGTCATCAAACTGAAGTGAAAGGAACATGCAGTTATGTATGTCTTTCTTCAGTTGTTCCACCAAATTCTTATCCATTACTTCACAACGCCGCATCACAGTGTTTCTGAATGGCTAAAGCTGGTTAATAGCAGACAATATTGTTGATTTATTACTGAAATTCTGAAACAACGACTCTGCTGCCTCTGTAAATGCTTCTTTGAATATTTCTCCATCCTGAAAAGGTTTCTTGTGTTTCGCAAGTACACGGCTTACCCGAAATGACACAGTCGTTGGTGCTTTCGATTTTGTGCTAGGCCCTGTAAAGATAGACTGCTGAGCACTAACTTGAGACTTAAGTTCATTGACTTTTCTCTTACGTAGTTCACTTTCAGCTGGGAAATCACTGTCATACCGCTTGTGAATAGTTTTAAAATGTCTCTCTAAATTCCCTTTTTGACGAAAGCGACACATGCATGACAAATTAAACACACACATTTAGAATTTTTCATCGTAAAAAAAATATGCCGTCTCCCACTCATTGTGAAAGTTGTAAGTTTTTGTTTCTTGTCACTTGGTCCAGCACTCCTTTTAACGGTGTTAATGCAATTGGACTGGAGACTGACCTTCACCACCGACTATTCCAAATGACTGACGCGTCACTTAAGTGACACATGCTCATAACAGCTCAGCTTACAGCGGTATGAAATTTTGGCAGAAATTAAAGTTAGCGGTATCATTTTCTGTGACATTAATTGGATATCTCTCAGAATTATTAAAGTTGAACTTTGTTATTTTTTATTAAATGACTGATAAACACAAAGATAAAACAAATAAATGTTGCTACCGATAATGGAGGTGATAACATAAAGAACGCTAATTTTTTGTAGTAGCGGTCGGGTCGTGTGCTCGTTAGTATTGTGAAATGTAAGGTCTCTGTTGCTAGGCTAAGCTACTGGTCATTCTGCGATCTACTAAAAATTGCTCTGCGATCTACTGGTAGATCGCGATCGACGTTTTAGCCACCCCTGTTCTAGGCAGTTCTTTTGTTTAGATCTACCCTTTTTCATTCATACCTCTTCTTGAACTAATCCATGACCTGAAACCTGACCTGTCAGATTTACATCACCCCTCTGACCCATTGTGACCACTTCCCAGACCTCAGCTGATAGCTTAGCTCTTAGTCCATTTCTAAAAACTGTTACTAAGACAGATCAGATAACAGGTATAAAGTGCATGGAATGTATTCTTTTTGTTCAGTTACTTGACAGAGCACGAGTGAGTGAGACATTGTCATAATAAACGCTCTGCTGTATAAGGTGTTTTATTACTGCACTGAGGATACTGAGGATACTTTAGATATTTGTGTCCAGTGCCTTCATCTCATTAGAAATTAATCATGAAGATGTATTACACAGCGATCTTGTCCGCTTTTACACCGCAGATGATATGAGATATCCAAAAGCAATCTATGAGTTAAAAGGTGGTGATCGTATCAGTGCGAAATCTAAGTTTAGACAGGTGGCTAAACCATATAGCATAGAGAGAGGCGTTCTTGTCCACAAGAAGGACGAGAAGTTTTGTCAAAAGCACGTTTTCTGGAAGTCCTGCAAGCATTCCACAACAGCCCTGTTTCTGGTGGTCATTTTGGAACTGAAAAAACTTACAAGAAGATAGCGGAAAGGTTCTACTGGAAAGGTAAGTCTAATACATTATATACCAACATATTGCATTTTTAATGTAATAACTAAGGCAACCAAAAATCAATAAAGTAATTTTTTTGTGATTTATTGGGTCATTTTTCAAATTTTTGGGGTCAACTTTTTGGTTGCCCTAGTAATAACTAAGGCAACAATAAGGTAATTTTGTGGATGGCTGAGTAAGGAATATGTTATCTGTATAGATTTTTTAATAGCTTTGCCTGATTTGTATTTGATTGATGCTGTATTTGATTATATTTATATCTGAAACTAGGAAGGATTGAATAAATGAGGTCTTCCCATATCCTTTTTAACCTCTTTGTTATCCATGTATTTTCTATATAAATGTACAATATATATTATATCTTTTGTTAATCTAAATTAATGTCTTTATAGGTATGAAGAAAGATGTGGATGACTACTGTAAAGAATGTGAAGCTTATTTCAAAGTGAACTCCAAGTGTACATCAGACGCACCACCTCTACATCCAATTCCAGTGCTCTCAAAGGTGTGGAGTCTTGTTGGTATTGACCTGATTGAACCCTTACAGGAATCGGCAAAAGGCAACAAATACATTGTGGCAGTGACGGACTACTTCAGCAAATGGTCAGAAGCAGCTGGCATCCCAGACAAAACAGCAGACTCTGTAGCACAGTTCTTGTTCACAGTCATCTGTAGACATGGCTGTATGGATGCCCTGATAAGCGACCAGGGTAGAGAGTTTGTTAATAAAGTTATAACAGCCTTGTTAAATAAGCTGCAAGTAGATCATCGAATCTCATCCCCATACCATCCACAGACCAATGGTCAACGAGAACGTGATAACCACACCCTAAAGAGTTCCTTGGGCAAGATGGTCAATGAGGATTGTAATAATTGGGATGATCTAATTCCTGGGGTTTTGCTAGCATATCACACAACTGTATATAAGTCCACCAAAGTAACTCCTTTTGAAGTCATGTACGGAAGGAAGGCCAAGCTACCTACTGATGTGCAGTCTGCAGCCAACGACTTTGAAAACTTGGATTGTGCTAGTCAGGAATTTGTTGATGAGGTGATGGATAAAAAATGCATGCTTATCTGTCAAGTGGCCAAAAATATATCAACAGCAAAAGCAGCACAAAAGGAAGCATATGACAAGATACACAACACTCATAAACCTCTTACTGTAGGTTCAAGGGTTTATATAAAGAACAACCGCGCCTCGCTGGATCGGACCTTACGAAGTTGTTGAGACCCTTGACAGAGGACGAGCCCGTCTGAAGAACCTGAAGACTGGACAGAAGCTGAACAACATCTATCACGGATCTAGTCTCAAGGTACCAATTCCTCCCATTATTTCCGGCATTACATTTATTGAAAATACCGTACCCCCCCCTCCACTCTTATGCATAGTTACAACAATCAGTGTCCCATTTCTAAGGGTGTGTTTCCACTAAACGAGGAAACTTGCGTTTTTTAGACGAGGGTGTACACGAGTTTTTAAAATTGCATTCCAACTTGACCAGTAAACATAACCGTGGGAAAAGGATGCAACTGTACATAAGAAAAAAACTCACTTAGTGGAAACATTTTCGTTGAAAAAAACTTGTGTACACTCCCGTCAAAATTTTACTGGAGACGTGGCCTAACTATAACTCGTATATAGATTAAGTGAGTGAATTTACTGTACCTCTACTAGTCTCAGTAATATACTTAATATGTGCATTATTTACCTGGCTATACTTCTAACCTTCCTTATAATTGATATGTATCCTGCTAACTTGGCATAAAACGCATTTTTTTCTTAATTGTTTTTCTTAATTCATAAAACGCATGTGTTTCTTAATTGTTGGTGTTTGTATTCCTACAGATTTACGCAGATGAGACTGAGAATACAGAACCTATCTACATTGATACCTCGGAACCTGCAGATTCTATTAGTATCAACCCCGTCAGTGTAGAGTCATCCTCTACTAATTTAGATTCCACCAGTGACAATACCTGCAACATCCTCCAAAAGAAACGCAAGTGGGACTCAGACGACAAAGATCTGCCACAAAGCAAGCAAAGTAGAACACCAGTCAAAATGTTCAAACCGCTTCTTGCAGCTGCTAGGCGCTTACTGGCAGCTGACCTTGGGCTCAGGGTAGAGAAGCCTGTTTACTTTGGGAGGTCTGTACAGCTCCATGAACCAAGGCGAGTATACAGCACCAAGGATGATGGGAACTGTTACTTCCGTGCTAGTTACTCCCGTGCTAGTGGCACGTGAGCTACAGATGCCGAAATTATGGCTACTGCCAACATGTTGGGTATTGACATTGTTGTATACGTCAAATCTGGCCAGTCTTTCAAGTGGTTTGTGTACCCAGCATCATTTTCTCTGCAGACAACATCTGATCACGCCCTTTATCTCACCAACATCGCTGATCATTTCAGCACTGTACTCGCAGTTCAATCTTAGCCATAAAGAAAATGCTTCCAAACTTTTAAAAAATGCCTTTCTACACGTATTATCATTTCATTATATTTTTAAGCTAGTGCATTAATAGCCCTGTATTTCTAAAAAGAAATAAATTATATTGTTGTTAAGTAAAGTTGCAAAGTAAAAAAATTGGTATATCTACAAGTGTTATTATTCCATAGTATTTTTAAATAAAAAAATGCCTGTGTTTACGAGTATTATCATTATTATTATCTCACAAACATCCCTGGGATATGGGGGTAGATTCTAGAATTTCCCACTGTCTACCCCGAACATTGGATACTTATTGACATATTGTCTGGGGGTAGATTCTGGGAGGCGGGGGTAGATTCTGGGAGCTCCCAGAATCTAACCGGATATAGTTTAAGGAGGGGTATAAACTGGGACCTTACACCTGTGTGCCTTCTATGCAAAAACGTTTTCAGTGAAAATAAGGCAGACAGTTTGAAGAAACCACATTGAGTTCAAATATTCAGTCAACATTTTTGAGACTTCTCAAACAAAATCATTGTGAAATTTCACATTAAATTTTCTCATTTTTTTCATCATTTGTGTATAAAGCAGTTGTGAGTAGTCAAAATGTACATGTTTTGAATAAACCTGTTTAAACAGTTTTTCATTTTATATTTCGATTTATCAACCTATTTTCTCAACTTATGCACGGTGTGGCGAATTTTACTTTCATTCGTCACACCTGTGGCTAAATTGAAGAAATGGGTGCCCACCCCTGGCGTATAGGGAGGAGAGAGTAAAGGCCATCGAATTACAACAGCCTTTTATGGCAGACAAACAGGAGATTATTGGGGGGTTTTTAGGAAGGAAAATATAGATAACAAAAAACAGACAATGTATAAGTTCTGGAAAATACGATACCAAAAGGTTAAAGCACAGCACAGAGGGTGAAGACATCAGGAGGTGCCGTTGAGAAGGCATTGGGGCCTATAGAGGTTATCCAAGTCATGAGCTATATAATTCAGTGGTGGGCACGCGCAACGATTTTTGTAGCGCCGCAACCGCAACCGCAACTCTGCTGAAATAGTTGCGCCGCACGCGCAAGCGCAACCCTTTTCAAAAAGTTGCGCCGCAAGCGCAAGCGCAACCAAAAATGTTGCGGCGCAATTGCCCACCTTTGCATTTAACGTATATCTGCAGTGGTGGGCACGCGCAACGATTTTTGTAGCGCCGCAGCCGCAACCGCAACTCTGCTGAAATAGTTGCGCCGCACGCGCAAGCGCAACCCTTTTCAAAAAGTTGCGCCGCAAGCGCAAGCGCAACCAAAAATGTTGCGCCGCAAGTTGCGCCGCAACTTTTTGCGCCGCAACTGCCCACCTTTGGCTATATTTTATAATAATAATAATAATAATAAAATCTTGTAAAACATCATTCGAAACGACTCCGGCGTCCCAAATTATTCAACCAACTAAAAATAAACAAATAGCATTCCAAATTATTTAACAGCATTAGCTTTGTTTTGTGAATAATTTTTGTTGGTTTCTTATGAGAAAACGGCTGGAATGCCCGGTTAGGTCAATTGAATGTCTGGTTAGGTCAACTGTACGCCATTAATGATTGGTTAGGTTAAGTCGTGATATTTTTGTTAGTTTAAAATACACATTCGCCAATTGCTTGTATTTGAGATGCTGTTTATTTTGTAATTGTTAAATAATTTGGGATGCCAAAATGTCCAGTTAGGTCAACTGTACGCCCTTGATGATTGGTTAGGTTAAGTCTTGATAATTTTCGTTAGTTTTGAAAAAACTATATAGGGCTATGGGTTGATTGCCTGTGCCCTCATCCGCTGAAATTTCCAGCAGATTTCAGTGGAGGGTTACCGACAAAAGCCCTATGCTTTTTCGTTAGAGAGTTATGAATATGTAGGTGTTTAAAGGACCTTTTTAATTTAAGTGATTACGGTAATTCTAGCGTCGGGATTTGCGCGACGTACAGTATACTAGAATGAAAATAATTTGCCTCACCTTATTTTTGTTGGGTCTTTGTTTGCTTCGATGTAGGGCGTTACGATCATCTTCGGTGTAGGGCCGCCACGATCGAGTTTCGCGACGAATTTACTTAAGGTAATTAATATAGGCAGTCACTATATAAACCCCTGAAGGAATAGGCCTATCCTTTTTAGTCTTAGGTTTTAATTATAAGGAATTCACTCAGAACTAGAGGGGGGACAAAGACATCCTCCCAGTTTAAAGCTTCGCTGTAACATAAACAGCCCTGAGAGCCGTTCCTTGGTTCTGGTGTATTATTTGCCGAACTAGCAAATTTTGTTTGTTGTGTCTACTCCTTTTGGTAGACTAAATAAAATTGGGTTTTCTTGTTGCTATGTGGGCTGATTCATACATACAGGTTCTTTGTACGTATGGCAATTCAATTATTTCATTCCCAATAGGCTATGTCGCCAATCCCGAGGCAATTTTGTATAGATATTTAATTCAATTAATTAATAATTTATATTTAATTATGAAATAAATGTACCACATATGATACCATGTTGTGAGCGCGTATAGTTTTTCCATATACTGGGGGGGGCCGGAGAAAAATTTGTATGTTATAGATCAAAATTTTTTGACAAACTGTGTAAACATGTAAATGGATCAAAAGAATGAAGTAGAAATTTAGGAAGAGAGGTTACTCAAGACCTATTCAAATATGAAAGTTCAAGAGGCCAACTTCTCAAGTTTAGTTAAAGTTATGTCAATCAGTTTGACTCCCTTTAGGTATAGGAAATTTATGGGATTAAAGTAAAGTTATTAAGCATTTTAACTTTGCTCAGTTTGTGTAAGTTTTATAAGTCACCAGTCTTAATTTTTTCTTGTAAAAGTTTCTGGCTTTCAAAGCAGTCTTTCTTTGAGGCCTGTCTGGTTTAGTCTGAGTTACATCAGGCACATTGAGAGATTCCTCCCCAATAGTATCCTGATCCATCCTTTGGGGTAATGGTTCTAATTTAGCCCCACACTCCAAAGGATATAGTAATGTGATATCTCTGGTGGTTTCACCAGTTGCTGTTTTCAGTTTTACAACCCTGGTAACTTCGTCTTCACCAGTTTTGAGTTCCAAGACTTTTCCCATTGACCAATGTTGTCTTGGTGTCTTGTCATGTATCAACACAATGTCCCCAATTTTGACTGAATCATTCCAACTTTGTTTTGTTAATTGTTTATGTCTTTCTCTAAGACTTGTTAAGTATTCTTCTCTCCATTTTGTTATAAATTGAGTCTTGATTTGTGTCAAATGTTGGTATTTTGTGTTGAGTTCTTTGTGTCCTATTTCCCAATCTGGATCCTCTGTACTGTTATGTTCAGATTCTGGTAACATGTTTACTGTTTCTCCCTTAATTAGGTGGTTTGGTGTGAGAGGTTCTGGCTCATTAATACCATCTCCCACATAAGTTAATGGTCTGTTGTTGACAACATTTTCAATTTCTGACAGAATAGTCATGAGTTCAAAAAGTTGTAGATGTTTTGTCCCAATAGTCTTTTTAAGGCAGTTCTTTACAGTTTGTATGTTTCTTTCCCAAATTGAACCATACCATGGTGTATTAACAGGAATGTACTTCCAGGTTATGTTGTGTTTGGTTAAATGAGTTTGTACTGTTTCACTGTCACAAATCTGATGAATAATTCTTTCACCAGATTTGAAGTATGTGGCATTGTCTGACCATATAGTTTTGGGTACAGAATTGTGTGCACAAAATCGTCTGAAAGCAGCAATAAAAGCTTCTGCTGTCAGATCTTCTACTATGTCTAGACATATGGCACGTGTGGCAGCACAGGTGAAGAGTACAATGTACACTTTGTATTCCTTTGAATCCATTTTGTCTCCAAAACTCACATTTACCGCTCCAGTGTAGTCAATACCCGTGGTTTCAAATGGCCGAGTAAATGTTACTCGTTCCACAGGTAGGTCTGGAGGGCTTGGGGTCTTAAAGGGTCGTGAATGGATACGTTTACAAGGAATGCATGTGTTTAAAATTTTCTTTGTTTCAGTTCTACCCTTTGGTAGCCAGTAAGTTTTTCTCAGCTCTGTCAGGGTTTGTGGGACTCCCATGTGGTGTATTTTGTTGTGGGTATCCCTGATGATGAGTTTTGTGAAGTGATTTCTCCTTGGAAGAAGAATTGGGTGCTTAGAGTTGTAAGTCAAAGTTGACTTGTTAAGCCTTCCTTTACACCTTATCAGACCCTCTGTATCCAGGTACAGATTTAGATCCATGACAAGTGAAGGAATACCTTTGTTTAATGTGCTACTGGACCTAAGATACTTCAACTCCTTGTCAAATTCTGAAGCTTGTATCTGTTTGAGCCAGTATTTTGTTGCAGTTTCTGTTAAGTTAGAAAAGGCTTTCTGAGGACAGTGTTTGAGAAGGTAGCTATTGACAAACTTGCAGCAATAGACTGTAATTCTCAAGAGTTTGTTTAGGTCTGAATAAAGGTGATAGTCAAATATAGGTTTGTCCTCAGTGATCTTTTCAGTTGTTGTAGAGTTGAGTGTGAGGTTAACTACTTTGGCTGGCCAAAGATCCTCACATGTTAGCCATTCGGGCCCTTCATACCAGATTTTATTTGTTTTCAACAGCTTGTAAGAGAGCCCTCTTGTCAAAAAGTCTGCAGGATTCTCTTTTGTTTTTATGTACCTAAATTTGATACCAAGGTTTGTGTTTGCAGTTTTGATTTCTGTTAGTCTGTTTTTCACAAATATTTTTTGCAAGAAGTTGTATCTGTGTTGGTCACCCATGTTAGACAAATTTGACTGTCTGTCCAAGTAAATGTTTGTTATGTCAACTTCTTTATACACTTGTGAAAGAAAGTTTGCTGTTTTAACTCCCAATGAGACAGCTAATAATTCAAGTTGTGGTACAGTTTTCTTTTGGTTTAAGGGTGCCACTTTTGCCTTTGAATAAACCAAGTTACTTTCATTTTCACTTGTTAAATAGGCACAACACCCGTAAGCTTGTGTGCTGGCATCTGTAAAAATGTGTAGTGTTTGCGATTTCAATCTGTAGCCAGCACATCTTGGTACGTAGATGTCTTGAACTTTGTTCAAGTCTGTGGCTAATTTTTTCCAATGAAGTTGGTCTTCCACTGAAAGTGGTTCATCCCAATCAATTTTCTTTTTCCATAAGTCTTGCAAAAGGGTTTTGGATCTTATGGTTGCTGGTAAATATAATCCAATGGGGTCGAAAATTTTGGATGATTCTGAAAGCACTTGTCTTTTTGTATCGGCATTTGGATTTAAGTTATAACTCTTTGTGCAAAGAGTGTCATCGTGTTCGGAATTCTGTTTTAAAAACCAAAGCATTCCAAGTGTTTTCGTGTAATTGTTTGGTTCAATGTTCCCATTGTTGTCTTTTGTTATTTGTTCATTTAATTTAGGAGAATTAGAAAGAGTTTGTACTGTATTCAAACCTCCTACCACTTCAGACTAGTCAATACCCGTAGTTTTAGTGGAGTAAATTTACTCCTCCACAGGTAGATCTGGAGGGCTTGGGGCTTTGAATCCTGTACTGTTTTTGTGTTGTTTGGCCTATGGCCAAGGGAGGCCACAAGACCCTTTTTGTTTGGTCTCTGGCCAAAGGAGGCCACAAGACCCTTGTTGTTTGGTCTCTGGCCAAGGGAGGCCACAAGACCAATGTTGTTTGGTCTCTGGCCAAGGAGGCCACAAGACCCTTGATGAATATGTTGGGCTATGGCCAAGGAGGCCATCAGCCCTTGATGAATTGTTGGGCTATGGCCAAGGTAGGCCAAGCCCTTTGATGAATTGTTGGGCTATGGCCAAGGTAGGCCATCAGCCCTTTGATGAATTTGTTGGGCTATGGCCAAGGTAGGCCATCAGCCCTTTGATGAATTTGTTGGGCTATGGCCAAGGTAGGCCAAGCCCTTTGATGAATTTGTTGGGCTATGGCCAAGGTAGGCCAAGCCCTTTGATGAATTTGTTGGGCTATGGCCAAGGTAGGCCATCAGCCCTTTGATGAATTTGTTGGGCTATGGCCAAGGGTAGGCCAAGCCCTTTGATGAATTTGTTGGGCTATGGCCAAGGTAGGCCATCAGCCCTTTGATGAATTTGTTGGGCTATGGCCAAGGGTAGGCCATCAGCCCTTTGATGAATTTGTTGGGCTATGGCCAAGGTAGGCCAAGCCCTTTGATGAATTTGTTGGGCTATGGCCAAGGTAGGCCATCAGCCCTTTGATGAATTTGTTGGGCTATGGCCAAGGGTAGGCCATCAGCCCTTTGATGAATTTGTTGGGCTATGGCCAAGGTAGGCCATCAGCCCTTTGATGAATTTGTTGGGCTATGGCCAAGGTAGGCCATCAGCCGTTTGATGAATTTGTTGGGCTATGGCCAAAGGAGGCCACAAGACCCCTGTAGTTTGGGCTGTGGCCAAGGGAGGCCACAAAACCCCTGTAGTTTGGGCTGTGGCCACGGGAGGCCACAAGACCCCTGTAGTTTGGGCTGTGGCCACGGGAGGCCACAAGACCCCTGTAGTTTGGGCTGTGGCCAAAGGACCCCTGTAGTTTGGGCTGTGGCCAAAGGACCCCTGTAGTTTGGGCTGTGGCCAAAAGACCCCTGTAGTTTGGGCTGTGGCCAAAAGACCCCTGTAGTTTGGGCTGTGGCCACGGGAGGCCACAAGACCCCTGTAGTTTGGGCTGTGGCCAAAAGACCCCTGTAGTTTGGGCTGTGGCCAAAAGACCCCTGTAGTTTGGGCTGTGGCCAAAAGACCCCTGTAGTTTGGGCTGTGGCCAAAAGGCCCCTGTAGTTTGGGCTGTGGCCACGGGAGGCCACAAGACCCCTGTAGTTTGGGCTGTGGCCAAAAGACCCCTGTAGTTTGGGCTGTGGCCAAAAGACCCCTGTAGTTTGGGCTGTGGCCACGGGAGGCCACAAGACCCCTGTAGTTTGGGCTGTGGCCAAAAGACCCCTGTAGTTTGGGCTGTGGCCAAAAGACTCCTGTAGTTTGGGCTGTGGCCACGGGAGGCCACAAGACCCCTGTAGTTTGGGCTGTGGCCAAAAGACCCCTGTAGTTTGGGCTGTGGCCATGGGAGGCCACAAGACCCCTGTAGTTTGGGCTGTGGCCACGGGAGGCCACAAGACCCCTGTAGTTTGGGCTGTGGCCAAGGGAGGCCACAAAGCCCCTTCTTGTTGGGCTATGGCCAAGGTAGGCCATCAACCTGTTTGGAGTAGAGTAGTTTGTTTGTACGTGTCACTGTCTAACCATATAATTTTTGGCACAGAATCAGAGCGCAGCAATAAAAGCTTTTACTCTCCGATCCTTGGTTATGTTTAGACAGGTTGTTGTGTTTGAGACACATTGAAAGAGTAGTGTGTGTGTGTGTGTGTGTGTGTGTGTGTATCATTCCTCCGAATCCAGTTGGTCTTCAAAACTTGGATTCACCACTCCAATGAAATTAATACCCGTAGTTATGAATGAGTAAATGTTGTGTATCCTACAGGTAGGTCTGGAAGGTTTTGGGGTTTTGAAGGAATCCAATCTGTTTGCAAGGAATGTATGTGTCTGTTGCTGAAATCTGTTGTGATTCTTCTTTTAAAAGAAGAATTGGATGTTTGAAGTCGTATGTATATATTTATATACTGTACCGTATATATGTGTGTGTAAATGTGTACAGTATTTTGTTATAGGGTTTTATTTTTGGGTTTTGGATTAGGTTAATCAATTTGGCTGAGTAAAGACCCTCAAACGTTGCATTTGAGACCCTTATATCAAGCCTTGTCTGTAATAGGTTGTGCCTATATGTCAAATAGGACTTGAAATAGGTTGGGCCTATATGTCAAATAGGACTTCGGAATAGGTTGGGCCTATATGTCAAATAGGACTTGGTTTGCCTATATGTCAAATAGGACTTCGGAATAGGTTGGGCCTATATGTCAAATAGGACTTGAAATACGTTGGGCCTATATGTCAAATAGGACTTCGGAATTGGTTGGGCCTATATGTTAAATAGGACTTAGAATAGGTTGGGCCTATATGTCAAATAGGACTTGAATAGGTTGGGCCTATATGTCAAATACGACTTGGTATGCCTATATTTCAAATAGGACTTGGAATAGGTAATAGGTTGGGCCTATATCAAATAGGACTTGGAATAGGTAATAGGTGGGTGTAGGTTTGAATTCGTGCAATTGCTTTAGGTCTTTGTGATGTTACAGGTCTGAGTCGAATTTTGTGATGTTACAGGTCTGAGTCGAATTTTGTGATGTTACAGGTCTGAGTCGAATTTTGTGATGTTACAGGTCTGAGTCGAATTTTGTGATGTTACAGGTCTGAGTCGAATTTTGTGATGTTACAGGTCTGAGTCAAATTTTGTGATGTTACAGGTCTGAGTCGAATTTTGTGTTACAGGTCTGAGTCGAATTTTGTGATGTTACAGGTCTGAGTCGAATTTGTGATGTTACAGGTCTGAGTCGAATTTTGTGATGTTACAGGTCTGAGTCGAATTTTGTGATGTTACAGGTCTGAGTCGAATTTTGTGATGTTACAGGTCTGAGTCGAATTTTGTGATGTTACAGGTCTGAGTCGAATTTTGTGATGTTACAGGTCTGAGTCGAATTTTGTGATGTTACAGGTCTGAGTCGAATTTTGTGATGTTACAGGTCTGAGTCGAATTTTGTGATGTTACAGGTCTGAGTCGAATTTTGTGATGTTACAGGTCTGAGTCGAATTTTGTGATGTTACAGGTCTGAGTCGAATTTTGTGATGTTACAGGTCTGAGTCGAATTTTGTGATGTTACAGGTCTGAGTCGAATTTTGTGATGTTAATGAGTAAGTTAAATTGCTGGAATAAATTTTATAACCTACACCACAGGTTCAATTATAAATTTAGTGTTTTTAATTAGGATAGGCCTTGAGTGTTAAGAGTAAGGCCTACTTTAAGAGGTAGGCCTATTATGTAAGGTAAAGTTAGGTGGGCCTACTAAATAGGCCTATTTGTTGGGCCTACCGAGTAGGCTTATGTTTGGGCCTATTATTTTATAGGACCTCAAATGAGTTAAGCCTGTTAAATTAACAAGGCTTAGTTTTGAATTTGAAGAGTAGGACCTATTAAATAGGCTTAATGTTGCGGGCCTATTATTTTTAGGACCTAAAATAAGTTATGCCTGTTAAATGAACAAGCCTTTGTTTTCGGTTAGTGTAAAGGTAAAGGAATCGGTTCCCAGTTTTAGGCTACCATATGAAAAAACTATAGTGGGGTTACGGTTGAAATTAGGGTTAGGCCAATGAGGTAAGCCTAGCCACTGCGTGTCAGTGTAAATTGTAGAGGGGTTAGTTCCCCATACACAGGCCACCATTTGAAAAAACTATATAGGGCTATGGGTTGATTGCCTGTGCCCTCATCCGCTGAAAATTTCCAGCAGATTTCAGTGGAGGGTTACCGACAAAAGCCCTATGCTTTTTCGTTAGAGAGTTATGAATATGTAGGTGTTTAAAGGACCTTTTTATATTTAAGTGATTACGGTAATTCTAGCGTCGGGATTTGCGCGACGTACAGTATACTAGAATGAAAATAATTTGCCTCACCTTATTTTTGTTGGGTCTTTGTTTGCTTCGATGTAGGGCGTTACGATCATCTTCGGTGTAGGGCCGCCACGATCGAGTTTCGCGACGAATTTACTTAAGGTAATTAATATAGGCAGTCACTATATAAACCCCTGAAGGAATAGGCCTATCCTTTTTTAGTCATTAGGTTTTAAATTATAAGGAATTCACTCAGAACTAGAGGGGGACAAAGACATCCTCCCAGTTTAAAGCTTCGCTGTAACATAAACAGCCCTGAGAGCCGTTCCTTGGTTCTGGTGTATTATTTGCCGAACTAGCAAAATTTTGTTGTTTGTTGTGTCTACTTCTTTTTGGTAGACTAAATAATAAATTGGGTTTTCTTGTTGCTATGTGGGGCTGATTCATACATACAGGTTCCTTGTACGTATGGCAATTCAATTATTTCATTCCCAATAGGCTATGTCGCCAATCCCGAGGCAATTTTGTATAGATATTTAATTCAATTAATTAATAATTTATATTTAATTATGAAATAAATGTACCACATATGATACCATGTTGTGAGCGCGTATAGTTTTTCCATAGTTAGTTTTAACAAAATTATCACAACTTAACCAAATCACTCGTCAAGAGTGTATGGTTGAAAAAATACTTGGCACTATTTACTTGCTTATAAATGTTGATATGAATTTTTAGTGTTAATTCTGACATTAAATGTGTAAAAATCATTTTATGTTATCTATTTTTGGTAATTATTTGTTTTAGTGTTCCCTCTCCTTTCTGGACCAAAACACATTTTTCTGGTGTTTTTTGGTGTGATTTGTTCAAATCTGAACTTCGTTTCTTTGGGAAATGAGCCATTTTTGAGAAATTTTCAATTTTAAAATTTCTCAAAAATGCTCATATTCCAAAGAAATGAAGGTTAAATTTAAACAAAAAAATGGTAATTATTCGTTTTTTGACCCAGTCTCTTTTTATAATGAGAGCAAACGTTTCTGGTTAATTTGGAGGTGCTCTGCACGAATCTACCATCCATTTCCTGTGCAAATGCGTAGTTTTCGAGATGATATCATCTCGAAAACTACGCATTTGCACAGGAAACGGATGGCAGATTCGTGCAAAACACCTCAAAATCAACCAGAAAAGTTTGCATTCGTGCTAAACACAACCTAACCTAACTTAGCCTAACCTAACAGCCTAACCAGTCACCTTATTTTCGAGGATATAGTTCTGCAATTGCAGTAAGGAAGTGATGCAGAACTGTAGAATTGTCAGGATATTCTGCCAGGAACAAGTATCGTGCAAAATATTTCTGGTAATGAGGATGTCTATTCCCAGAACGTAAAACCTACGATTTTACATCCTTCCATTTTTTTTACGGCACCTAAACACCGAGTCTTGTCTTAAAATACAGGCAGTATTACATTTAGGGCAAATCACGGATGTCGGAATTATACCGTGATTGGAAAAAATATCAACTTTTATCTTCATCGAGGCCAACAAGGTGGATTAGGTCTTCGAAATCAAGTTCACAAGATTGATACATCATACCAGTAGGATGAAAATTACCACACTAACCAGAAACAGAAAGAAGTAGCCAAAGCAAGAAAAAGTAGCCAAAAAAAGCCAAGAAAAATCTCCAAAAAAGGTAGCCCAAATAAACAAACCAACCGAAATTTATATACATACATATTAGAAAGTAGAAAATATATTTTTTTTAAAAGTATATTTTATACAAATTTGTACAAGATATATTTTCTTATTCAGCGTTGATTGGTTATTCAATATATATTGCTGTTATAGCTGGGTGTGACTGTGTCAAAAAACGAATATTAACCAAAAAAACATTAAAGAACCCCAGAAAAATGTATTATTTAACTTAACCTAACCTAACCCGCATTTTTTCGCAATTTCTTGCCTTAAATAGCAACATGAGGTTTCAAGGTGTCCTCAATATGAATTTATATATTAAATTGTCATAGAATGTCTCCTATCAAAAATGAAAGGAGCATTAAAACGAATATTAACCCTAAATTTAAACAAAAAACACCAGAAAAATTTGTTTTACCTAACCTAACCTATATCTTGTATTAACTGATAGTAATCCAAACCACGACCTTCACAAGCCAAAGCGAATTGAAGGAGCATTTTAAAATGAGTATGCATCATGGGAGATTTAAAATGCACATCTCTGATTGGTCAGATAAGGTCACATGAAACAAAAACCAGATTTAATTGGCTGATTTGACCATGTTTCCAAATGTTGCCACGAGATGTGTCTCCATAAAACCTGGAGAAGGACGGAGAGTACCAAAATTTTACCAGAGGAAAGAGAGAAATACTGGGTCAATGGCCTGTAATGGCTGGTTATTGATGTCTAGGTTTTTTTTTCATAAAAAAAAATTATTATATTTCCTTGATTTTTATCAGTTTCTCTGAGGTTTCAAGGTGTCCTGAATATAAATTTATATGTTAAATTGTCATAGAATGTCTCTTATTGAAAATGAAGGGAGCATTAAAATGAATATTAACCCTATTTTTATTTTATGGCCAACTTATGTACTCTCACCCTAGTTATATTTCATTTGGAAAACATGAAGCCACTCTGGCCTATCAAGGTAATCCAAGTCATGAGCTACATTTTTTAATAATAAAATCTTGCAAGATGTCATACTCAAGTCAGCTAATTAATATACAACTATTTACTACCACCATAGTATCCTATATAACTGAAACAAAGAATATATGGAGTCATTCCAGCTCAACTGGTACAGATTTCAGAAAGTTGGTCGGGTGACCATCTCTGATTTTCTTCAAATTTTCAGGGTTGATTCATACACCATTCAATAGCTTAAATCTAAAACTTTAGCTTCCTCAGTCAAAAATGTTTAATTTTATGGTCGCTTAAATGGCCCCCACCTTCAACAAAAAATGCCCATGTTGGGCTTGATTGGCCAACGCCTTCATTTTGAGAGGCCTTGAAAAGTGTCTTCTAATAGGAGTAGAAGCTTCAAATTTGTCATGCCAATACAACTTCTGGTGGGCTTTTCAATTTTGCAAGCTAAAAGGCTATGGAATAAATAGTTTCTGAGTTACAAGGGCTTAAATATGGCTCCATTTTAAAGCTTGCATCAATTCCTCCCACTTTTACGACTCTACCATTTTCAAAAGTTTTAGTTCTACATCAATCATAGCTGTTTTAATACTCCTAGTCTCTATGGGTTGTAAATTTATGAGTGAAATAAAAAAAATAACCAAAAAAGGATTTATTTCTATTTTTAAAAATTTCTAAAAGTTGATATTTTCACAAAATTTGCAAAATTAATATCAACTTTGGGGCTTAATATAAAGGTGTCCGAAATTAGTCAGGGAGTTGATACTTCTAGTAAAGAAAGATACATATGTGTAAAAGAACATATATTAAGGAATAGATCTCAACTAACTCCTTCATAGTTTTGGTGATTCAAAGAAAAGTGCTTTTTGTGAAAAATCTCAAATTTTTGCAAAATTTATAAATTTTTAAATTTCTATTTATGACATTCAATTGTAATTTTACTTCCATTTTATTACTTATTAAGTTGATTTACAATTGTAATAATATGTAAATAAGTCTAAAACATACAAGAAATTTAATGTCTGTCAAAACAACCAGCGACTCGAAGGGCTCTGGGTAGCTCATTTCGCTTTGTATATTCTTATAAATATAAAACATGATGGTTAATCATTAATGTCCAGGCCTATTTTATAGATCATGATCTTTTATTTTCAGAAAATTTAATTAGAGCAATTAACTTAATTTTACTACCTGTAATAATGGCTTATTCTAATCAAGAATCAAAGTGCAGCTTTGGTATGTACTTGGATGATCCATGTCATGAACATAGACTCACCAGGAAGGTGGGTATGTATACCTTACATGAGCTGACAGATGAAACAAGGAAACTGCTATTGTGGAGAATAAAAGTAACTGTAATCAACCCAAATAGTGCTACTGTATGCTACCACCATGAAAAAATGTTTGGAATGTATTACCAACAAATGCAACGTAGCTGCCAAGATCCATGGAGAAATCATCGAAAGAAGATAAGTAAGTAAGTATAGGTACTAATATATTTATATTTCGTAAAGAAGTTTATATTGTAAATTGTAACCTAAATTAGCTATTTAATTTTAATAGGGTAGGCTATATACTGTGCTACTGAATGCATATGTTTTGAATATTTTATACAAATAGCCTATAACCAAATGTTGAGGTTTTAAAATTATTTTCCAATGTGTTTAGAGTTTATATTACCCTACTTTATTTGCAGAATCACTACAAATTATTGACAAAGACATAGCAACTAGACTGAATCTGATACCAGGACAGAAACTTTGCTCAACATGCTTCTCTAGAGCCAAGACGATTGAAGATGAAAAAGACTCAGGTAGTGATGAATATGTTCCAGAAGAAATAGTTAAGGAGACATTTGACAAAACGTTAGGTTCACTAGAATGCTCACCCATTAAGTATGTAAGAGCAAGATATCAAAAGTTTTACACGAAAAGGAAACTAAAGCAAATTGAAACATCAACAAAATCAAAGCTGTCAAAAGTACTTCATATGAAGCCTAGCATTTTGGATGAGGAAGCGGAGAAACCTATAGAGAGTGAGGAAGAAAAGTGTTATCAGCATATGATAGAGGAACTGAAAGAAAAGTGTAAAACTAGTATAGTACCAGACAAGAAAAGATACAAATTCTAACACTCCTTCCAATTGGTAAAACCTGGTCCAGAGAAAGAATTATGAAAGAATTTGAAGTGTCAGCCAGAATGGTTAATGCTGTGAGGGCCTTAAAGAGAAAAGAAGGTATCCTTCCTATAATGAGAAATAAAAAGAGTAGCAAGGGTATAAGCGATGAAATAAAGGAAAGAGTGATAGAATTTTTCCAAAACAATGAATATACTAGAGAATGCCCTGGTAAAAAAGACTACAAATAAATAAAAACACCACAAGGGAAGGTTCAAAAGCAGAAAATACTGTTGTTGACAAATATCAGAGAATTATATACGCTTTACAAAAATAAATATCCAAACGACAAAATCTCCAAATCAAAGTTTTTTGAACTGAGACCAAAATGGTGTATGGGTGTGGGGAGTAAAGGATCACAATATATGCATTTGTGAAATACACCAGAACTTTAAACTTTTATGTGAATCACTCCCTGTCAAAGTAGAATTAAGAGAGTTACTAGGGAAAATAGTCTGCAACACTGAAACCAGAAACTGCATGATTAATAACTGCAAAACATGTCCTGGTTTAAATGAATTACGGGATTGGCTTCTTACCATTTTTGAAAACAATGATTATGACATGGATGATGAGGTTTCCTTTAAGCAGTGGCTTCATACTGACCATACCCAACTGGTCACAATGACAAAAAGTGTTTCAAATGTAGTAGAAGACATATGTGAAAGTGCAAAAAAGTTGAAAGTACACCATTTCATAGCAAAAGCCCAATCAAAATATTTGTCCGACTGTAAAGAAAACCTCAATGATTCTACAGCATTAGTGCTTGTTGACTTCTCTGAAAACTATAGTTTTATAATTTAGGATGCCGTACAAGGGCATCACTGGGACAATACCCAGGCTACCTTGCATCCGGTAGTCTGCTATCAAAAAGTTGATGGTGAACTAAAAGTTACAAATTTTTGTGTAATATCAGATTCACTTACACACAACACAATTGCAGTTCATTCTTTTTTATGTGAAGCCTTGAAATTACTTAAAAGTCAGAATCCTAAACTAAAACATATTTGTTACTTTAGCGATGGCGCAGCAAGTCAATATAAAAACTATAAAAACATCATTAATTCAGTGTTACATGAAAAAGATTTCCAACTAACATGTGAATGGAACTTTTTTGCCACCTCTCACGGAAAGAGCCCCTGTGATGGTGTTGGTGGCACCGTCAAAAGGTTAGTTGCCCGGGCAAGTCTCCAAGCAACAAGTAAAGGTCACATCACCAATCCAAAAGAGATGTTCGATTGGTGAAATCTAATATTAATGGTATACAATTTCTGTACATTGATTCAGCTAAAATTGAGGAAAATGCTAATTTGAGTTAGAAAAAAGGTATTCCTTAATTAAGATAATCCCAGGAACCCATTCATATCACTGCTTTAGACCTTCATCAACAGGCATTAAACTGTACAAAATTTCTAGTGATGAAAATTTCTTTAATGTACAACTTTCCTTCCTCAATGCTACAGAAGAAAATGTGGCTTACCAATATAAACCTGGTACATATGTGGCCTGTTTCTATGAAGGTGACTGGTTTGTTGGAAACATAGTTGAAGTGTGTGATACTGAGAAGGATCTATTAGCAGTGGCGACTCGTGGTATAAATGTATAGGGGTGCGATTTCATAAAATTGTACGACAACACGGACTCACAATAGGCTAGCGCGAATCCAACTGCCGCTCACAAGAGTACTTGTATTAACATATGCGGCTATGCCAGACGTACAATTCTAGTTAATTACAAATAAGTAATAATTTCAATAAAATACATATAAATGGCTTATATCATTATTACTGAAGTAACTATTAGTAAAAATAAAGTTATTATAAAAAAAATTCGCGATTGTACTTATATTTTCATTACAACAGTAAAATATAATTTATATTTACTTGAGCGAAAAATCTATCGCTCCATTCGCTGCAATATTATTTTGTATTCAAACAGCGGTACGCTGTTTGAAGCTATGCTATAAGTTTAGAATATTATTTACTGTATGAAGGCTTACTCAAAATGCCTCATGAATCATGATATGCCACATGAATTTTTAAAATATATTTCAAGAATATTTATTTTAATATCTTAAAATTAATATATTTTTATCTGTTAAATTAATATTTATCATTTCAAGCAAGGGGGAGCAACCGCTCCATCGCTCCTATATGCCAGTCGCCACTGTCTATTAGTAAATTTCATGAAAAAGAATCCTTTTAAATGGCCTGAACAAGAGGACATTTGCTGGATTCCATTCCAACATGTTTTGTGTTCAATTGAACCACCTACAGTTGCTGGGAAAATGGGGAGACAGTACAAGTTATCAAATGATTGTTTATCTAAAATTGAGGAGTATTTTAAAAAAAGCCTAAGTAACTACAGACCTGTATCAAGCTGAATAATAAATTGCCAATTTATGGCTGTGAGGTCATGGAGTGTTGAAGACAATAAGACTTAAAGCCCGAGTACAATAATAAAATTCCTGAGTCAGTGTCTAAACATAAGTTATTAGCTATATATATAAGTTTACATACAAATTTACATAAAACAACACATATTAAAAAAAGAATATGAACTTATAGCCAATAATTCACATGCTTAAAAACTCAGGAATTCATTATTGTATATAGCTAAGTACTGTACACTTGTATTAAGTGAAGTAATACAACAAAGCTACTTAAATTTAAGGTTTTGTACTGAAAATGGTAGTTACTGCTAGTTTATCTGTACTAACTGCATAATTTAAATTACTAGAAAGTGCTTAAAGAGCAGTAGAACACGGTTCTACATGATTTACTTAGGTAGATCCAAGTATTGAGCCTACAAGCTGGTCCATCTGTTGTGTTAACTGCAAATGTAGTAATAATCTAGGTGTATATATATTATGTCTTTTTTTATGAGTAAAACTTATTTAGATAATTTAACATTTGTGAATTAACTTACCAAGTAATAAAATAGAAGTAAAATTACAATTCAATGTTGTGAAAAGAAATTTAAACATTTCAAAATTTTGAAAAAATTCAGAATTGTTCACAAAAAGTACTTTTCTTTGAATAGCCAAAACTATATGAAGGAGTTGAGTTGAGATCTATTCCTTAATATATGTTTTTGTACACATATGTATCTTTCTTTACTAGAAGTATCAACTCACTGACTAATTTCGGACATCTTTATATTAAGCCCCAAAGTTGATGTTAATTTTGCAAAGTTTGTGAAAATATCAACTTTTGGAAATTTTAAAAAATAGAAATAAATCCTTTTTTGGTTATTTTTTTATTTCACTCATAAATTTACAACCCATAGAGACTATTAAGAGTATTAAAACGGCTGTGATTGATGTAGAACTAAAACTTTTGAAAATGGTAGAGTCGTAAAAGTGGGAGGAATTGATGCAAGCTTCAAAATGGAACCATGTTTAAGCCCTTGTAACTCAGAAACTATTTGTTCCACAGCCTTTTAGCTTGCAAAATTGAAAAGCCCACCAGAAGTTGTATTGGCATGACAAATTTGAAGCTTCTACTCCTATTAGAAGACACTTTTCAAGGCCTCTCAAAATGAAGGCGTTGGCCAATCAAGCCCAACATGGGCATTTTTTGTCGAAGGTGGGGGCCATTTAAGCGACCATAAAATTAAACATTTTTGACTGAGGAAGCTAAAATTTTAAATTTAAGCTATTGAATGGTGTATGAATCAACCCTGAAAATTTGAAGAAAATCAGAGATGGTCACCCGACCAACTTTCTGAAATCTGTACCAGTTGAGCTGGAATGACTCTTCTGCATGATTTCCTTCTTTCTGATTATAGACCATTAGAAATATTAATTAGCATTACCAATTTATGCGCAACACGACTTAACAAGAACTCAATAGGTAAGAATAATTGTGTCGATTGGTCCAATGTTACGATGCAGCAGACAATAGAATACAAAGACAGAACAAGTCACCTCTTTAATAATTTAGAAATTTTGCACCTTGCCTGTAATAATCCTTGGTCAAATGATTCTCACTGTAAACTCATAGATAAGTATTATAGTAAGATAATATCCCTGTTAAGAGAAGCAGGAAGCCCCCTGATTAAATCTTACAACTATCATACTAAGATTATTCCTGGATGGAATGATTTTATTGCCCCCCCTGAAGAGGGAATCGAAAGACGCCTATGATTTGTGGTGCTTTCATGGTAGACCCAGATTAGGACCAGTATACCTGAATATGTGTAGAAGTTGGGGTCAGTATAAGGCGGCCATAAGGCGGTGTAAACAGGAAGAAGAGAGTATTTGAGCATCAAAAGCCTGTGAAGCTCGCATAAATAACGATAATAACAAATTTTGGAAATTTGTTAAGAATCAAATGGGTGTCAAAAATGTCCTCCCCCGACAATTGATGGGGTGTCAGGGGAGGATGAAATTGCAAAGCTGTGGAAAAACCACTACGCTAACATTTTTAACAGTGTGAGTAGGGATAATCTTAAGATAGATTGCAGCGAAACGATTGTGGGAGGGACAAGGGAAAATACTTTATCATTTTCTGAAGTAAAGAGGTTAATTAAAGAGTTAAAGACTGGTTCTGCATCAGGGCCCGTAGATGACTTATCGAATGAGCACTTAAAATATGCAAATGACGTAATATGTCTGCATATATCATTGCTCCTATCAGCCATGCTTGCTCATAGCTATATCCCTGCAGAGTTCATGAGGGTACATATCTTGCCCCTGGTCAAAAATAAGTACGGAGACATTCTGTCCAGCAATAATTACAGGCCTATTGCTGTCGCTTCCTGCTTCTCGAAGCTACTAGAAAAACTCTTGTTACTCCGATTAAATGATTTCCTATGGACATCTAATCAGTTTGGCTTTAAAAGGTACCACTCAACTGACCTGGGTATCTGTGTACTTAAAGAAACAATATCTAAATACATTGACAGTAATTCAACTATTTATAGCTGTTTCCTAGATATAAGTAAGGCATATGATAGGGTGAACCACAATATTTTATTTGCAAAACTAGAAGACAGGAAGGTTCCCATGTACATATTAAATTTATTGAAATTTTGGTATTCCCACCAATCTTTCACTGTTAGGTGGGGCAATGTACTATCCGAGTGTTTTGGCTCCTCTTGCGGGGTGAGAAGGCTCCTTGCTCTCCCCTATGCTGTTTAATGTGTATATTGACGGATTAATTGCTTCACTTAATGAGGCAACAGTAGGATGTTGTATAGATAACACAAGGATAAATAACTTAGTTTATGCCGATGATATGGTGTTAATAAGTCCCTGTTATAGGTCTGGATCGGCTACTAAAAGTCTGCAAAGTGTATTCACAGAAACATGATATTCTTTTTAATGTTACAAAAACTAAGGTTATGCAATTTCATCCTAAAAGCTGTAATCAGCCAGCTGATATAAGGTTTAAAATGAATGGTGAAGTAATTGAGGAAGTACAAGAGTTTAAGTATTTGCGTTAAACTATTACCAGCTTCTTGAATGATGACTTGGATATAAGAAAACAATCTCGAAGCCTGTGCGCTAAAGCGAATATAACCATAAGGAACTTTTGATTCTGTACAAGTGAAGCTAAAGACACACTGTACTTTCTGCAGTAATATATACGGACAGCAACTGTGGGTGAATTGTAAAAAAGGTTCTGGCAGAACTCTAAATTTGCTGTACAACAGGTCTTTTAGACTTACACAAATTAACCCCTGAGATGCTCAGCTTTGCAAATGTTTGCTACCCGCAATGTTGTTGCGGGGAGAGCGAATGAACTTAACTAGAATACTGTAACTTGGCTACTTCTTGATGACGGGAAATGAGAAGGTCCCGGGTGGTGAAGTTTTTCTCACCTCCACTGACTGTCACTGAGGGGCAAACGAGACTCCCACACGGCTGAACCAAGAAATGGACTTGACCCGCTAGCTATTCCAAAGATTAACACTGTGTCCGAGTCGGGTCCACTTGAGAACCTGGAAAGCCCTGGCTTCAGGAAAGGTGTGTGCAATGTACACCTGGCAATACTTGAGGACTTCAACCAAATATGGGCATACACAACAAGCAAGCAAGATTTTAGCAAACTGATTGTGAAGTAAACCAAATGTGGCTGAATGAGAAAAGCAGATATTACCCTCTGAATTGTAAATCCTTGAAAGTAATGATCCCAGTCTATGAGGACAATGGCTGAAAAAAAATACTAGTTGGTAGAGTTCTAAGGGTTTATTAGCAATCAACTTGAATTATTTACAAGAGCTAGCATGAGTTATGAACTTGAGTCTAAACATGGCTTAAGATCAAGAACTGGAAATCCAAAAACCCTGAAAGGGTATGCTATACAAAGGTGCTTACAATTACAATGACAAAAATACTGGACAACGAAAATAGAATTTCTAGAAAAAGATAAAAACTTAACCTATGCTAGAATGGTACAATTAGACAACACAATCGACCTCACTGGACCTAACATCCTTAAGCTAGACTTGAGGTCAATCCAATCATACCTATCTATTATAGTTAAGCCATGGAGAAGCAAAACCTGAAACTATTGGTCCTAGCAATACCTTAGCCTGCATACCATTATGCACAGGCATTGTCCATTATCACAAGGCACTCTGTTTTATCTTGACTTTTTCTTTTCCTAAACAAATTGAGTTGGCAAGCTAGAACTTCCACAAGCGGAAGCCAACTGTGACTTTATAAAATGTGGTTTGTCTTTTCTAAAAATTGAAGGCTGTTTCTGAATAAAAAAAAAACAAGATCAAAACTACTGAGCTAGTCAGGCATTAAGCAAGACTAACTCCATCAATATGGGGGTTACATCCTGAAACAAGAAGAAAAGATGTTAGTCAAGATAACCCCACTACACTCCCCCCTCCGAGCGGTGGGTACCACCACTCAAAAAGTGAGCGCAGCGAAGCCCTCTCCCACATCCAGTCTTTCAAGGAATTGCCACCTCCCCATCCTGACACCAAGCTCCAAGTTTTCATTTCTCCATGGCTACTAAACATTAGACAATTATATATATATATATATACATGAATCAATAAGAAGAAGGTACTATCACCTTCAAAACCCTACCTAGTTACAATATAAATTTACACAATTAGTACTGGATACATTCAGTTTTAGCACTCCTTTATATGGTCCTTTCCTTAAGAGGCTAATCACAATCCTCCTTGCTTGAAACTGAAGCCACCTGCATGACTATTGTCCTTGATTAATATCCTCACTAGCCCATGACTCCAGATTCCTGGGATCTTGGGAGCATTGCTCCAGTAAATTTGACCATGAGAAAAAGTAAATTTGGGTTTGGGTTTTGTTCATCCGCTAGACGTTATGCAATTTTTTTGCGTATACGTTCTTGTACAAACCAATTTTTTTAAATTACAAATTTAGTTATTTTAAGTTTAGTTGGTAATTCCATATTTAACAATTATTTTTATTTTTTGTTAAGCTTCAATGTTTTGATAATTAAAATTTTATTAAAACGTATATTTTTTTAATATAAAATTATCAGGATTGGACTATGTTCCATTGATCTCGGCCAGGTTTGATAAATTGGCCAGATAATTACTTGTGCGGTTTTAAGTAATCCACCATGACTCTAGAATTGAAAAGTTTAGTTAAGTTTAAACTTACTTTTACTTACTTTAACTTACCTACTTTTACTTACTCTTCCTTACTTTTACTAAGTTTAAAGCACTTACTTTTACTTACTTTAACTTACCTACTTTTACTTACTCTTCCTTACTTTTACTAAGTTTAAAGCACTTACTTTTACTTACTTTCATTGTACTATATTTACTTACTTTTACTCACTTTTACCATACTATATTTACTAACTTTTACTTATTTTGTATTTTTTCAGGTAGTCAATAATCAATAATGGATCCTAATATTGATGAAGTTGGAAAGAAAAGTGAGGGTGTTAAAAGGGGTTACTTTTGTGGTCAATGCAAGAACAAATATTCAAAGCAAAACTGGGAGGAACATTTTAATTCCAAAAAAAATATTTGTTACAATACAAGAGGTCCCAGAGTTTGGGCCCACAGCTTAGATATTGCAGTAAAGAAATACCAGGATGAAGTGCAGCAAAGAGATACGGCAAAGCAGTCATTTAGTTTGTTCATAAAATGTGCTAGTGCTGGGTCATTCTCTGTCAGATCAACCAAAAAAAATTGAAATTAACACCCTCATCTCTCATATTTTGCTGAAATTTGGTTTATAGGGAGTTTGTGAGCCCTGAATCCATTTCTGAAATTATAAGGTCAATCCGACCAACGGTTCAAGAGATATGACCTCAGGCAATTTGAGGTCACTCGCGAGGTTACTAACATTTGGCGAGCCATAACTTGGGTAATAATTGTCATAATTATATAAAAGTATATATATTTAGAATCAGAAAACGACAAGGAATCCAAATATGCAAGTTTTAGAACTCTAGGTTGAAAAATAAAAAAGTTACACTGTAACCAAAATTTGAGGTCACGATTTGACCTCTGGGGTATCAAATGAGAATTTTTTTTTTAAATGTAAAAAATGAAGGCATAGGCATTGGCTATTAGAATCAGCAAAAAAAAGTTTGTTTATGTTAGTATTTTTCATGTAACTAACATATAAGTGAACACCATATTCATAAGTTGTGCGTCAATTCTACCTATTTTTTCACACTTAAGCTCATAATTTGACCTATAGAAATTAAAATTACATTTTTTATAGATATAAAAAACAAAGTCAGAGTTCTTGACTAATAGAAACAATCATAAAAAGTTTGTTTATGTTGGTACTTTTCATGTAACTAACTTATAAGTGAACACCATATTTATAAATTGCTTGTCATTTCAAGGAATTTTTATATCTTAGCTATCAATTTGACCTCAAGCTCCAAGAATTTAATAAAAATTGTATTTCACTGCTAATCTACACTGGCAATAATAGTTATAATAGTGAAAGGGGAAGACTAAGCTCACATGTAGCCTAAACAAACCTGTTGAAACATGTTGCTACTTGTCTAAGTGCAGAATCAACACAGATAGTTGCAAAATTCCTTGTCTACAGGTTAGTACAGTTCCAGCCAGCACTGTGGGTGGCTGGTGGGTATGGTGTTTTAATGAGCCTCAGAGACTATCAAGGCCTAAAATATTAAGTGTGTATAGCTATATATTTTCTAAAAAATATATATACCTAATTGTAAATCCTATATCTTTACAGATCAAAATACAATGGTTCGGCACTTGAAATACTGCCAGGACCCTATTCAAAAACACAAGAAACGCATAACAATCAATCTTAGAAAAGTGACTGATGTACTTGTTGAAAAATGTGCTGGAAGAGTGAAAAAAGACTCATTGTTGTGTGTGAACTGCTGGACACTGATAATGAAAAACCCCACTATACTTAGTACCACTGAAAACAACGAGTCTGAGCAGGATTCAAATGAATATCTACTATCAGTGGCTTGAGTAACATCTCTTCAATTCAAGATCTGGACAATGACAGTGATTGCTTGATAAAGGAAAATCCTTCAACTTCAGTTGAACCAGTTCTAGCATTTCTGGACCAAACACCAGTTAAAAAAAGTAAGTAATAAATTAATATAATAACTTATACTTTACTACAAGGTCTGTTTGATCTACTATATAGCCAATTATATAGCATTTAAGGTACTATAATTAATATTTAATTACTAATATTCAGGTGTGTGAAACCTTTTTTTCTGTTCTTTTCAGAAGGGCTGTCATTAAGCCAGAAAAAGCGCAAGGCTCGTGGTAAGCTATCATCTGCTCAGAAACACCTGAAGGAGAGGCTAGAACTCAGTTATGGTGTTCAAATTACCGAGGAGGTAAGTGATACTTCAAAACCTGAAACTAAATCTGAAAAACATCTAGACAAATTAATGAATGAATTGAAACAGTCATTCCTGGAGAGCAAATGTCACCATCACAAACTACAAATATTGACACTCTCACCATACACAATTGAAAAAACAGCTAGTTTCTTTCAAACTACAACATACATGGTGAAAAGAAGCCGTTCACTTAAATCAGAACATGGAATCCTTCCGAAGATTCCACTAATGAGCAAAGGAAAAGTGATATCTGAAGAACACAAAGATATAGTTAGAAGATTCTATGAGTCAGAAGAGGTTAGTCATATGTGTCCTGGCCAAAAGGATTGCGTGAAAGTTATCAGTGCTGAAGGTGCAATGAAGGTGCAAAAACGATTGGTCCTTGTGAATTTAAGAGAGATGTTTGAACTATATAAAAATGATGAAAAGAATCCCAAAATAGGATTTTCCACATTTGCAAAATTACGGCCATCATATTGTGTGCTTGGCGGTAGTGGTGAGACTCATTCTGTCTGTGTCTGCACATACCATCAAAATCCAAAATTGCAGCTGGCTGCATTGGGAGAAAGAGGTCTTTCATACAAGGATCTTATGGATTACAGTGTCTGCAGTACAGAAAGAGAGACTTGCATGATGCAACTTTGCAATGATTGCCCAAGAGAAGAGGGTGTCCTGGATTTTCTTGAGTTACTTGACAGTGTGAAATCAGCTTCAAATGAAATATCTTACAAGCAATGGGTGACTGTTGACCGTTGTACAATGGTTGATAAGGTGGAGCCACTTCATGAATACTTATCATCCCTAAGCATGAAAATATCCTGCATGGTTCGTCATCACTTTGTTGCTCAGCAACAATCACAGTACTTCAAGCAGTTGAAAGAAACACTACCACCTCAGAGCGAGGTAGTTATAGTAGGTGATTTCTCTGAGAATTATTCTTTCATTGTCCAGGATGCTGCCCAAGGGTTTCACTGGGACAATTCACAGTGTACAGTTCACCCTTTTGTCATCTATTATAGATCATCTGCAGACCAGGAACTTAGCCATTTTAGTGTCTGTTTCTTATCTGCATCACTAAAACACAACACTAATAATGGTTTACTCATTCATATTGAAGCTTATGACATATGTTAAATTCAGATGCCCACAATTGAAGAAGGTGCACTATTTCTCAGATGGATGTGCTGGCCAATATAAGAACAGATACAACTTCACAAATCTCTGTTACCATGAAGAGGATTTTGGTCTGTCTTGTGAATGGCACTTCTTTGCTACATCCCATGGCAAAAATGCATGTGATGGGATTGGAGGAACAGTGAAAGAGCTACTGCTCGTGCCAGTTTGCAGAGAACTACAGAGAGGCAAATTCTTACACCAGAACACATGTTTCAGTTTTGTGAAGAAAACTTGAGCAAGAAGATAAATTTTTTCTTTGTAACTACAGCTGATTTGAAAGATGCAGAAGAACGGTTGAAAGATGCAGAAGAACGGTTGGAACATCGATTCAAGGATAGTAGGGCTATTCCTGGAACTCAGAAATATCATAGATTTGTTCCCCTAAACAAGGAAGAACTGATGGTGTATCCCATTTCAAGTGGCATTGGAGAAAAGAAAAGAATAAGGAAAAGTCATTTTACTAATGAACCTGCAATGCTTGGTAACCTAAAATGTGTCAAACCAGGAGAGTATGTTGGCTGCATTTATGACGCAAGTTTGGTATGGAATTGTGGAGGAATATTGTGAAGAGTTTGATGATTTCACTGTGAACTTTCTACATCCCTCTGGGTCATCAGGATCAAGTGCATATTATTATCCATCAAACAAGGATTCATGTGCAGTGCCAGGACATCATATATTAACTGTAATGAGTTGTCCTACCCTAAGAGGAGGCAGCAGAATTCAATACATTTTCCACAAAAAGAAATTGATGAGAGCATCGAGCATGCAAAAATTGTATTAGGCTAGCACATGAATCCTCTAAGTAGGTCTTCCCTTTCACTATTATAACTATTATTGCCAGTGTAGATTAGCAGTGAAATACAATTTTACATTTTTTGCCTTTGTTTTTATATCTATAAAAAAATGTAATTTTAATTTCTATAGGTCAAATTATGAGCTTAAGTGTGAAAAAATAGGTAGAATTGATGCACAACTTATGAATATGGTGTTCACTTATATGTTAGTTACATGAAAAATACTAACATAAACAAACTTTTTTTGCTGATTCTAATAGCCAATGCCTATGCCTTCATTTTTTACATTTAAAAAAAATTCTCATTTGATACCCCAGAGGTCAAATCGTGACCTCTTTGGTTACAGTGTAACTTTTTATTTTTCAACCTAGAGTTCTAAAACTTGCATATTTGGATTCCTTGTCATTTTCTGATTCTAAATATATACTTTTATATAATTGTGACCATTATTACCCAAGTTATGGGTCGCCAAATGTTAGTGACCTCGCAAGTGACCTCAAATTTCCCGAGGTCATATCTCTTGAACCGTTGGTCGGATTGACCTTATAATTTCAGAAATGGATTCAGGGCCCACAAACAGTCCTATAAACCAAATTTCAGCAAAATCTGGGAGATGAGGGTGTTAGGCACTGGTTGATCTGACAGAGAATGACCCTGCTAGACCTCAGAAAAATGAACCAACTTCATCAACTGCTAATCTAGAAAATGAAACTTTTTCACTAGATGTTTCACAGACTGAAGAAAGTGCTTCTCCTCCACCTAAGAAACAAAAGGTAAGTGAGGTATCTGCGCATCAGACTAACAAAACTGCTTTAGAGGAATTTGAAAATTCCCAAATCCAGAAGATATTGAATGCAATTTTGCGCCTAACAAAAGAAACTCACCAAGCTGTTGTGGTTAATAAAGAGAAGAGTCAAAATATGCCTTCAAGTTCAAGTGTTGCATCCAAATCTAATAAAGCAAAAAGCAACAAATTTGACATTTCCATAGCCCATTTAAGCAAGTGTAAATCAATACAAGAAATCTGAACAATGATTTGATCAAATCTACATTCAAATTGGTGGAAAAGAAGGATCTAGGGCATGCTGATGATTCATTTTCAGTACCAAGTGATATAATGGAAAACATTGCAAATAGTGACACTAATATGCCTGATGTAGATATAGCTGTTGAGGATGAAGATGATGATAATCAAGAAGATATTGATGATGCTTCTGATGATAAAATGTTTACATTATATTGCATAGCTTGCACAGACCCCAAAGCATGTGCTTCAGACAAACATTCTAACATAAAAGGTTACTTCAATGTTAAAGATTTAACGTATGTATGCAAACAAGGAGAAAATCAAGAGAGATGGTTTAGAAATCTGAAAACCCACCTGAAGAGACATTTAATTAAACTTCAGCATCATCAAAGAGCTGCTGTTTATGAAGTGATGAAAACATCTTCTTGGAACACTACTAAACGCATAGAAGACATATGTGGCAACATCTTATACTACATAATGAAAACAAACACTGCATGGGCTCTATATCCAGTACTTCTAGCTGTATTACATAGGTCAGGTTGTGAGGTTGGAAATTTGAATCATAGCACACATGCGTGCGAGACAATTTGTGAGCTATTAGATAATCAACTTAAAGAACAAACTGTAAAGTGGTTCTTAGAACAAACTTCAGTAACAATAACAGCTGACATTGGAACAATTTTGGGATTAAGCATGCTAGTTGTATTAGTTATGAGTGAAGAAGATAAGACTGTAAAACTTGCTGGGATAAATTTAGTACGCAGCAAATCAGGAGTTTATTTGGCCAATGAAATTTTTGATGTGTTGAAGTCTCCTAATCACTTGAAACTATCTGAAGAAGCAATTAAATCCAAGGTATCTGGAATGGTTGGAGATGGGGCTTTTTGTAAGGACAACGAGCCATTTAAAAACGAAATGAAAAAGTTGTTTGGAGAAAATTCCAAATTTTGATGGGACTTAATGCATCTTGTGAACAGAGCCCACGTTGATGCATTGAAGAAAATTTGTAAACTAAGTGAGCTTTTAGACTTTATTCAGAATCACTCTTCAAATCTGAGATCAGGCCTTGACTATACCAATATGGTTCTTGACAATATCATTGGTTTTAAGAGACCTAAACTCAAATCTGATACTCGCATGGTTAATTACGAATTTGATCAATTTGACAGATTTGTGGAAAATTGTGTGTTTTTTGATCATCCACAAGAGAAAGAAATTAGTGCCAAGTTCTATGTATTGATTTCCTATGTAACAAAGATTATGTTGCAAGTAGCTCAAAAAACCATAGTTAGTGCAGAATTTGTAGAAAATATATTTTATAAAGAAGGAGGGAAAACTGTTATGTTAAGAGTGATGGAAACAATTTCCAAATTAGCTAATGGAGGAAATGCAAATGATGTAGTTTCTGAATTTAAGCACGATACCACAGGGCAGCAAAAGGAACTAACAGCTGAGGATTACATCCTAAATGAAGTTTACAAATACATCAAGAAATGTTCTGATTACTACCAGGTTGCTGAAGTTGCTAGACCATCCAGAACCAGATCTGAAAGTAGTTTTACAAAAGACTCAGTGATAAATTGGCTGACAGAATATATAGAACAGCTGTGGAAAGGAATCACAGAGAGATTAAAGCATTTTGATAAAGATGGATCAACTGCCTGGAGTGAAGCACCAGCTGAAGGGACATTCTCCATTCTTGGTTACATTGTTGAACACAAAGGATCCATTAAGCCATCTCATTTGACTAAGCTGTGCAGAATTGTGAAGGAGGGTCCAGCTCCAGGTACTAGATCTGCTGTAATGATCACAGAAAGCCATTGATCAGTGGCCAAGCATACATGGCGGTAAATTCACAACAAATGCCTACATGCAAGGTCTAACATCGTCCACTGTTGCTGCTGCAATGAATAAATAAACTTAAGGTGAGTTATAAACTGTACATTATTGTATTATTATGTTTAGCTAAAACAATTTGTAATTGGTATGTCATCAATTCAAGAGTTTACTATCATTAACCTATCTAGTGGTGTAAGGGAAAAAAAAGTAAATTCAGAGCTGTGCTCCAGTAAATTTTTTCAAATCTGGAGTCATGCACTAGCCCATCACTATCAATGTACCCTGGCCCTGGTCCACCCATCCATACCACCTGATTGGTAGACATCCCTACCAAAGGTGGGGTCTGCTTGCTCCAGGCTAGAGGTAACTGCGTGGGCTGGCCATGCCCCTCTTCATGAGCAGTCCTCCAGAACCCCCTCCTATGTACAAGAATGGTGGTGCAAACTGGAGCAAGGCCTGGAAGACCCCCCTCAAGCCGATTCTTGAAGAGTGGAAGAGCCAATAATGGCTCCATCCCTGAAAACACCTCCCATGAAAGTAGGAAAGCGTGATTGGGGTGTTGGGGGTGGGTAAGGACAGGGACATGCACTGGAAGCTGTATGCATGACAATCAAAGCAAGTACAAAGTGGGTGACAAGTGAGGGCATGTGCATGAGTCAGGCAGAGGCATGCAAACCAAAAATTACAGCACTTAACCAAGCTCAAGGTATGGTATTCATTATCACTATGTGCAGTCACTTTGTCCTAGAAAATTTACACTAGCTTCCTCCATGGCTTTACTAGCTAGGCCCTACCTATACATCATGGTACAGCAAGATATACCTATTTTTATATATATCTTAACCGAGGCTCCGTAAAGCCGTTACAAAAACTAGATACACCATTACATTAAACCTAGAAATACTTTTAACATCAAAAATATAATCATAGTACCATCAACTTAAATACAATACATAATCCTATACACATATATACATAATTAGACAGGGTCTAAAAAAATCACTTAATTGTTAATTAAATTAATCATGAACATATTCCAGAGGCCTAGAGGGTACTAATGGTAACTCCATTACAGGACTTCTGGAATGAGTTCATGGAGGAGAATCACCAGCCAACTCTCGAATTACTCCCAACCCCCTCCTAATAGACTGGAGTCATTTACGAGCTAGTTCACTGTTAGCTTGTAATAAAGCCCTAGCTTCTGAACAGATATCTTTGACTGGGGATAAACTTAATCTATTGGGAGTCCTTGAACCAGTTACCGGGCTAAATTGCCACTCTCGAGAAACTAATTGCTGGTCTAACAGCTGGTAAATCTGCTCCTCATCATCCTGCACATGTTCTAAAGTGTTCTCCAGAGCTTCCACCAAGGAAGAAAGTTCTGGAGAATCACTATTGGGTTAAGGTTCATTCGGACATGGGGAACTCTGTCTTGGACCTATTGAACCACCACCTTCTGGATCTAGACTCCCAGGAAGTTCCTCAGGATCTATCACACCTTAACCGACAGCACTTGAAAGAGCACTATGAGGAATAGGAGACAGATCCTTGATTTCCTCCACTGGGGAACAAGCTTCCTTCTCTGAATCACACCAAGGTAGTCTTGACTCTTGACCATTCCCAAAAGTGACATGTTTTGGTTGAGAATGAGACCTAGACAGAGGTTTGGGTGAACTAGACAAGATACCTAGAGGATTCACTTTGGATGGCACCTCATCCGGGAATCCAGAAAAGTCAAGTTCAAAAGAACTTGAAGAGCATTCAGAGGAATCTGAAGAACTTGAACTTTCACTCAGATCAGCAAGCCATGGTCTAGAATTGACCCTATTCTGATCTGGAAATCCTAGAAACTCGCTCGAATCACTACTAGAATCAAAGAGATCAGTCTCATCTTCTGACCAACTGTCCCCTGAAGAACTTGAACTTTCACTCAGATCAGCAAGCCATGGTCTAGAATTAACCCTATTCTGATCTGGAAATCCTAGAATCAAAGAGATCAGTCTCATCTTCTGACGAACTGTCCCACAAACAAGAAAAGCCTGGGGAACAAACTGGAACATTAGGGGTTTCAAACCCTAGAAAACTCTCATCCTCCTCCTCCATGCTAGCCCAGGGAACCTGAACTAACCTGGAATAACTAGGATGATTCTTCAAGAAATTGGGAGCCTCCTTCCAGCTCCTCAACTGAGAATGATGAACTCGACTCATGGATAAGTGTGGCTGCAGATCTGGATAAGCTGGTGAAATGACATAGGTCACACCATTCTCTGCTGCTCGATCAACTTGAAACGGCCCACAGTACTTGGGCAGAAACTTGTTAGAAACTAGATTACCTTTTGGAACAACCTTTCGAATGACAAGTTGCCCCTTGGTAAAGGGACAAAAACCAGGATGTCCTGGATACCACTGTTCTTGAACTGGAGTGGGAATAGAAACTGGATGATCTGGATGATAACAAGAACTGGGCTGGAGACATAGTCAACTCAGAATGAATCGTACCATTGTAGGTCATAATGGCCTTTGGAATTCAAATCCCACGAGCTAGAATCTTGAACAAGATTCCGTAGAAGCTCACCAATGGTACGGTTGACCCTCTCGACTGCACCATTGCTCTCTGGATGGTTTGGGGTCGTGAAAAGTGATCCCGTATCGAGATAACATCTGCTCGAACTCCTGACCCCTAAATTCTGGACCATTATCAGTTAACAACCGACAAGGCCGGCGCAAAAGAGTGGGCAACACTCGAAACTCGAAAAGACGGGCAATGGTACTGGAAGTCTTGTTGGAAATGGAACAGCCACTACCCACTTGGAGTAGTGGTCCACCACCATCAAACATCCTAGATTCCCCGAGGTGTTCTGGGGAACAATACTAGATCCACAGCCACCAACTCAAATGGTGCCTGGGTCACGATCTTCAGGGTAGGTGGAGCCCTGATCTGGCTGGAAACCTTATTGAGCTGGCACTGGGAACAAGATGTGACCACCTCTTGCACAACTTGATATAACTGAGGATGAAACACTTCCCCAGACAAAACATCTAAGACCTTGTTTCGGCCTATGTGTGCCATCTCTAGATGGATAGTAATGGCCAGCTCAATCAGGAAATTAAAAGGTACTAGAACTTGGGGAAACATTTCTGGTTCATCGTACTTAACTAGAAGACCATTCTCAAAGTAGATATCTTTAAGATAACGGCGATATCTCACTAGAGCTTTAGGACAATACCCAAAACAACCCTTATCTAGATAGGACTTAAGTTGTCTCAACACACATCACTTTTTTGAAGAACCTCAAGGTTAACTTCATCTAGAAATGAACATGGACGCAAATTTCCAACTACCAGCGGTTCTTGATGACTGGAGGGTTCCTCCAACTCTGCCAGAAAAGTAGCGAGAATCTCACCCTCCTTCATGACTCTGTCAGTGGACAAATCCAGGTCAATCCCGGGCAGACAAGAAATTTGCACCCAGGAGAAAACAACAAGGAATAGCTTGATCTTCAACAAGAGCAAATGGGTGATCATTAATAGTTACTCTAGAGCCAAGTGACACAGTAAGTTGTACATAGTTATAAACTACCACTTGTTTTCAGCCACACCTTGAATGTTAACCAGAATATCTTGTGAATAATCCCTCAAATTTCCTAAAATTTCACGCCAGGCTACTCGAGATATGAGGGAGATCTCAGCTCCAGAATCCAATAAGCACAGTAGGTTTCGTCTTGACAAGTAAGTGGGACAACTGCTCTAAAGGCACCTGAATGTGGACAAGCAATATCCACCTCAAGGGTGGGAAAATTGACTTCACATTCTACTAGACCATTCTCGATCTCCAAACTTGAGCAACCTGCCCTATTGGTTCTGAATCCAAGTCTCTCTCATACAAAGAATTTAAACAAGTCAAGAAGACGGGACAAGACTGAACATATTTATTGGATTCACTCAATAAATTGAAATGAACACCACCTAGACACTGGACATGCACCCTATCAAGAAGTTCTGAGGGTTCTGTTACACGCTGATTCTTGACTTCAGGGTGGTAAATTAGAGGGTTTTCAGTACCAAAGTGCAATACAACATCCACTTGATACATCTCACAGAAAACTTTCAAGATCTCTGGTGATGCTGGCTGCCCTGGAATTGTCATAAGTCGAAGATGTTGCTTCTGCTTGCTATTCAACTTGATTCCGTACTTTGTAGGATGACTTAGCAGTTCTTCCACCAACTGCTTTCGAAGAAATACTGGACTCTCTGGAACTTCACGATCTAAGTCATGAACAAGAGCATACCACAAACACTCGATCAAGGAATCACCTCCCCCCCCGGCTTAAATCTTACAAGTAAGCCCTTGGGGAGTTCTGCTGAAATTGCTGTGGTGCCCTCTTCATGCTCAACCTGGAAGTGTCTGGATAACGCATCTGCAGCTTGATTGTCTTTGCCTGGAACATAACGAAGCTCAAAATCAAACTCAGCAAGATCTTCAACTGTTCGAGCAAGCCTGTCATTGACTAATCTCATATTATGGAGATAGAACAATGCTTGATGGTCCGTGTTCAGAATGAATGGTATTCCGTACAGGAAGGCTCTGAAGGTCTTGACTCCCCAGCGCATCGCTGCTAGTTCACGCTCTGTAACCGAATATTTCTTCTGAGGACTAGAAAATGTCATTGATGCATGAGCAATGATTCGAACTTGACCATCCTGAACTTGAGTAAGACAGCACCTGCACCAATGGCTGATGCATCCACCCACAAGTTCAATTTCTCTGCTGTTTCGATAATCAGGAAAAGCCAGTTCTACCTCATTTTGCATCTCTGCCTTGAGCGTCTGGAAGGATTCTTCCATCTCTGGTGTCCACTGGATAACTGAATTCCTTGATCTTCCTGTAAGTTCTGATAAGGGTTTAGCAACTGCTGAACACTGTGGCAAGAACTTCCTTTGGAAATTCACTAAGCCCAGAAATTCTCGAAGTTCCTTGATGTTCTTGGGCTTTGGGAAGTTCTTCACCTTTTCCATATACTCTGGCGATTTTGACAATCCACTGGAACTGACTATATGACCTAGAAATGGAACTGTCGACTGGAACCATCTACACTTTGGTGGCTTGATCTTGATACCATGTTCTTCTAAAACCTTGAGGACTTTTTCAACTAGCTGGAGATGGGCCTCGAATGACTTTTCCATAATTAGAATATCGTCAATATACACTAGAACCTTCTTCCTTGAAAATCCCTTCAGCACATCTTGCATTTCTCTCTGGAAGGCTGAAGGCGCGTTCTTCAATCCAAAACTGAGTTTCTTGAATCTCCAGTGTCCATGAGGGGTCGAGAAAGCTGTATAATCTCGACTCTTCTCCTCGATTGGCATTTGATAATAACCCCGGACTAAATCCAGGGTGGTAAAGAACTTGACACCATGTAGACTGTAGACAGAGTCTGTCAAGTTTGCCATCGGGAATCTATCAGGCTTGGTTACCTTGTTCAGTTTACGGTAATCCACACACAAACGTATGGATCCATCTGGTTTCCTAATTGGTACCACTGGAGCACTCCAAGGAGATGTTGTAGGCTCGATAATTCCTAGCTGATGAAGTTCTTGACACTGATCATCGATGACTTGATCAATCGGTTCTGGAAATCTCCTTGGTCGCTGAAATATTGGCGTGTCATCGTATAACTCAATACGGTGTGGAGTCATCTGAGCAGTCCCCACATCAGAATCTCCCGACTAAGAACGGCTTTTCTGGAATTAAGCAAGTTATAAACTTGAGATTTCTGGTGGGAATCCAGCTCAGGTAAGTCAATTTCTGAAGTTAGACGTTCTGGTGTCCATTCCAGAAAAGATGAGACCAATTCATCATCATTTTCTGATTCCATACCTACACAATGTACTTGATGTGTCACTGTATCATTAGTGTCTTCTGGATTTGGTGTAGGATCGAGTTCAACTAGAGTGTAAATGTGTCCCATCATGTCTCCTGCCTTGATTCTACCAATAGGTTTCCCTGTAGTGTAGACTAGAATGGAAGGGCAATCTAGATTTACAATCCCTGGAACACCTACCACTTTCTCTCCAAGATGCACGCTTGAAACTGTCCCATCATAGAACCATTCCCCGAATTTCTGAACATGGACATGTACCATCATCATCTACTCCTTGATGTTCCCATTGAATTTTTACTTCTACAGGTCCACAATCATTCACCTGCACACCTTCTACAGCCCAACACTTAACCTTGTAACAAATCCTTTTGCACTCTTCTCCATTCGTACCTAGATAAATTTCCCACGTAGAACCATCAGTGTTCTTCCCTGAAACCCGTCTACGTGCTAGACTAATCTGTAATTTGTTGGCCCGCAGAAAATCTAAACCTAGAAAAATGGGATATTTAAAATCCAAAGTGGGAAGGATAAGAAACTTGAAAGGGGACATTACAATACCATGCAAAGAAACTGCGAGTAGGACTGAACCCATAGTTTCCCTTGAAGCATCTGGACCTACACCTCGAATTGTGGAAATATCTGTAGTATCTATTGGAATCCCAAGTTGTTGTGCCAGTTCACTGGAAATTAAGCTAACTTGTGCTCCCGTGTCAATTAACCCTGGATGTTAGTGTCTTGAAGGGTAACATCAATTGTTAACACTTCCAGGTTCAAGTTCGGCAAACCGGACACCTCGAAAATGACCTCCTGGAATATCTGGACCATGAACCGTCTCATCTGCAATGTTACACCTAGGTATTTGGGTTCGAGGTGCTGGTTTAGGTGTCCATGAAGATGCTAGAGGATTCAGTTCATTTCCAGTGGTTTTTGGATACTGCTGTTCTGAACTGGGTAATTCTGGATGTCCAGGGGTGGCATCATCACCCACTCAGACGCTAAGTCATGTTCTGGTTGGTATTCATCTGGAGAGGTTTTCTGTCATCTTTGGGTGGATCTCATGATGATAATCGGGTTCTTGAAGATTGGACTTCAGCTTCCAATGAGCCCCTGATCTCATTGGAACTGATTAGTTTCCCGACTGTTGTTGATTGTGGTGGGTAGATTCATTATTTTGGTTTCCTTGAGACAAATTTTCTTGACCTTGTCTTCTAGAAGGGCAAAACATTCCTGGATGAGGTCCTTGACACAAAGGACAGTGGTAGGAAGGTGATGTCCTGGAGCTTGATTGTCGTTGCTGCTGATTGCGAGGGCAATCTCGAACCATATGATCCAGACTACCGCACATAAAACATGCTCCTTTCCATCTTCTGCAGTCCTGTTGAAGGTGTCCCTTCCTTGCACACCACTGACATACCTTGACCTCTGTGTCTTCTTGGGATCTTGACTGACTGGAGTTTCTTTCACACTCCTGAGAACGTTGTTGTCCTCCCTGCTGATTTCGATCTTGAGATTTTCGACGATCCCTTCCTTGACGTTGACCTTGGGACTTCTGATTTCCATTTTTATTCCCAGAATGGAAGACCGAGTTCCATTCCATTGTCCTTTTTCATGACCTTGGTTGTTTCGATATTGCTGGTTAGGTGTCTCGTGTCTGGATGACTCTCTGGAAGGCTTTGGAGCTGGAGGGATCTGCACCGGGAAACCTCAATGGTTTCTTGCCTTGGAAGGGATGGTCCATCACTTGAATGCATGGCCACAAAATCCTGAATGTTGGACCAAGTCACCTTCTTGTTATGCAAGGTCTTGTTCTCATTGATGATCCGGGTCAGTTGTTGTGACAGCCCAGCTGGAACTGTCTCCAAGAACTTCCTCCTCAACTCCTTGCTTGTCTCGAGTGCTTTATTTGGGAAGGCCTGGTGAGCCAGAGTCTCGAGTCTTGCAGCATATACACCTGGTGTCTCTCCAGGCTTCATTGTCGCGTTCTTGAATTCTGACACCTTGCCAGTTGTGAAGGTTTTCTTCATTCTCTTGTAGCATGCCAACAGTCTAGCCTTCATCTCATCATATGCCACACTGCAACCCCCATAAGCATTATACAAATCTCTGAATTTTCCTGTTAGATGTTTTCCAAGTGTTCCAGTCCAGTCTCTCCGTTCACAAGTAAACTTGGCTGAGCAATGACGTTCAAAGGCTATTAGATATTCAGGAAAAGATCTTCCACTTGACACATCAAATTCATCAAGATCTGGAGCACTGGTAGGATAAACTCCTGGTGCCATCCTTGAACCGTTGTTACTCTTGAAAATGGAGGAACGTTTAGTACGTTTAACCTTCCTCTCAGCATCTGGAAGACTGGAGGTCTTATCTGAAGAACTGGAACTGGAGCTGGTCAATCTATTGCGTTGTGTCTTGATGGGTTTAGGAGATGCCAGCTTTGTCTTTTCTTTCTTGAAAGTTCGTGTTCCTCTGCTGGTACCTTCTTCCCTGTTCGAAACATTCTCTACATCATCCAAATTCTCAAGCTCGGGCATTGATTCATAAGAATCTCTCTCTAGATTCAGCCTATCCTTCTGCTGCTGCTTCCTCATCAGCTGGTCCACCTGTTGCTGCCAATATGAATTCTGAAGATTCAATTCAGCGTTTTCCCTTGATAATTGGTCATACTTAGTCCTTAATCCTGTGTTTACATCCTCGAGTTGTTTCCACTTATGTTCCCATGCTTGCTTTGACTCTTCCATGGTCTTCTGCTGCTGGGTCATGAGAGCCATAAGCTGACTGATCTGGTCTTGCAATTCTTGAAACTCAGCCATCTCGGGTACTCAGTAAACTAGCCGGTGTAATTTCCCGGGTCTGGGCACCAAAAATATGTTGCGGGGAGAGCGAATGAACTTAACTAGAATAGCGTAACTTGGCTACTTCTTGATGATGGGAAACGAGAAGGTCCCGGGTGGTGAAGTTTTTCTCACCTCCACTGACTGTCACTGAGGGGCAAACGAGACTCCCACACGGCTGAACCAAGAAATGGACTCGACCCGCTAGCTATTCCAAAGATTAACACTGTGTCTGAGTCGGGTCCACTTGAGAACCTGGAAAGCCCTGGCTTCAGGAAAGGTGTGTGCAATGTACACCCAGCAATACTTGAGGACTTCAACCAATATGGGCCTACACAACAAGCAAGCAAGATTTTAGCAAACTGATGTGAAGTAAACCAAATGTGACTGGATGAGAAAAGCAGATATTACCCTCTGAATTGTAAATCCTTGAAAGTAATGACCCCAGTCTATAAGGACAAAGGCTGAAAAAAAAACTAGTTGGTAGAATTCTAAGGGTTTATTAGCAATCAACTTGAATTATTTACAAGAGCTAGAATGGGTTATGAGCTTGAGTCTAAACATGGCTTAAGATCAAGAAACTGGAAATCCAAAAACCCTGAAAGGGTATGCTATACAAAGGTGCTTACAATTACAATGACAAAAATACTGGACAACAAAAATAGAATTTCTAGAAAAAGATAAAAACTTAACCTATGCTAGAATGGTACAATTAGACAACACAATCGACCTCACTGGACCTAACATCCTTAAGCTAGACTTGAGGTCAATCCAATCACACCTATCTATTATAGTTAAGCCATGGAGAAGCAAAACCTGAAACTAGGTCCTAGCAATACCTTAACCTGCACACCGTTATGCACAGGCAATGTCCATTATCACAAGGCACTCTGTTTTATCTTGACTTTTCTTTTCCTAAACAAATTGAGTTGGCAAGCTAGAACTTCCACAAGTGGAAGCCAACTGTGACTATAAAATGTGGTTTGTCTTTTCTAAAGATTGAAGGCTGTTTCTGAATAAAAAAAAAAAGATCAAAACTACTGAGCTAGTCAGGCATTAAGCAAGACTAACTCCATCAATATGGGGGTTACATCCTGAAACAAGAAGAAAAGATGTTAGTCAAGATAACCCCACTACAATGTCCCGAGCTTCCCAGAGGTAATGAGACATGCTCAACACAGTCTAATGCAAAGAATTAAAAAAAATCAACCAACCCGATCATCCAAGCTATCCATGAGTCCTGCCATTTATCCTCTAAGCTATGGATTTCCAGGTACGAAAATGTCTGTCTGTGTAGCTCCACTTAACTTCGACATTACAGTATTATTTCTAATCAATTGTATATATTTCTATCCACAGTATATGAACTGTCATTGTATTAATAATATTTGTCATATGGACTATAGTCTGCCAATAAACCTTTTCAGTTTCATATATATACCTATATATTATTATTATTATTATTATTATATTATTATTTTCTTTTTTTTTATGGCAAAAATATTTTTTCTTAATATTAACTATAAATGATAAATATGTGATAAATATAACTGTGTGTGAAAATATATAGTTATATTTTTCATTGTTTTCAATAATTTCATATTTTTCATTATGAAAATAATGATTGCAAAATTTTCTCTCACTAGATAAGCTAATGATGTCATTTTAATATTTTCATAATGTACAAATTGGGGACACTATGCCTATGGCTTAAAATTATAAGCATTCACTACCACTAAGTTACGTGTTCATTCACTCGTACACAGTATGTAATATATTTTCACACAATGTGGTACTCTGTAATGTCACAATTTTTAACCAATAGTGCATGGGCTTTCTTAATAAGTTTTGTCACTGCTGCCAGATGCACAATAATATATAAAAATAGTAGATTATTTAATTTATACTGTATTGCCTTCTCATAAGACCAATAAGTTTTGAATTATTTTTAGTATATTTTGATATAACAAAAAGAATAAGATATTTGATAATTTAAGTTTTAAATTTAAATAATTAGGATATGTGTTACTAGTAGGCTTAGAACAGAATTTAAATCAGAAAAAACAACAACAACAAACAACAACAAAAATAGAATTATATTAAATTTTCAGACTTAAATTATATTAATAGAAAATTTAACATTTTCTATATTTTGGGCGGAACTCTTGCATTTGATGCTGGAAAGAAAAAAGGCAAAGTTGATTGGACCTAGTTCTGCTAAATTTTAGAGAAATCTGACTGTGTATTTTGTTGAAAAGAAAATCATTATAAATGTTAAATTTAGCCCTTTATTGCACACAGCTCTTCCCACAGCTGAATAAAATTGTCTGGCATTAGCCATAATAAAATAATAAAGTACACACAAAAACTTGAAATATAAAGTTTTTTATCAACAAAATGTGATTAAAATGTTAATTAATTATCTGGTATCTGGCCAGATCATACTTGATATCCAGTATCTGGCTGAATACTGAAGAAGTGGCCAGATCAGCCAGATACAGATCATGATCCAGTATCCGATGCATCCCTACTTGAAATAAGATTAAAGTTCTCCAAATGATCTTGAATATTATTCTTTATAATTCTTTCTAGTACCTTTCCTACCAATGATGTCAAGCTAACAGGCCTATAATTTCCTACCTCCTTCTTACTACCCTTTTTGTAAATGGGTACTCCATTAGCTTTTTTCCATTCATCTGGTACTTCGGCATAATTAATTGACCTATCAAACAAAATAGTTAGTTGTTATTGTTGGTTAGCTGATCAGCCCACCCTGATCGAGCAAGCCGGCGCCACACAGGTAACTGATCACCCTCTCTGGAGTGGACCAGAGGTTCAGTGCACTAGTGATGTGTTGTGTTCTATATTGTACTAGAGCAGTACAGTTTGTCATAATGTGTTCATTTGTTTGTGGTGTGTCCTGGCACAGGTGGCAGGTGTCATCTGTGGAGTTGTCTAGTCTGTGTTTATATGTCTGTGAGTTGGGGTGATGTCCACATTGGAATCATGCTAAGTTAAGTTGATCTGATCTGCTCAGGCTGGTCTCTGACCTGTCAATGGGTGGTGGCTTTGCACCTAGGACAGCATTCGGACCGAGTCGTGTCAGTGCTTTGTGGGTTAGGTGTGTGTGTGTTTTCTGTACTGTGTGATGTTTGTGGGGCATGGTATAGAATGGAGTATTTGGTTATAATGTCTCTGGTGTTACCTTAATGGTGCGAGGTGTTGGTGCATGATTGTACATGTAGTGGCAAGGGTGTTGTGGGTTAGTTGTCACTGCTGCCATGAATTGTGTTTGCTAATTTTCAGTATTTTTGTTTCTGTGTGTAGATGTTCTATTGGTGTTGTTTGAGTACATCCTGTAATGATACGAAGGGCATTGTTTTGTATTGTCTGTAAGATGTTTGTGTGTGTGTTTGAGATAATGGGTACCCAGCATGGGCTAGCATAGTTCATAACTGAGCAAATATATTGTTTGTATATGAGTGATGTTGTTTCCTACTGGTGTCCAAAGTTTGTGCCTGTTAGTACCCTAAGCGTGTTAAGTCTTGATGTACATTTGTTTTTAATGTCCTGAATGTGGTTTGCAAAAGATAATGTGTTGTATGTGTAAGTTGTGGAGCTACTTGGTGTTCTTTTGTGTTGCTTGATTTTGTGGGCACTACTTTGAGTCTATTGTGTGTGAGCCAGTCTTGTGTATATTGTTTATGTATGTTTGTAGGTTATTTATAGCAGTGTCGATGTTGTTGTGGGTGGATGTTGAGTGATGTCATCTGCATATGATGATAAGGTAAGCTTGTTATCTATGGGTGTTGGAATGTCATGCATGTATAAGCTGAACAGTGTTGGTGAGAGAACAGAGCCTTATCTTTACAACCACTCATTTGCACAAGAAATGGAGGTCAGATTCACACAAAACAGTGAAATATACTAGGGGTGCACCGGATATGAATTTTTCATATCTGGCCGAATACCGGATATGCTGGATATGGCCATATCTATCTGGCCAGATATATATTATTAGGTACCGTATTATTTTTACACTCATATTGCTATGTTTTGTTTTGCATTGGGGGCAAGCGCCCCCACAAATATAAGTTAAATAATAATTTAAGTATATTCAGATGTTCAATTGTTTTGTTCTCTTTCAGGTTCTTGTGTTGTATTAAACTATTAAGTATTAATCATAACAAGTTTTGTGTGGTCACTGTATACAATAAATGATCCTAGCGATATCACTGCAAAGTGTAATATTTGCCAAAAGATTATCAAATGTGGGATGGAGAAAGGTGGCCATAAGTCTTTTAGCACAACACCTCTTTATAATCATTTGAAGATTAATCACCCAAAAGAGTATGCTGAAGCCAAAAACGAAAATGACAAAAAAAGAATAGCTACGACTGAATCAAAGGAAATAGGCATACGGTAGATAGAATACGGGCTAGACTACTGGTAGTACTCTGAAAGAAAAGAAAATGGACCAAATGAGTAAGCAGATCTCAATAGAGGAAAGCTTTTCACCTAAAAAAATATGGGACATCAATGACTCCAGGTCTGTGATGGTTCACCATAAAATTGGCATGATGATGGCTTTGGACAACCAGCCATTTACTTTAGTTGAAGATGATGGTTTTATTGATCTAATGGCCTACCTCCAACCCAGGTATCTCTTACCGAGCAGAAGGTACTTCTCTGATACTATAATTCCTCGTCTTTATAATGAGTTCGTCTAAAATTGCTCAGAAGCTGGAAGAAGTAAAGCATGTCAGCTTTTCTTCAGATATATGGACATGCACAACCTCTCAAGAAAGTTTTATATCATTATCAAGTCACTGGATAGGTAAAGATTTTAAAAGATACAATGCTGTGCTACATGCCTCATTTCTCAGGGTCGCATACTGGCAAGAATATATCTGAAAAGTTTCGCTCTATGTGGGATAGTTGGGATCTTGATGCAAATAAGAGGAATTTATTGGTGAGGGATGGAGCTAGTAATATGGCTCTTGGTAGTGACCTGGTTGAAATACCTTTAATACACTGCAGCATTCATTTACTCCAACTGGTTATTAGTGACTCAATTATGGTTCAGAGGAGTGTAATTGATATCCTTGCGAAAAGTCGCTGCCTTACAATTCACTTTAATCATTCTCATTTGGCCGGTAACAATTTCAAACACATTCAAGTGCAGCAAAATCTTGAGCCTCTCCTATTGGTTCAAGATGTCCCAACACATTGGAACAGTGCATATTTGATGCTAGAAAGATTATATAAATTAAAAATTCCAGTGCAACTGTATTTGGCTGATCGTAGTGAATTACCTACCATCACGTCCTTCGAGTGGACACTGATATGAAATCTCCTTAAAATATTAAAACCATTCTTCCAACTAACTCAGGAAATGAGTTCAGAAAAATCAATTTTGTCTTCAGTAATCCCAAGCATTTGTATTTTATAAAGATTTCTTTCAAAGATTGACCATAGGGTAATTCCAGGACAAATAGACAAATGAAAGTGCCAAATGTACACTCCACCATCTCCAAAATTCATGAAACTTGGTGTAAGGGTTGGTTTTGGTCCAAATTATGAAAATCTGAATTTTTTTTGAAAATTGGTCAAGTTGGTCAAATTTTATGGCTTGACCAAATTTTGGTCAAATGAAAAAACCAACAATTTTCAAACATAAATATCTCAGCTGCTAATTGTGGTAGCGTAATAAGTCTTAAATAATAAAATATGTAAAATTAACTGTAGTTTCTAAATATGTATCATTGTTTTAGGGTAACAAAAATAAAATTATATATTTTTTGGAAAAAATGTCAATTTTTTTTTTTTTTGTGATTTGGCAGCGAAGATATCATTTTTCGAAAAAAAGACCAAGAATAAAAAATGTTTATTTGATGTATGTACACCATAATAAGTAATAAAAAGTCAGCTTATAGTTTATTATAAGGCTCAAAACTGAGTTTGAAATTAAGTAATAAATTTTTTTTTCAGATGACGAAGATTTATTACAGACCTGTTGGTCCAAAAAAAGACAATTTTCAAATAAAAAAATACATGTAGATAAACCAAAGGAGAAAAAATCTTTTAAAATACTGTATATGTACAATGTACATACATAACCTCTCTTATATTTAGGGACAGAATATATTGACAATAATAATGTTTAATTTAAAAAGCGCTTATCAGAGTATAAAATACTCTTCCTCATACTACACGTACACAAGTCTTTGAGAATGAATTAAGAGACAGTATTCTCATCCAGTGAATCCAAATTTTAGACACTAATAATATAATAATAAGAAAAAGAATTTGAAAAGATTTTTATAACTATTAAGTAGATACACAAATCTTAGATAAAAATTTTAGAAATATTATATAGACAATCTTAAATAGTATACATTCGATAGAATTTATTTTATCTTCTTTGAAAAGTTATTTAATTCTTGAAGCGGAAAAACGTATTGTATTCTTGTTCCTCCTCGTAAACTTGCTTCAATACTCCCAAATATATTTTCTGTTGGAACGTGACAAACATCATCTTGCGCAGGAAAAATGTATGAGGGACATACGCCTGAAGGATGGAGAAATTTTATCAGAAAATCATCATATTCACAGTCAAAGGACTGGACTAATCTGAGCCATAGTTTATTTTCATACATACAACCCACAAAAGAGCCTGTTTCAATTTTGCGTTGAGAGACAGTATTATGTTCTTGATCCGAAGCAGAAACTCTAATGAGCTCTCTTATTTCGACTGACTGTGCACTCTGAGAGAGTGGATAAACCTTCAACGAATTCTTGGAAATTGGGACAAAGTGATGTAATTGTTGAGTACCTTTGATAGAAGTAATAGGTTCACTCAGACATTTTTGCAAAGAAAGCTCTACATCTACAACTTCTGCCTCAGAGACGTAAAAAAAGTCAATAGCGGTTAAGAATTCTTGAGAGCAGTTATTGTAGAAGTCCTCAGCTGTTAAGATTTGATGGTTGAGAGGCTGTCGTAAGCTTTCTCTGGCGACTGCTCTTTTTACCATTCTGCCAATACCGTCGCAGGCATTCTTCCCGTGGGATGTCGCGAAAAAATTCCACTCAGCATGAATTTTGAAGTCTTTGAAATGATGGCATAAATTTAGAAAATTTGTTTTATTCTTATACTGAGCCGCACATCCATCTGTGAAATAATGAATTTTAGTTAGGTTTGAGTTTTGTTGTTGGATGCACAGGATTAATTTTTTGAGAAAACTATGAACCAGAATTGTATCATGCCTGCGACGGTTTGAAACGAAGCAGTAACTTTTGCAAATTAGTTTTCCTGCATTGTTTTTGGAATAATAAACGAATGGGTGCACTGTACATTGCGAGTTCTCCCAATGAAACCCCTGTTGCACAATCTTGTACGATGAATGAGAAGTTTTCCGCAAAATCACCCACCAAAACACCTTCATTTTCGGGCAGAGTTTCTTTTAGATTTTTGAAGTAACTCGACTGACATTTATTCGTGAAGTGGTGTCTTGTCAGTTCTGCAATTTTTTTGGTGAGTGATTCCACGTATTCCTCTGGAGTTTCGGTGATATCTTTTAACATACAGTGATCGACGGACACCCATTGTTTATATTTTCTCTCTTCCATCGCCATGAAGTCCAAACTTTCCAAATAATTTTTTATTCCGACCTCTCACAGGCATCTTTTGCATCGGTGCATCATACAATCTTCATTGTCCATGCTGCAGATGGATAAAGACATTAATTTTTTGTAGTCTAAATCTTTAATGCCTAATGTTGATATTTGTAGTTTCGGATTTTGGTGATGCGTACATACGCAGACACTGTGAGTTCCCCTTTGTCCCGCAAGCACGCACCATGACGGTCGAAGATGAGCAAAGGTACTAAAGCCTATTTTGGGATTTTCATCATTTTTTGCATATTCAGCATATAACTCTTTCAAGTTACACAATACCAGTCTTTTTTGTTTTTTATTTTTTCACCCTCTTCATTTATTGCAAACTTATAATCTTTGATTCCTGGGCACATCCTACTATATTCGTCATTTTCATAAAACTCCCAAATTATTTTTTTTCATTTCAGCTGTGACGACCTTCCCTTTCGTCATGTTTGGAATGTTAGGAAGAATCCCAAACTGTTTTTGAAGATTGCGGCTCTTACACACCATATACTTTGTTGCTCCAAAGAAGTCAGCAGTTTTTTCAATGGGATAGGGATACAATGATAGTATTTGTAACCTAAGATTGCGATCGTTACTTGCTTGAAATTTCTCCTTTAATTCTTCCATAACCTTTTGATACCTGAAATAAAGTGTATTTGACATTCAGTTTAATTAGTATATTTTTAATTAAACTTTTCATAAAATATATGTATATGTATTATATTGTCCGATTATAAAAATGTAAACAGATAAAACTTAATTTAGTATATACTTCGATGACTGTATTAAATTTAATTTAAAATGTCAAATTTCAATAACTGTGTCTGAAAAGTAGTCTTGCCTCTCTAAATCATCTTCCAAACTTTTTTGGACGGACTAGCTTCAGAATAGTCAATAGGAGCCCATAAGCAGCTTCAAAACTTCGTTTAACCTTTTCCGTTGTTGATCTGAATTTCGTAGAAGCCTTTATCTGTTTTTGTCCCGGCTTCAATCCAGCTGTAAAACAAATTCATAAATTTAGGTTGCGTGAAATAATCAAATATCAAATATTTTGTATATATGTATTCAAGTGCTGATGCTAATATTTAAAAACAGAAAACTACGAATTTGGCATTAAGAAACAAATGTCCTGAACGGAGTCTCTATTGTTTTATTACCTGTTTTAATAGGGCTTTCATCAAATAAAGGTAAAATATTGTCGCTGAGCAAATCTCTATTGAATTGCCTGTCTTGAACGACAAATTCTTCCAATGGTGGTGGATTCGTGGAATCGCTACTGCTTCGCTCCATACATTCGTTAAGTATGTCTGGCTCAGGTATTGGTGCAGGTTCCGGCTCTCTGGATGAACGTTGAACATGTTCTGATACAATTGGCTTCTTTTTAATTGTGACATAGCAATTGCTGCATAGTAATTGATTTTCTTCCAAAATTCCATAGCTTGCAGCTGCCATGGCAGAGTTTACTTTTTTGATGTTACAGAAAATTATTCTTGTGTGTTTTTTCATAGGATCGCAACAAAATTTTGTTTTGAGGCATTTTAAGGGTTAGGTAAATTTACGTATACTAGAAAATTAGGTATACTGTATACTGAAAATCTGGAAAGAACAAAAAATTGTTAAAATTTTGAGGATTTTTTTTTCATTTTTTTCTCATAATAATCGCCGATAAGCTGACTTTTTATTACTTATTATGGTGTACATACATCAAATAAACATTTTTTATTCCTGGTCTTTTTTTCGAAAAATGATATCTTCGCTGCCAAATCGCAAAAATAAAAAAAATAAAAAATTCAAAAAATCATAATTTTATTTTTGTTACCCTAAAAAAATGATAATATTTAGAAACTACAGTTAATTTTACATATTTTATCATTTAAGATTTACTACACTACCACAATTAGGAGCCAAGATATTTACGTTTGAAAATTATTGTTTTTTTCATTTGACCAAAATTTGGTCAAGCCATAAAATTTGACCAACTTGACCAATTTTCAAAAAAATTCAGAAATTTGTAATTTGGACCTAAACCAACCCTCACACCAAGTTTCATGAATTTTGAAGAGGTTACCGTGTACTTCATTTGTCTATTTCTCGTAGAATTACCCCATAATGACCAAGGTGTTCAAATGACAAAGAGAGAGCTCCTGACTTCTCTTCGAGTCATAGGTATTGAAAATGACGAAGGTGGTAATGATTCTAATGAAAGTGAAGGTAATGAAAGTAGAAGCGAAAGAAGCTCAAATTCCAGTTCTCCTATGCAAAAGAGGAAAGACAAAGAGGACATTCTTGAAGTGTGTTTTATGGAGATCACAACTGGGGAAGTAAGTTACAAGAGAAGAAAGGTTGAAAAAAAGACTGCTCCTGTTCTACTGATTGCAGGGGAGTTAGTGATATTCATCTGAACCTCTTGTAGATAGGAAATGCTGTCCAGTTCAAATTTGGAAGCAGGAGGACCGATTTCCTCTCCTTAAAACTATTGTTTCAAAGCTTCTCTACACACCCGCATCCTCTGTATTTTCAGAGAGAATGTTTTCTGAATATGGAAACATCTATGAAGCAAGGTGATCCCGAATATTGCTTAAAAGAGGAGAAATGCTCTTGTTTCTGCACCACAATGGAAAAAGTTCTAAATCACTGTTGTTGAGTTTTTTTTTTATTCTGAAGACCTCCAGGCTGAATGGCAGCATCTGACCTACACAATACTGCCCTCCATTCATTGATTTCATTCCAGGCATTTTATTGTATTCAATGTATTGTTTTACATTTGTCAAGCTTGTAATGTTTTGTATTGTTTTGAAAATAAAGGAAAAAAGGAGAAAAAAGAATGGAAAGCAAGTGCAGGGGTCTAGCAATATTTTACTCTTTTTAAAAAATTTAATGCCTAGATGTTTTTATAAAAAGCTCTGATTATATTAATAGAACTGTAATCGTTAAGGATGGACAGATGTTTTATTTATTCTTGTCATCAGTATTGTGTTGATTTAATATAAAAAGTGTTGCTGGACTGGTTTAGGGATGGGCCCTGGAGAGCTTTCCATTTTTTTGTATATAAAATATTATTTTTAATGTGTTATCATATGGCAGATTTTCATCCAGGTGTTAATTTTCTAATGTCTTGGCCTATATCTGGCATATCTGGCCGGATACCGGATATTTCACAATATCCAGCTGAATATCCAGTGCACCCCTAAAATACACCAGAAAAACCAATTTTCATACCAAAGTCCAGGTCATGTGCTGAAACAGATATTTACCAAAAATATCACAATTTAACCTAACCAATCATCAAGGGCATACAGTGGACTTACTGGGCATTCAATAATTTTCTCATAGGTTTAATGAAAATATCATGATTTAATCTTACCAACTAGTTAGGTTAATTGAATGCCTGGTTAGGTCAACTGTATAAGTGTATATCCTTGATGATTGGTTGTGATATTTTCATTAGTTTTAACGAAAATATTCTGTCAAAATTGTTATTAACTAAAACAAAGAAATTGGGGTGCTATAAAGGAAAAGATCTAACACTACTGATCATCCCTACATTTTATTTGCCTTATTTGTAGCCTCAATTTTATGTACCCAAAATGAAAGATCACCCTGTAATTTTGAAAAAGTAGAATATTTATCAAAATTACTACTTGTAAGCAATATGACTTTAAGGAACTTTTGTGCTGTAAACCATTTTGTGTGTTCTAAACAAAAAGTAGATTTAAAACAATTAGACAGCTGTTATAGATGACACAATAATTTATGCCTCTAAAATTAACATTTACACCAAGCTTATCCCTAACCAAAAAAGAGTGGAATACAGTGTTCTTATTTCTAAGATTTGTTCTTATTTTTGGCCTCAAATCTTATTTATTTTTGTTTTTATTTCTTAATTTTTAGATTTTTCATTTGGTTAAAGTCAACAAACAGTCCAGGCAATGTTCTCACTGAGAGGGGACATTATCCTAGTGTAGTTTGCATTCCCCTACATTATCCTAGTGTAGTTTGCATTCCCCTACATTATCCTAGTGTAGTTTGTATTCCCCTACATTATCCTAGTGTAGTTTGTGTTCCCCTACATTATCCTAGTGTAGTTTGTGTTCCCCCCTACATTATCCTAGTGTAGTTTGTGTTCCCCCCTACATTATCCTAGTGTAGTTTGTGTTCCCCCCTACATTATCCTAGTGTAGTTTGCATTCCCCTACATTATCCTAGTGTAGTTTGCATTCCCCAACTTTGTCCACATATACCTAATCAAATAAAACGTTAAAACTAACAAAAATATTACGACAACCTAATCAATCATCAATTTATATATACCTTACCTTACAAAGGTTTCACACGATGATTTCTCATTTTGCGGTGAAGCTTGTTGACCCTCCTCTCAAGTTGGCCTGGTGAAGTAGTGAGTTGGATTCTTGTGCTCTCCACCTCACATAGCCAGGTATGCCCGGCTCATTGGGGATTGTTCTGAGCCAGGCATCTAGTCTTCTTTTGAAGATTTCCACTGCAACTCCCTTTGTGTTTCTTAGGTCTTTGGGCAACTGATTAAAAAGTTTTGGTCCTCTCGCTACAAAACTGTTTTCTTTCAGGGTTAAGGATGTTCCCTGTCTCACTTTCAATTTGGGAATACAACACAGTCTACCATTTCTACCTTCCACCATTGTTTGGGGAGTTATAGGCAGGGCTGTGGAGTCGGAGTCAGGAGTCGGTCAATTTTGAGTGGAGTCGGAGTCGGAAGTGCATAGTTGGATGGAGTCGGAGTCAGTGCAAATCCTTCAATTATAACCATAGCAGCCTAGGCCTAGGCCTAGCTCAATTTTATGAATAAAATAGATTTAACTTAATGTTTTAATTATATAATACAATATATAACATATAAATATAGTTGCTTATAATTAATTAATTAACATAATTAATAATAAGGAAATTTAAAAATTTTGTACTAGCAACCCTAAATCTTTTTCAGATTTTTAGATTTCAATTTGATAATTTTGATAAGCATCACTGAAAGATGATTTAATGGAAGCGATCCTTTTTTTAAGCACAAATTCAGTTTAGGTTAGTGCATTTTGTTACGGATGTTTATAATAATACAAAAACATCTTATTAATTTGCTAAACCAATAATAATCTTATTTTGTTTAAGTTTCAATCAGTTTGTATTTTGGGATTTATTGTAATTTTTGAATAAAGAGAAAAAAAGCCTTTAAGGCACAGTTACAGCCACTAAGTAACTTGATGAGTCATGTGGTGGTGATGAAATGCCTTGTTTATGAATCTCCATTGGCCTAATAAAGCTAATCGTAATCAATTTGGCCTTAACATTCCATCGGAGTCGGAGTCGTAATTATACAAGTCAGATTTCTGGAGTCGGAGTCGGAATGTTAAAATTTTTGGAGTCTGAGTTGGAGTTGGCAAATTTTATCACTGACTCCACAGCCCTGGTTATAGGGCTCAGAGTAAGATTAGGGACTAGTTTCTCCATTATTTTCCAAGTGTAAATAATGGTGTATATCTCTCTTCTCCTTTCTAGTGAATATAGGTCTAGTTCGTGTCAGGGCTGTGGAGTCGGAGTCAGAAGCAATTTTGGGTGGAGTCGGAGTCGGTAAAAATGTACCGACTCCGACCTCAATATAAAATCTTAAGAAAATACTATTTTAAGTATAAATAGTAAATATAAATCAAATATATTTATTATTTATACTTAATTAATTATCAGTATTAACCCTTACTTTTTTTCAGGAAATATTTTTATAATTGCGATACTGATAACTTCATAAGTTTAATTTCAAATTATTATTATTTTGTGCTTCAAATTTCGCATCATCTGTCATTACAACCCCTAAATCTTTTGCTCTGGAATTTCTCTGAATTTACTGTCCATTTGGGGTGTAATATTCCATGGATTTTAGGTCTCTTTTTCTGTACTGTAATAGCTGAAATTTCTCGATGTTAAACTTCATATTGTTGTCTTCCGTCCACTTACAGATTCTGTTTTTCAGTTTGTAGAGATCCTATGTCTTCTGGGTTTCTTATTTTTCTACTGATCTTTGTGTCATCCACAAAGGATGTTACTGTGCTGTCTCTGGTAACGTCCTCATCTACAGTATGTCAGTTAGCATGATTATGAAGAGTAGTGGAGCTAATACTGTTCCTTGTGGTCCTGAGCTGAGGACCTCTGATTCTGATGAAGATACTCCTTGTACTGTAACGACTTGCTGCTGCTCACTAAGGAAATTATATACAGTATATCCATTTCCCTACTTTTCCTGTTATTCCCATATATTTCAGTTTATGTATTATGATTCCATGGTCACACTTGTCAAATGCTTTAGCAAAGTGTGTGTATAGTACATCATAGTTTTCACTACTTTCAAGTGCATCAATAATGTTGTTGTAGTGTTCCATTAGTTGTGATAGGCATGATCTGCCTGACCAAAACCTGTATTGGTTATCATTGAATTTTTTCTGAGTTTCCAAGAAGTCATAGGTTTTCTGTCTAACTATTCTTTCAAATATTTTAGTGAGATGGGATGTAAGCAACACTGGCCTATAGTTTTTGCCCTCGGATCGATCTCCTCCTCTCTATATTGGGACTATGTTTGCGCTCTTCAGGATGCCCGGTATTTCTCCTGTGTCTAGTGATTGTCTCCATATCCAGTATAGGGGCTCAGCGATTGCATTCTTGCAGTTTTTGATCAGTGTGGCATTCCATTTATCCGGTCGTGCTGCTGAGTGTGTTTTTAATTTCCCTATGGCTTGTGTAATATCATCCGTTGTAAAGTCAAAATCTATTATACTTTCCCCTTGTGGTTCTTCTTCAAAGAATACATTTCTATTGCATATCAATTTGTCAGTTTTTGGGATACTGAAAGATGATTCGTACTGAGCTCTTAATATTTCAGATACTTCTGTTAGATCATCAGATAAATCACTGTTCTCATTTTTTAAAGGTCTGATAGTCACGTGGTTTTTCCACTTTCTTTTTGTGAAATTCTAGAAGTACTTTGAGTTAGCCTTTATCGCTTCTATAGTGTCATCATCTTTTTCTGTATGCTTCTCGATTAGTTCCTGTATGATGACATTGATACTTTGCAGTTTATCATTTAATATTTTTCTGATGTTATCTTTACAATTACTTAATTTTGCAGTCACTCTTTTTCTCTTTCAAAACAATGCCCTCTTTTGTCTCTCAAACCTGCTTCTCTTCTCTTTGTTGTATCTTTGGGACATGTTCTTCCACAATTTCTAATGTCTACTCCTCTAACATCATTAGCATCTCCTCCATTGTCTTGGCCTCAAAAATGGTTTTCCAATCTATTACTTCCATGCTGGATGTCACATCTTCCCAGTTTATAGCTTTGGAGTGAAAATTAAAAATTTTGAATTTGCTTCTTTCTGTTGTGCGTGTTCTTTCCTTTCCTGTTGCCTTTATATTAGTTGTTATTTCAATGATATTGTGGTCTGATATCATAGTTGGGGATATTTTTACATTTTCAATTAGATTACTGTTGTTTGTGAATACCAAATCTAGGCAGTTGTTTTTTCTTGTGTTTTCTGTTATTTCTTGCGTTAACATAAATTCATCAGCTAGAGCTAGTAGCATTTTTACCTGCTCCTGGTCTTCTCGTGTGCCCCCCTTGTCCTGGTGTATACATATATTTTTTCCTATCCTTTTATATTTCATGAATGGGAAATTAAAATCACTACAGAGAAAAATATTTGGGGTTGGAGAGTGTAGATCTTTTACAAAGTTTCTTACCTCTGTAATGGAATCTGAAAATTTTGAGGTTGGCGTGTTTGGGGGTCTGTACATTACAATTAGTACCATATTTAATTTTTCAAATTTTGCTGCTACACATTCTACAAAGATGTTTGAGGAACTTATAGCCATTTCTGTTATGTGCCTTTCGCGTGTGTAAATAGCACATCCTCCTTTACGTCTCACTGTTCTGTTGGCTCGGAGGATGTTATAGTTGTCAATTTGTATTTCTCTTTTGTCAATACAGGACTCACAATTTTCACAGTTCGCCTGGCAGTCCTTTAGATGAGTTCCCATGAGGCATGCAAAGTCTGCTCTGGCTTCTTGCATATGAGTCCTTTCAGGTATACAACTTTGTTCATGGAATGGTTTGATTTAAGGCCAGGGCTGTATGTTGGCTAGGATTATTTTTATTTTTTCTCTTTTGTTTTCACATACAGGTGGTTCCAATTTGTTTTCCAATCAGGGTGCCAGTTTCATTGCCTTGTGGTACTCCGAGAATTTACCTCTCTTTATTTTTGTCAGTACCTGTTGTGTATATATATATATATATATATATATAGATATATATATATATATATATATATATATATATATATATATATATATATATACTAGGGTGACAATAAAAATCGAAAGTTGGAGTTTTTTATTGACCATGTGTTCAATGCTTGTTACTACATGAGCAAACAATGTACTGTAAATATTAGGTCATTCAGATAATATTTAAGGGTGTCTCAAGTGAGGTAAATAATTCTCCTTATAACACAAATTAATTGTTCATTACCTAGATAAAATAAATTAATATTTTTTTTTAATTAATGTAAATAAACGTTAGTTTTAGTTCATAAAGTTTAAGTGCAGGTACTCCAATCGTAATAAGTAATTAAAAAAAATATTAATGAATAAGGAGAAATATTTACCTCACTTGAGACACCCTTAAATATTATCTGAATGACCTAATATTTACAGTACATTGTTTTCTCATGTAGTAGCAGCATTGAACAAATGGCCAATAAAAAACTCCAACTTTCGATTTTTATTGTCACCCTAATAATACCTTTCAACCTTTCAAATGTTCTGCGTGATGATTCCTCATGTTACGAAGGCCAAACTTGTTGGCCTGGTGAAGTAGTGAGTTGGTTTCTTGTACTCTTCACCTCACATAGCCAGGTACACCTGGCTCATCGGGGATTGTTCTGAGCCAGACATCTAATCTTTTGAAGATGGGTCATTTCATGTCAGTTCAATGGTGAGAAAAACGTGACCATCACAGATTTTTTTTGAAAATTGGCACTCTTATAGGTCTCTGTGAGAAAAACAGAATGACACTTGTTTCAACACTAGGTCATATGGTTCCAGAGATATGGCCCTTCAAATTTTGTAAAAAAAGGTCAATTTCCAAGGTCATGCCATATTTCAACACAAAATATCTTGGCTCCTATTGCACTTACAGAGACCATTTAAACACTATTTTAAAGCTTTTAAGCAGATCTACAACTTTGTTTCTATTCATATTTTACCTCTGGTAAAAAAAAAAGTTATTATTTTTTACCTTTGACCTTGTGTAGGTCATTTGATGTCACAACCAATTTCTTTCTCCTTTCAGTCAATTTTGGGTACACATGTCTACCTTAACCTAAAACAAGATTTTTAGTGTTGATTAAATTAGTATAGACGCTACAGCCATTTCAGTGGACCATACCCACCTCCATTTTGACCAAGTACCTTTTTCCACCAACTTCCCCATGAGGCCTCTCTTTTCAGCAGAACTCTTCACTATTCTGGAAGCCTTCAACATTATAAACACCCACTCTGCGAACTCCTATGTCATCTACTCAGATTCCCAAAGCGCATTGCTCTCCCTTGAAAAACTTAACCCCCCTCACCCACTTGTCTGCACCATCCAACAAACCTTCCACTCCTTAACGGCATCCCAGCACAAGATGGTCACCTTCTAGGTTCTGGCACATGTTGGTATCCGGGGTAATGAGGAGGCAGACCATAAGGCGAAATCCGCTTGCTCATTGCCAGTCTCCACCCAGCCCCTCCCTTTCACAGATTTTTTCCCAACTCTCCGCTCCCACTTCCATTCCATCTGGCAATGGGATTGGGACCAGGCTATATCCAACAAGCTCCAGTGGATAAAACCATACACACACCTTGGATATTGGGCTTCCTCGTTCCATAGGTCCTGTCATAAAGAAGTGGTTCTAGCCCATCTCTGCCTAGGGCACACATGATGCACACATGGTTACCTTATGGCTAAATTGCCAGCCCCACTCTGCCCCACCTGACATACCCCTATCACCATCATCCACCTCCTGGTTGAATGCCCGAATTTGTCTGACCTCCACCACAGCTGTTTCCCCTACCTGTCCCACATCTGAATGTCTCCAGTCCATACTCGCTAAAGGCCCCACTTCTCAGTGGAAGCAATTTTCTCCTACCTCACCCATTTGTGACTACTTCACCACATCTAAATTCATACTCCCCCTCCCACATATTCAATAACTGAACTTTCTTATCCCCTCAGTCTTATACTCTCATCCCAGTGACATTACCCACCCTCTGTCTCGCTGAGATATGTACCACTCTAGGTATGAATCAACAGTTAAACAATTAAATAAAAAATATATATATATATATCTTTTCTATTTATTATTTTAAGTTAACTTGTCAATGTTTCAAAGGGTTATTGTAATTAAGTGAATATTAATTTAATTATTCAGGTTCAGTCCTGTTGAGCTGGATTTCCTGATGAAATATAACTGATGAAATCAATGACAAAGGCACTAGACATCTTGCAGTTGGAAAACAGTACTCATATGGGGTGGCTGCTTCCTACCTTGTACCAGCTTCAAACTAGACTGGATAAGGTCTTCCAATCTATGAAGCTGTGCCATCCCCTTGTTGCTGTCCTCAAGTCAGGAATAGAGAAGAGATTCTCCACCATGTTGGCAAATCCTGAGTTGGTTGCGGCTGCAATACTGCTGCCAAAATACAAAGACACTTAAATAACCATCCATGAATCTCTTCTCAAGAAAGGTAAGAAAATCTGTTGTTGGCCACAATAAAATAGAATAATAGATAAATGACTAAATGTTAATAAAATATAAATATTTTAAATAAAATTTAATAAAACACGCACTAATATAGAAAACATAGTCAAATTTGAATACTTATTTTGGTGGTGCGATACTGTACAGTGTAATTTAAGTGTATATTATCATCCTAAACTTCCTAATAATTTTGTTTGGGTATGGATCTAGTATGAATAATTTTTCCAGCTTTTACTTTACTGTACTTTGGATTAAAAATATATTGTTTTGTTAAGATTATTTTTAATTAGTGTTTTCCAATTTTCAGGACTGGACTACATTCTCACAGAGATCAAGAAATTGAAAGAACAAGAAAATCTTGAGACCTTCGATAGCAGCTTGACAGATGAAGACAACTTCTTCAAACCTGTCCAGTCTCAAAAATATATAGAAAAAAGGAGATTGATTTATATTTGGCAAATACATTTAACAGCTGTATGGATATGTTGAAGTAATTTCCGTCACTTATGGACACATCAGTATGGCTAAATACACCACTAACTGCATCTGCAACCTGTGAATGACTGTTCAGCATTGCTGGACTAATTTTTAGTCCAAAAAGAGCCGAGATAGACTACAAAAACTTTGAAAATCAGCTGTTGTTGAAACTCAATAAGAAATTTTGTACATAATGTATACTACTTATAATAAATTATTAGATAATAAATTATAGTTCTTAATATAATAATCCTAATGAAGTCTATTTGCCATAATGATGATTATTTTATATTATATATTTGTAGTGTATTTTATTTTATTTTTGAAGAAGTAGCAGCTACTTACTTTTCAGTACTTAAGTACATTATAAAACACTACCTTTGGACTTCAACTTAAGTACTTTTGATAATGTGTACTTTTACTTTAACTTGAGTATATTTTTTAAAGATTATTCGTACTTTAACTTAAGTAGCAAATGAAAGTACTTTACCTGCCTCTGACCTTCAAGCATATCAATATCATGTCGGAGGTAAGGTGAGGGGACTGAGCTTGACTGCAGTATTCTAAATGAGGCCAAACAAAAGAATTATATAATTTACAGATGACTTCCTTACTCTTGTAACTAACATTCCTCTTTATAATACCCAACATTTTATTTGCTTTATTTCTAGTTTCTAAACACTGCTTCAAAAATTTAGTAAATCATAATGAAATGTCATCACCTGCAAAATCATACCAAAATGCATTTTTCAAGTAGTATTTGATGTGATTTATTCAAACCTGATATTCATTTGAGCACTGTGTAAATGAGCCAAAACTCATTTTATTCTAAGTTGAAAATGATGATGTTTCAGCTCAATTGCACAATAAGTAGATACAAGATTTGCCTGAACCATAAACATCAACCCAAATTGATTCTACCCTATTGTCTAATTTAATACTATAATTCTGAACTGAAGTTAAATCACTCTTAATGTATAAGACCAAACCACCACCCCCTTGCCTATCCATTGTCTGATAAATGTGCATTGTGTAACTATTTAACTCGTACTCTGCTCTAGCATCACTGAATGTTGCCTCACTAATCTAAGTCTGTCTAATGCAGACTATATTCAGGTTTTCACCAATATAACTAAATAATTCATTTTTCTTATTCCTAAGATTGTGCGCATTTGTATAAAAACACTTCAACCCCCTCAGTTTTAACTGGTTCCCTACCTTTGGCTAGATAGCTGATATGCCTATTCCTGATATAATCTGTAGTTAAGACTCTGACAGTATTTACTTTACCTATACCCTGATGTTCCATGCCCTCTGTTGATCTAAAGTTATCTTTTAAAACTCCAAAGAACTTACATTTTCCTTGAAGTCTCCCATATAAAGCAGTTCCCTTTCTACTAAGATATAATCCAGCCTTACTCTAAAGCCTCCCTCCTTTCATAAAAATTACCCCACAAATATGAACTCAACCCCTTCACTACATAGCATCCTAACTTTATCATTTAAGGCTAAATTCTACTTGTAAACTCCATGCTTACTCCAATCATTGGTAAAATGCCCACTAGATAACACTTGCTATGCTTATTTTTTAAAGTTTCTATCAATTCTCTGTACCTCTATTTAACTACTACAGTACTGAATTTCTGTTCAACTTAAATCTATCATCTTTATTCTTGCTTGTTAAATCATTTATACCTACATGAATTATAATATTACCTTGGTTTTCAGGCAACTTCTTCACTACATCATTGACTATAAATATTACCTCCTGTAATACATATTCTTCTTTGAGTTTTCCTTCCCTTATTGCAAAATTCATTGTCCTGATTCCTAATGATAGTCCCCAATCATGGTAAATTCACACTGTGCTGCTTCATCTAAATTCCCTAATATTTTAGCCTAGCATCTTAGCTTCAGTTATGTTGGCTACTGTTGGTAGTAAATAGTTGTACATTAATTAGCTCACTTGAGATTGACATTTTGCAAGATTTTATTATTATTAAAATATAGCTCATGACTTGGATTACCTCAATAAGCTCCAGTGGCTTCATGTTTCCCAAATGAAATGTAATGAAACCTGTTACTAGTTGCTACACCATGATTACTATTCTCTCTCATCCTATTTCTTGACTGACCTTTGACTTTGTGCCATTCATCACTTGGACCTGCATCCCTATCACTAACTCTTGGCTTAGGCTTAACTTTACTCGGGTCTGCATCCATCTCTCACACTAGAGTTAGGCTTAGGCTCAACCTCACTAGATATGTAATGCTGGGCTTGCACTGAATGAACCCTTAGATCTCTCTAAATACTAAGTTAAATTAAGCTTAAATCTCAGGAATAGAGCTATTTGTACTTTAATAATCCCAATAAAGTAAAATCTACAGAATTAGTAATATAATCCAACAATTCATAAAAAAAAAGTTGGAGCACAACAGAGATGTTGCCACTTTCACTTCCAACTACCACCTTGCCAATCATTATCATTACATTTCAAAAATATGAAGCCACTCAGGCCTATCGAAGTTATCCAAGTCATGAGCTATATTTTATAATAAAATTCTGTCACATAAGGCAACCAAGCTTATCCCTAGCTGAAGAAGGTTAGAATAATTTGTAGCCTTGGCAAAACTTTACTATCCAGACAGTGTTCAAAGATGGTCCATAACAGCTTGCTAATATGTTAAATTAGGTTAGGTTTGGTGGGGTGCTGGACAACTCATACCTATTTGCCTGGTCAACTTGTACCCAGAAACAAATATCAATATGTTTAAAAACTTTATCTACATTTGCAAAAGGTCAAACAAATATCAGTATTAAAATAAAGTCCATATGTCATTGTCACAAATTTATTCTTACATTATTAAAACCAATAGCAATGTCAAATCTTAAAAGGTACCAGACTGATGCAGGAACTTAAGAACTGTGCTGACTACTATTCATACTACTTATTATTGTTAGTTTGAAAGATTTCTTTGGTTATAAGATTTGGACATAAAAATGTTTGATATTTTTTTAAGTTTGACTTGTACACTAGTTAATTTTCCTACTACCCAGGCATGGTGGGTACAAATTGAATATATGGTTAGGTCAACAGTATGCCCTTGATGATTGGTTAGGTTAAGTTGTGATATTTTCATTCGCTCTGACAGTAACTACTACAGCTACTATTGTCCCCAGTTAGGTATGAGTTGACAGTAACCCAGTTAGGTGGAATTTCTTCCATTTAGTGAAAATAGACATTTTCAAAAAGATTTTATTTACAGTAGTCCCTCTATAATAATTGCCATTGACTATCATCATTCCCTATTTAACACCATTATTTTGTAATCATCATCCCTCTATTAATTGCCATCTGTCTGCAGGGCATCAGTCTTTGTTGAGTGTTCAGTGGAGATGGAGATCACACAGTTTTACTATGCAATTTACTTTAAAATATTTTCTTTTTTAATTCACTTTAGTAAAAAGTGAAAATAGCCCCTCCCAAGAATGTACAAAGTGGTGATTGGCAGGGAATATGGCATACCACCAACTACTGTGCAATCAATTGTGGCTGATAAAAAAAAAAAATACAAAGATATTGCAAAATTAGCAGTACCTGGTTCTATTAAAATGATGCATTTTAGAGATGAAATTATGATTAAGATGGAAAAATTATTGTTATTGTGGATAAGTGATCAGCAGGCAAAGTGTCAAAACATTAGTTCTATGTTCATTAGAGAAAAAGCCAAAAAGATTTTTGATGACTTTAAAGAAAAGGATAGGGAGTGTAAAATGGAATTTAGTGCAAGTAAGGGCTGGTTTGAGAAGTTCCAGATAAGGACTGGTGTTTATTCTGCTGTTCAGCATGGTGAAGCAGGAAGTGCTGACAAAGATGATGCTGAAAAATATGCAAGTGACTTTGATTTGCAAATCTCAGAGTTGGGTCATAATTCAAAGCAAATATTTAATGCAGATGAGACAGGTTTGTTTTGGAAAAAAATGCCCAACTGTACTTTCATAATGCTTATTGAGCTGGGTCAACAATTGGGCTTTGAGTTAGAAATGGATGATGTCAAAGAGCTCTTGGAATCTCATAGTGAAGAGCTCAACACTGAAGAACTGTTGCAGCTTGAAGAGCACAGGTTATCAGAAGAGTCAAATGAAGAGGAAGAAGAGATTGTCAAGACATTGATAACAGGAAATCTAAAGGATTTCTTCTGGCACTGGGAGAAGATGAAGGATGTTTTAGAAAATGACCCCAATGCAGAAAGATCCTCCAAAGTCATTTGAGAAGCCAATCAAGCCTTTCGTTGCTATAAGGAAATCTTAGCAGAGAAAAAGAAGGTTACAAGACAATGAACTCTGGATTATTTCTGCAAAAGAAAATCAGATCTGCCGAAGTCTCCTCATCCATCAACATCAACAGGAGTAGATCTCCCTGATCTGCTGATGGAGGGTGATTCACCTACCAAGCAATAAAACTCCATCACCAAGCCCCACCAACCTCCCTCCGGCCTCCATGCACAGCCAGTCACTTCATAATTTGGTAAGTAAAGTACAGTAGGTGGTCTGGAATGAATTGTCATTATTGCATGTATTTCAATGACTTGTTAATCATCATTTCCTTAATCATCATCTGTTCATGGAACCAATCAACGATGATTGTAGAGGGACTACTGTATTTTAAATATTTTATGGTTAGGTTATAGTATTTTATAGGTAGGTTATAGGGGTAATCTTGTAGTTTAATGTCGCAAATTCATGTAGGTAATTTAATATTGCAAATTATTAAAGTACAGGGAAACCCCAATTATTGCGGTTTACAATTTGATACCAAAAAAATGATTATTGCGCTAATAATTCGAGTTATTGTGGTATTTTCACACCAACCAAAAATTTACAGATGCTATGTATGTTCATACGTACGTATATACACGCTGAATTCAAGCAAGCTTCAGTATCACTGCTGCCTCCATAGCATGCACATCATTTTGCTGCTTATTCTGTGTTATTTTATTGACAAGAAACCCCCCTGATATAAAATGAGTTCTAAAAGAAATAGTGAAGCTACAATTGAAAGTGCTAAAAAAAAGCGTAAGGTTATTGGTTTAGAAGAAAAATTAACCATAATTAATAAACATGAAGCTGGTGCAACGAAAGCTAAAATAAGTCGAGACCATGTGATAAGTGAATCGACTGTGCGGCATATTATACAGCACTCAAAACAATATAAGGAACAAGGACAAAGCGCTTCTACTTCTCCTGGTTTACAAATGACAAGAAACAGAAGCATTCTTATGATTGAAATGGAGCATCTATTATTGATATGGATAGAAGATTGTAACCAAAAGCGAATTCCTTTAAATCAAATGACTATAAAAACAAAAGCCTTGAGTCTGTATGAAACAGTGAAAAGAAAACATGCAGAAGAAAATGAAAAAGAAGGGGAGACTAAAGAAACATTTAGTGCAAGTTCTGGATGGTTTGATCGGTACAAAAAATGATCAGGCATTCATAATGTTCATATATTAGGCGAAAGTGCAAGTGCTGATGAAAATGCAGCAGCAAATTATCCAGCTGAATTGAAAAAAATTATTGAAGATGGAGGTTATGTTGATGAGCAAATTTTCAATGTGGATGAAACTGGTTTATTTTGGAAAAAATGCCCAATAAAACTTATTTGGCAAAGAAAGAAAAGTCTCAACCTGGTTTCAAAGTCGCAACGGATCGATTGACACTTCTATTGGGTGGTAATGCTTCTGGCTATCTAAAATTAAAACCAATGCTGGTCTATCGATCAGAGAACTCCCGCGCTCTTAGAGGTTATAGTAAACATTCACTACCAGTATTTTGGAGATCGACTAAAAAAGCTTGGGTGATGAAATTGCTATTTGAAGAATGGTTTACAAACTGTTTCTGTCCTGAGGTTGAAAATATTGTAAGTCACAAAGTCTTGATTTTAAAGTTTTGTTAATTTTAGATAATGCTCCGGGTCACCCAACAGCACTAGGTGATTTGTCTCAAAATGTGAAGGTCATATTTTTACCACCCAATACAACTTCATTATTGCAGCCTATGGACCAAGGGGTGATTTCTACATTCAAGGCATATTACTTACGTAAGACTTTTAGCCAGGCAATTGAAAAAACAACTGGAGAAAAAGCAATGACTAATAGAATTTTGGAAGAATTTTAGCATAAAAAATGCTGTTGAAAACATTAATGAAGCATGGTGTGAAGTTACAGCAAGTAACATGAGAGCTGTTTGGCAAAATATTATTCCTCATTGCGCAAATGATTTCCAAGGATTCGAAGCTGAAGTGAATGGTACCATAGAAGAAATTATGCAATTTGGATTGGACCTAGGATTAACAGAAATAGATAATGGAAGTGTTCAAGAATTGCTCCAGTCTCATGATAATGACCTTAATGATGAAGACCTTATTAATCTAGAACAAGAGCGGGTGTACGATGTTGAAGATGGCGATGCTGAGAAAATGAAATTGAAACGGCAACAAAAGAATTCATGCTAAAAGAACTTGATGAAATGTTTTGTGATTGTGAATCTCTCAAGCAGAAAATAATGGATGGAGATCCTAATGTTGAACGTGCAATGAAGGTGCGCTGAGAAATAGAAAATTCAATTCGCTGTTATAGAGTAATGTACCAAGAGAAGAAGAAGAAAAACTTGAAGCAAACAATTCTCCTAAAATATTTTGCCAAAAAATAAAACATTTCATGCATTTTTTGTGCACATGCTGGTGCACTGCAATAAACTTTTAAAACTAAAAACTGCATTTCATTTATTACCTTCTTTATTTAAATACGTACATGAATAAATACCTGATGTAAAAAAATTGATAATTAAAGTTTTAGTTATCATTTTGGAAATTTTGGCAACAATAACCTATTTCCCATACATTATGGTTCCCAATTATTGCGGTTTCGCTTATTGCAGTTTTTTCCTGGCAGCATTAACCGCAATAATCGGGGTTTCCTGTAATGGTAATCTTGTAGCTTAATGTTGCAAATTAGGTAGGTGTACTTTTAAGCCATGTTTAACCCTTTCCAAACAGCAAGTCACATCATAAAGTGCACTTTTTTAAAAAACCTCTATATATAGTGCCCACTGCTGTTTAATTCTAACCATAAATATAGTTCCCCTGCAAATTAAAATTGATTCCATAAGATCTATAGCTATGAGGGTTGGTATGAAAGTAATGCCTCTTATTTTTTATTTATATATATTATATAAAATTTTATATATATATATATATATATATATATATTTATTCATAGGCGTGTACACTGGGTAGGCAGTGTGTACCCAATTTTTTTATTAAATTTAAATTTTTTTAAATATTGATTAAATGCTATTATAAATATCAATAAATTTTATAATTTATTCAGTATACTTAAGCCAATACAAAGTAAAATTAAGTGAACCTTCCTTGTTTTCTCATTTGCTTTCTTACAAGGTATGCTCTGAGCATAGAATGTACTTGCATAGGAATATGATCCTTAAGTGCTGGGTGGGGCTTAACAAATACTGCCTTACTATTGGCCAAAAAATGTCCTTGGATATGCTGGAGTGTTTCAGCGTAGTTTTATGTAGTGGGTGATTGAAAGTAGTTGTCTCTCATTCAAATTGAAGGTAGTTGTGTCTCATTCAGATCATTTGAAATTTTGCATTTAGTTTACATTAAATTAGTACCATTTTAGGTGCAGTCATGAATAAACAAGAAGGTGAATGTTTAATTTGTAAAATTAACAAAACTAAATTTTCATCCAAATCGTATGAAGAGAAACTTGCATTCAAGAATGCAGATAGGCCTACTCCTGATTTACCAAATTTAATGCAAATCAAAGCCAAATTCACCAGAAGATTTCACTCTTCATCTTACAGTAAAGTGAGCTGGTTGACAGGTTGCAAGGAAAAAAATGTTTTATTTTGCTGGCCTTGTCTGCTTTTTGCTATTGATAGAAGTGTATGGAGTAAAACTGGATATAAAGATTTGGAAAATCTATCTCATGCAATGAAAAAGCATGAAAGCTCGCGAGGACATATAAAAGCGACTTTGTCTTTCGCTAGTTTTGGCCACTGTCATATTGATACAATGCTAGATGAGCAAAAAGCACAAGCAATTTCTCAACACAATGAAACTGTCAAGCATAACCGAGAAGTAATGAAACGACTCATTGATGCAACTTGTTTTTTAGGTAAGCAAGGACTACCGTTTAGAGCACATGATGAGGTGGAAAAGTCTCCTAACCAGGGTAATTATAGAGAATATCTAAAATCATTAAGCTTGTATGATGAATGTTTGAAATTTCATTTAAAAACCTGTACTGTGTTTAGTGGTTTGTCTAACTGCACTCAAAATGATTTAATTGATGCTGTAGGGATAACTATGCTGAAGGAAATTAAGAGAGAATTAGCCTCTACTAAATTTGTAGCAATAATGGTCGACGAAACATCATATATTGCAATGAGAGAACAGTTATCATTTGTACTGAGATACATTTTCAAAGGAAATGTGTATGAACATTTCATTACTTTCAAGGATGTCAGTAATGACAGAACAGTGGCAGCTTTGGAGACAATGGTTCTTGAGTTTTTGAATAATTTTAATTGCAAGGCGAAGTTAGTTGCCCAAACATATGATGGGGCAGCAGTTGTTGCATCTGATCTAAATGGTCTCCAGGCTAAAATAAGAGAACATGTCCCACAGGCATTATTTGTTCACTGCTATGCTCATAATTTAAATTTAGTTTTGTTTCACAGTTTCTCAAAACTAAGTAAGTGCAAGAAGTTTTTCGGAACACTTGATGAAATAGTTTTGTTTTTTCACAAATCCACTAAAAGAATAGATGCTTTGAATGAAATTGTGCATTGCCGCATGCCAAAGATAGCAATGGCACCAACTAGGTGGACATATCATTCTCGTTTAGTGAATGTAGTTAAAGAACATAAAGCTAATCTTCTTGAACTATTTGAGCAAATTACAAATGACACTGAAAAGTGGGATAAACGTTCAATCTTTATGGCTGAAACAATCAAACAGCATCTCTGTGCATTTGAGTTTTCATTCATGTTGGAAATCTTTGGAAGCATATTTTCACAAACAGACGTACTGTACAGCATTCTGCAAAATAAATCATATGACATTGCTTACTGCACTGGAAGAGTGAATGAAACTTTAGATGTAATTCAGAAAATGCGGAGTGGCTTTGATGATTGTGTGGCAAAGGCAAAATATCACATGCCATTGACTGCTGATGCAGAACCAAAACGAATAAGGCTAGCACAGACTGATCAGCCACATTTGGAAATGAAAAGACTTTATTTAGAAATCATAGATACAGTTTGCATGCAACTTACTACTCGGTTTGGAAATCTGTCACAGTTGAAATTTTTGGAACTTCTGAATCCTGAAAATTTTCTAAAATTTAGCCAAGCATTCCCTGATGAAATTCTTAAAACCTTTGCAGAGTTACACAGTGACTATTTTGATTTTATAAGACTGAAAAATGAACTAAGTGTCCTATACTCATCTGAAGAATTTCAAGGAAAATATCCCTGCCATATTGCAAAATTCTTGAGCCTGAACAACTTGAGTGAAAGCATGCCTGAACTTCAAAAACTCGTAGAACTAGTTCTAACCATTCCCTTTACAACTTCATCAGTAGAAAGATCATTTTCGGCTTTGAGGAGAATTAAAACGTATCTAAGAAGTACAATGGACGAAGAAAGGCTGTCATACTTAGCCCTAATGAGCATCGAAAATGAGTTACTAGTCCATATGAAATCTGACCCATCATTCTATGATTCAGTAATAGAGGAATATTCCACTAAGAATCATAGGGTTGATCTGAAATATCAATAAAAATCAGGCTGTCACATATAAATAGTTAAATATATACCGTATCCAGTGTCCACCCCATCATCCAGATTTGGTAAGTACCATTACTACTGTACCAAGATCATAATTTATTATAGTTTACATCATCATTATTTCTTGAAAATTCTTGCATAATAAAATTTTATATATATATATATATATAGTATACACACACACATATATATATATATATATATATATACACACACATATATATACTGTATATACACACACATATATACATACATATATACATACATACACCTTGGTTAACCTTGATTTTGCTTCTTCTCAAATTGCTCATTCTGACAAAGGTCAAGCTTGTCACTCCACTTTAGACTGACAGTTTAATGTGGAATCCAAACCATGACCCACCAGCAACCCAGCATCTTAACCACTAGGCTACTCAGGGTACCATTTATCTACCAATTAATTTCTTTGTGTGGGAGGATGAACAGCTGGGTTTTGCTGCACACTGCCTGCCATCACTGGGTCTCAATCCCAGGCGCAGTGGATTTGTATTCAGCAAAACTAACCATTACACCACTGAGGGGCATATATACAGTATATAATGCTTGTTGTGAATTGTGGGGTCACTCACATCCATTGATATTTTAGCAAATAGCTCTTTTTTAGGAGCAGCTTGAATCTATCTCTGGACATTATTTTGCCGAAGATTGTCATAAACAAAAGCTGGTTTGTTGAATAATATGAGTCAGCAGTGGGTTTCTGTATAATTTCTTGAAGTGCAACTGAAGCCAATAAAACATATATTTCTCCATCATTAGTATCTCTCCATAAAATACATCTGCTATTTCTTCATTTTTCCTGCTCATCATTTTTCTTCTGCATACTTATTTGTTTCTTCTACAATTAGTTTTATAATATCACCTTCCAAGAAAGACTCAACAATTTCTAAGGGACAGGTTTAATTTTCAAGGAAAACTTTGACCCCTTTATTTCCAGTAAATTCAAATATATTTCTAATGGCAGCCATTGAATCAAGCCAGTGTTGTTGGTGTACCTCATTTTCATCAGGTGCATGTACATCACTACTAATTTCATCTTCAACCTCATTTGTAAGTTTATCACTGTCACTTTCTACACTTGAAATATTATTCTCATTTTCTTCATCTTCCAAATCATTCATAAATTCATCATCCAAATCTTTCAGCAACAAGTCTAACAATTTTCTGATCAGTTAGTAAATGCCTTCCATGTGACATTTTGAGCCCAAAGAGGGCAACATAAAAAACTACCTACAATAATTGCAGGACTCCTAAAATCAGTGTCAAAATCAAAAAATATATGCTAAATCAACTGTATTTATCTATATTTGTGTATGCATGAAAATGTTGAATATGTAAGCACATAAAATAGTCAAACACCAGTTAACAACGTGAAATCCAAACAGATACTACCTCAAAGCAACCCTAAATTCAAACCCAAAATGTTATTAGTGCGAGTCATAAAGGTTGGCAATTAATAATAATAATAATTTAACTCTTATAAATTTAGATGCATCCACTTATTTGCAACCGTAAAATTTAAAAGTAACTTATTTATCAGACATGGGGTAATAGTAATAGTGATAGACTATTACAGGATTTTTCAAGTAATCGTAATAGATCATAATTTTTTGGCTGTAATAGTAATAGAAGACAAAGTAATAGATAATAGTCTATTACTTTTCTATTACAGTGGCAATGGACATATTGCGTGAACAAAGAACTGAAAAAATGAACTAAATCTACTCAGAACTAAAATAAACACGTATGTGAACTAATATTGTGGTAAATTTTTCCTTCAATAAAGTAAAATTGATGAAGACGTACAGTCGCTGAAATTGTAATGATTTGGTTGAAACAAATATTTGTTAACACACTGCTTCTAATTGCATTTAAATAGACATAAAGATCCTTTTCAAATGAGTGAAGTACCCCACATACAAAAGTAATAGTAATAGTAATAGATGACCAAGTAATAGTAATGGATGGAAAATAGTGATAGTAGTAATAGAAACCCAGTAAGTAGACCCCATGTCTGCTATTTATAGACACGCTTCTAAATTGGTTTACATCTCAGACAAGCTATACAGTAGACCCTCGTGTTAACATACACTTTTGGGGGAGTGTGTGGTCGCTAAAGTAAAGTACAGAAAACCCCCACTTTAACATACCGGGGAATGTTAAAGTAAAGTACGGACAACCCTGACTTTACCAAACTATGAGATGTTAAAGTGGGGTTTTCTATAACCAAAATACTTCAGTACGGGGTCATTCCATGTCAGTTCAATGGAATTTTGGGTTGAAAAAACGTGACCATCACCGATTTTTTTGAAAATTGGCATACTTATAGACCTCGATGAGAAAAACAGAATGGCACTTGTTTCAACACTAGGTCATATGGTTCTGGAGATATGGCCATTCAAATTTTGTAAGAAAAAAGTCAATTTCCAAGGTCATACCATATTCCAACATGAAATATCAGCTCCTATTGCATTTAGAGACCATTTAAACACTATTTTAAAGCTTTTAAGCGGATCTACAACTTTGTTTCTATTCATATTTTACCTCAGTAGTAAAAAAAAAGTTGATCTTATTTTTGACCTTTGACCTTATGTAGGTCATTTGATGTCGCAACTGATTTTTTTCGTCTTTCATCCAGTTTTGGGTACGCATGTCTACTTTAACCTAGAACAAGATTTTTAGTGTTGATTAAGTTAGTATAGACACTACAGCCATTTCAGTGGACCATTCTTTTGGCCAAAGCTCTGCAAATTTTGAAAATCCTATTTTAATTGTTGGATGGTTTGTTTTAAAAGCTCAAATGCTTCTTTTAGGTTTCGTAAGATTAGCAATTTTTGTTTTCTTTCCCGCCTACCATCAGCTCCTTTTACAGAAACATAGCCTTTCAACCCTGGCATTTGTCTACTCACATCTGGCGAATGATAGAAGTCAATTACTTTGGCAGCAGTTTCACTATTCAGGCATTTCCCCAAATGCAGATTAGGAGTTGAAAGCACTCCCTTCTCCCTCACCAAACTCTCTGCTTGCCTAGCCATGTAATCTGAGCACTTAAATTCTTCTCTGATCTTTACTTGTGTCCATCTTTTTGGTAGGATAGTTTTTCACTTCGACTTGTCACTTGATTAAATTTCTCTTTTAGTTGTTAAAGAATCTCCAGTTCTCTATCATCTGAGTCACTGCATGAAATTGGTGTTTAGTTGCAAGTTCAAGCTTTCTTTTCACGACTCCTACTTTCCTCAACTTTCTCTTTGCGTAACCAGCACTGTCAGAGAGTTTACATGATTTTATTGGGTCTCATCAAGTGTGGCCAATGAAGCATTGAATTTACTAAGCTCATACTGCATTTCAACTACATCTCCAGTGGTTTCTAGCTCAGATGGGGCACTTGATGAGGTGGATGGTGATTTTTCAAGTGGTTCACATTCAGGCATTGGGGATGGACGATTTGCTAGTATATTTCGACAGGTTGCGCATGCTTTATGATTATTTGTTAGTTTTAATTCAGGATTTTGATCAATAAAATTTTTAGTCAATGCACAAATGCCTTTTTTCATATTTTCCTTTGTGTTTTTTAAATGGGTAACAAGTCACAACAGAACCTGCCCATATTCAAACTGCTGAAATCCATGTTTATCTAAAAAGAAAAAAAAACATATTTAGCTTAAAAGCCAGGGTTGGGTTCAATTACACAAAATGGAAACAATTACAATTTTTTTAATTTTTCTTCAAATTAATTACAGTTAGTATTGTACTTTACAATTTCAAGATCAATTGCAATTACAATTAATTTTGTCTGAATCAATTATAATTACAATTACACAAGTATAACTATCTATTCTATATATCTAAATATCAGGTCATCCCATAAGTAGTGTCATTTTTTATGATAGATTAAGTTTAAACTTGTCCTACTCAGTTTAAGCATAAATTTTCCGAAGGTTATATCTAAGAGGAGATCTATCGTGTTTTGCTACGTACTTTACAGACCTTGAACAGTGAAGACATGTGTTTTGCTTTATGTGAACCCCTCATAAACATGGTGGTATCAGAAGAGCATATCAGGCATATAATGCTTTACGAGTTCAAAAAAGGGAATAGTGCTACTGAAGCAATGCGAAACATTCAGGAAGTTTATGGCAATGATATTCTGCATGTGAAAAAATTTCAAAGATGGTTTCAAAAGTTTAGGAATGGTGACTGCTGTTTGACCACTGGCGGCTTGTGACTTTCAGTTATGGGGGTGCTGCCTCAGAAATTGCGAACAATTGTGTCAATTATATATATATATATATATGAGAGAGAGAGAGAAAGTCTAATAGATAAAAAGATAACTACTCACTACTCAGTCATAAAAATAAGTGAAATACAGTAGTATCATAAAACCAATTATATGGTACTTACGCTTAATGGGTAATTTCGAATTTGCCAAAAATTTTATTTATAAACAAATTCCATTCTTCTGTTTTTATTCTGAGTGAAAAAATATTCTAAGAAATGAAAGCTATATATTATAAATAATCCAATTATTATATAATTAACTTCAATCTCACGACAAAAAATAAATGATAACGAATCATTGATAAATGCAATTTGGAAATTAAATTTTGAATTAGCAAACGATACAACAACACAACTACCACGTCAAACAAACAAATTGGCACTGCTCTGTCCACAGTGCTTTGGATCCTCTTAAACCCGCGATTCTGACTTGCTCTTCGTACATCTGCCACCAAGGTTTCAAGCATTTCGAACCAAATCTGGAACTGTTAAGTACGCAGTTCCACAGGAAGGCTGAAGCCACTTTCGTGATTCATTCGTTCGGCATTGAAATAGTTTAAGGAAAAAAGGATATAATCTGATTTAAAAAGTTCATTGAAAAAAAATAATCAGAGAGGCTATTTTAAATATTTAAATATAAAGATCATAAGATCATGGGGGTGCTGCAGTTCCACAGTGCCTACCTGCGAGCCGCTCCTGTGTTTGACAGATGCAGCATGCTCTGGATGCCCTGCTGAGTTTGATGATGACCTGCTGTTAGCCACACTTGAAGAAGACTGTTCAACAACTGTCAAAGACTTGGCCCAGAAACTCAATTCATCCCCATCCACCATCCATCGACATTTGCTACAACTCGGGAAAGTGCCTAAGTTAGGAAAATGGGTGCCACATGAATTGTCAGTCAACAATCTGAGGGTGCGGGTAAACATTAGCACAGTTCTTCATTCCTGTGAACTCCCAAGATCTGTTTTTGCACCATTTAGTGACTGGTGATGAAAAGTGGATACTGTACCATAATGTTAAGCATGATCGACAGTGGGTTTGTGCCGGAGAACCAGTGACACCACAGCCAAAACCAAATCTTCACCCTCAGAAGGTGTTGCTTAGTGTTTGGTGGGATAAAGGTGGTGTAATACACTTTGAAACCTTACTACACAACCAAAAAATCACCGCTCAAGTCTACTGTCAACAACTGGATTGATTGAACACTGCACTAAAAGAAAAGAGACCTTTGGTTAATCGGAAAGGAATCATGTTCTACCACGACAACGCACATCCTCATACTGCTTGGATCACTCCTGCAAAAATTGAGGAGCTTGGGTGGGAAAAACTTCCACATCCTCCATATTCTCCAGACCTTGCACCTTCAGATTATCATCTTTTCAAGAGTCTGCAAAACTATCTTGATGAGAAACGGTATACTTCTTTAGATGACCTGCACACCAGTCTTTGTATGTTTTGCCTCAAAACCACCTGAATTTTATAAACATGGTATTGAAAAGCTTGTAGGACATTGGCAGAGTGTCATTGATTCCGATGGAAAATATATACTAGATTAAAAAGTTTCAGTTGAGTTTTTTTTTTTGTCCTTCAAATTCTGATCTAAAAAACGACATTACTTATGGGATGACCTGATATATGTCTGAAATAAATATATATCTAAATCTAAGTATAACTAAATAAACTATCAAAGGTTTATTTTCATTGGATGATATATGACTGCCAGATCTAGGGGTATAATTTTTAACAATTGACATTAATTGATCAATTACATCAGTTATAGCTCAAAAATCAATTACAATTATCTTTATTTTTATTTTATTTTGAATCAATTACAATTAATGGAAATTAGGATCAATTAATTAAAAATACAATTATAATTATTCATTGTATCCAACCTTGTTAAAAGCTATTTTTGCTTAGATGCACAAATAAAATTTGGGACCTACTGATCTTGTTTCAGAGATCTACAAGAAAAAATGTGGTGTTTGATTTACAGATTGGAATAAATACAGATGCCAAAAAAATCCTTGCTTCAAGGTTTAAATAAGCTTATTTTCACATTGGATACATACTGTTGTACACAATGAATAAATACACAAAGTTAAGTAATTCTATTAAAACTCATCTAACTCTTAAAACTGAACTTATTCTATAGGGTAGTACCTATAGCCTAGTATAAGGTACTTATATACGTATATAACTTTACCTTTAACCCATTAGTGCCTGGTGTCTATTTAAACGGATGCTGAAAAATGTGCATTATTTTCTGTGTGCATTTATTTTTTAGAATATTTCATTATAATAACACAATAATTAATTAGTGTTTTGTGATTACATTTAACAAAAAAAAACAACCATCATCTGGCAACATTTCTTTCACTAGCATCATAACATCAAGATGGCTGCCGCGAATCAGAGTATTTTCACAAAGTTAGTAAAAAGTAAATATTTTGTTAGTTCTGTAATGTAGTTTCAGTAGATAGTTATATACTGACACTAAGTTCATAAGTTGCTCTAGATGATGAAACCACATAATATCAAATATGTCTGTTATATTTTCTAAATAGTTTGTTCAAAAATCAGTCTCAGTTATAACGGACACTCAGCAGTAGAGTGCTGTGATGTTTCACCTTCAAGTGTCCATTTTCAGTGAACTCTACAAGAAACGTTTTCTGTGTTAAATTTGGCGAAACTAACATATTTTGTTTATTAGTTAATTACTATTTTGTTTATTATTTATTTGTTAATTTTTTATCTTTTGTGACATTTGCATTTTTCTTTCAGACTGATAACTGCTGAAGCTTTGGCTATTCTAGAGGACCTGGATACAGGTGGTAATGTTTACATGGGACTTCCCAATACTGATGAATTGTCAGATGGTGACAGTAACCATTCAGATGATGAAGCTGCTGGCAGTTCAATCTGTTTGAAGAAAGGAGTCTTGAAAGCCAATGTGGAAATTTTTCATACTTGATACTGCTCAAAATAATCTTAATCTAAATATATCAGAGTCTGAATTATTTGTATTTATTGCAGGTTGATTGCTCTCTGCACACTGCCCTCTCCCAAATAAAAGAAAATATTGGTCATCTGAGGACAATGTACCGAAAGTACTGTCCAAACATATGAGGAGGGATAGATTCAAAGCAATACTTAGGAACATTCATTTGGCTGACAATACAAACCAAACTGATGATCGAGCCTATAAGCTCAGGCCATTGTTTGATCATTTGCAAGAAAAGTTTCTTCAGCATGGTGGTTTAGAAGAACATCGATCTGTAGATGAGCATGATACCATATTACGGTAAACACTATGCAAAACAATTTATCAAAGGTAAGCCCATCAGATTTGGCTTCAAAATGTGGGCCCTGTCTTCAAAGAACGGATACTTGCATTCTTTTGATATCTACATGGGAAAGAATTCAAATCAAACATCAACAACTGACAAAAAGATTGGTGTTGGTGGCAGTGTTGTGTTGCAGCTTGTGTCTCAAGCTCGTGTGCCTAATGATGCTGGTTATAAAGTTTTCTTTGACAATTACTTTACTGGTCTTAGCCTCATTGATGAGCTATCTAAACAAGGTATTTGTGCATCGGGAACTTGCAGAGAAAACAGAGCAGAGAAGTGTCCACTGAAATCAAAATCTGAAATGAAGAAGGCCGTACGAGGCTTCTCTGATTACAGAGTATCAGATAACTTGATTATTATAAAGTGGAAGGATAATAATGATGTCATTCTGGTGTCAAACTTTGAAACTGAGAAAATAAGTTCAACAGAAAGATGGGATAGAATGGAGAAGAAATATATTAAAGTGCCACGGCCTGAATCCATTCAAAATTATAATAAGTACATGGGATTTGTTGATCAGATAGATCAAAATGTTGGCACATACTGAATTTGGATTAGACAGAGGAAGTGGTTGAAGATGCAGTATTTCCAGTGTCATTAGATATATGACATCCAGTACGATCAATAAAAATAGCTAACAACTGTTATGATTAACTAAAAAAAAGTTAACAACTGGTATGTCGTGGTGACTGTTTCACCAGATCTTTATAGGCTAGCATTGCCTCAGTCGAAGTTAAAAGAAATGAAACAGTTAATGATTCTTTCTCATATTTCTTCTAGGGGTGAGAATTAAAATTTCATGACATTAGAGATTTGTAAGTTCGGATTTATTTGAAATAGTGAGGGAACGCCGTTCCATCTACCAAAAAAAGTAAGGGAACACCGTTCCCACACGTTCCCACAGCACTACACCACTGAGAGAGACTGTACTCCAAAGCTTCAAGGTAAAAGACTGTCCTCACATTTGGCAAATATAGGTCGCTATGATAACATTGGACACTGGATAGTATACATCAAAAGAGAAAGAAGACGCAAGCATTGCACTGGAAAAAGTCACTTTGTGCGAAAAGTGCGACATAGGGCTTCACCCAAAATGCTTCAAAGCATATCATGTCCAGTAGCACAAAAATGATACTGATTACTAATTGAAGCTAATTTCAATATCATACTAATAAATAGCCAGTGCATTTTGTGTGTGTATGTATTATATAAATATATTTTTGTGTGCATAAATATCAGCCACTGCATTTGGTGATTTCACTGTAATCATTTTTATGAACAGAAAATTGTAACGTCTTCTAAGCATAAATGACAACTATTTAGTTCCTATCCACCTAGTGCCTGGCATCCGTTAAAACGGACACCTTATATCTTGGTAACTAATAAAGATTTGAAAATAAAACTTTATGTAGTCATTTACATCCCTTTTATTAGCCTATGTTTGAATTTTCAGCAAAATCATCCCAGTAGATCAACTTTTGGCACTAATGGGTTAAACAGGATTAGCAGGTTCAAAATTCTTCACACTTTTGAATGTCCATATAAATTAATTAATTATGTAATTTAAATTACCTATATTATATAATTCTCTGAAATATACAAAAAAAAATTTAATTTTATAATAGGGCCGGATACTTATTCGACCAAATAACTGGGTTAGGTTAGGTTAGGTAGCAGACATTATACCGGGTGAACCAAAAGTAGGTGGACAGTAAATGATAACGTTTATTTTGGAATACATATACAATTATATTTAATTTTTTTGTATACTACAATACAAAATAATAAAAAAACTTAACTTATACCAATACAATACAAAAGCACTGAAAATTTTATCAACGGAGGTGCTCAAATTGCTGTCCATCACAATTTACACAGCTTTGAAGTCTACCTTTCACACTTCGACAAACATTTTTGCACAAGTTTCTTTGTGCATTAATTTCTTGAAATGCATCTCTGATGTAATTTTTCAAATCACCAACACTTCGTGGTTTTCGACTATAAACTTTGTCCTTGAGTACTCCCCAAAAGAAAAAATCCATTGGGGTAAAGTCAGGTGAACGTGCAGGCCATTCAATTGGACCTCTTCGGCTGATCCATTTCTCAGGAAATGTTTCATCAAGATACTCACGGACTGCTCTTGAATAATGTGAAGGGGCCCCATCTTGTTGGAAATAGAGGTCATGTGAATTAGGCTGTTGTTGTAAGTGTGGAACAACTTCATTCATTAGAATTTCGAGATACTTATCACCTGTGACTGTTCCATAAAAAAAAATTGGTCCTAAAACACCAGAACTTGAAATACCACCCCAAACAGTGACACCAGGCTGGTTTAGTTGCTGCTCTAATGTTAAATGCATGTTCTCACTACACTTTGGGGCTTGAGTACCAAATGTTTCAACCCATTTTGTTCTAACAGTTTCAGTATTTTGAGATTTCCAATACTCTTTTAACACCCATTTTCTGGCATCAGTATTTAGATTATTTGCCATTATGGGTTCTCTGAACTATCTGAAAAGAAAAAAGATTAAATTTAAATAAATTTAGTTATAATATTTAATATAATATAACACAAACACCATAGTTATAATATAATATAACACAAACCCTATTCAACCTACTGTCCACCTACTTTTGGTTCACCGTATATATCTCAGTAAGAAAAATCTAATGGTATTTTTCTCAACACTCTAGCTCAAACAGTTCCAAAGTTTGGTGGAAAAAGGTACTTGGTCAAAATGGAGGTGGGTATGGTCCACTGAAATGGCTCTAGCATCTATACTAACTTAATCAACACTAAAAATCTTGTTTTAGGTTAAGGTAGACATGTGTACCCAAAATTGGGTGAAAGGAGAAAAAAATCGGTTGTGACATCATATGACCTACACAAGGTCAAAGGTCAAAAATAAGATCAACTTTTTTTTTTACTACTGAGGTAAAATATGAATAGAAACAAAGTTGTAGATCTGCTTAAAAGCTTTAAAAGTGTGTTTAAATGGTCTCTGTAAGTGCAATAGGAGACAAGATATTTCGTGTTGAAATATGGTGAGACCTCAGAAATTGACCTTTTTTTACAAAATTCGAATGGCCATATCTCCGGAACCATATGACCTAGAGCAGTGGTTCTTAACCGGGGGGGCGCGCCCCCCTAGAAACAGGAATTTCTCTAATTGTATTTGTTATTCTCTTAACGAGAGCATGGGCTAATATTGAGAAGTTATTGAGAATGTTATTTTGATTGAAGGGGGGCGTGGAGGGAAGGACCAATTCCTAGAGGGGGCATGGTAGTAAAAAGGTTAAGAACCACTGACCTAGAGTGTTGAAACAAGCATCATTCTGTTTTTCTCACCGATATCTATAAGTGTGTCAATTTTCAAAAAATTTGGTGATGGTCACGTTTTTTTGCCATTGAACTGACATGGAATGACCCTACAGTTACACATGTATATATAGCCCTCGAATCTCCACATTCAACACACAACATGAAAATGCATACATAGATTTACCTACTTATGAACACATGCACATGTAAATATTTATTTTTATGTACTCACCATATATAGTCAATCCTCCTAAATATCATCAGGAACTTCTGGTGTGATGGCTGGAAAATCCACATCTGGTGTGAGGGTCCTGAACTCTACTTCATGCTCCGGTAGGATAGCTGGCGAAGGAGTACTACTGCTAGTACTTGCACTCTCAGGAAACTGGAGTGGTGACACAGTGAAGCCAACACTGCTGCTAGTACTTGGCATTGGTGACAGTTTGGTGGGCAGTGAAAGGTCAGACATTCTGCTTGAAACAGAGCTTTGGCATGAAATGGGTGTGGATGTGCATCAGGCTTGGCAGCAGGGGTCTTGAAGAAATCATGAATTTTCATTTGTTTGATCCTTTTGTTTTGACTGGCAATGATTTCATTTTGGCACTTCCTTATGTAGTTATAGTAATGGAGACAGTGATGTAGTCAAGACCACCAAGTCCGAGACCTGATCCTGTGAGACCAAGATTGAGACCGAGATCAAGGTTCGAGATCGAGACCCTTAAAATTCGAGACCGAGATCGAGATCGAGACCAAGCTCATGCCCTTTCAATTTGTTTTACACTTTTACACTACTATGGAAATGTGAAGGGTTGTCGAGTTATTCTATGCTTTATTGAATTTATCGGTACTGTTTTCTTTATGCTGTATTTCTTGCATTATTTTTGTGTGAAGCATTTTATTTTTTCAAATACATATTGGATGGGAGGATAATCGTTTTTATCACACCACAGAGGTTGACACGCCGTTTGGCAACAATAAGTGGCCTTATATACTTATATATATAATATATATATAATTCTCTATTTAGTGTTTCCATTTTCAATAAAATTAATCTGATGGGGGCAGTAGGGGGGGCACATTTTTTTGTAGCACTAACCTAAAAAAATCCAGACCCACACACCCCTGCAAGACAAACGTGGCAACTCAAAACAGGGTGACTGATTAGTGAATACCTAGAGTCCCTTACTTTTACAAACTTTCATAAACATTCTGAATTGTGTCTGTTCAACCAAGCCACCATCATGAGTATGCCAATAACATGTATTTTTCATTACAGTCTCGAAAGGTCTCGGGGAGAAAAACCGAGACAGCGTCTGTCGAGACCGAGATCTAAATAGCGGAGACCGAGATCGAGATCGAGATCTGCAAATTGGGTCTCGAGATCGGTCTCGAGACCAACATCACTGAAGGGAGAATATTAGGCAGTGCCATAGTCTCATCAATGAGTCTTGGGTATAACCTTGGAGACATCAAGAGGTTCATCGGTGGATCTGTCTTCAGACCTGACTGAAATGTTGGCCACAATTTCACTCTCACTAAGATCTTCGTACCCTGGGTCACCATTGTCAATATCAAGCCATTCCACAACTTTGTCCTCTGTAGCCTCTGTTTCACCTGCTTGTTGGAGAACACCCAAATAGTCCTGTAGCTTGAAGTCCTCGAAGTCTATTTCCAGGTCCTGGATGTTATGGAGCAGTTTCTTCCAGGCATTGCGCAGAGTGGACTCTTTGACCTCGTTCCAGCTGTTGGCCCAATTGTAGATAGCAGACTTGATGTGATGTTGTAGGCTTTGAAGTTCCTGAGTGTCTTCTCAGCCCTGTCCTCTGTGTCATCTTCAGAGATGACACACAAGCACTGCTCCAATTGCTTGGCCCTGTAGATTCTCTTGCAGCTCACTATCACCCCCTGGTCCATAGGTTGTATTTCTGACGTGGAATTAGGGGGGAGGAACATAGCTCTGATCTTGCCATCCTCACTTGCGAGTTCCTCTGCATGTGGGTGTGCTGGCACATTGTCTAGCAAGAGGACAGCCTTCACATCTTCAGGTCTTATTTTCAAAACATGTTCCTGGTAAGCCTTCACCTGCGCAACGAAGAACTTGTGGAACCATTCGTGGAAAATAATCCACGTGAACCAGGCCTTCTTGCTGCTCCTGTAGATGACTGGAAGTTCATGCATGCAGTCCTTGAGTATGTGAGGCTTGGCTGATCTTCCAATGACCAAAGGTTTCAGTCTATGCATGCTGTCAGCATTTGCGCAGGCCAACACAGACACACGCTGTTTGTCTTAAAACCTGGAAGATGTTTGTCAGTTTTGTGGGCATACTCTTCCAAAATAAGCCCATCTCATCACCATTATACAGCTGGTAGAAGCAACCCCAGCCTCATCAATCAGAGTCTGTAGTTCGCACCTGAATGACTCCATTTGAGACAGGTCCACACTGGCTGCTTCTCTCATAAGCTTTCTGTTCAATAAGCCATGCCTGCACTGGAAATGATACAGCCAGCCACCACTTGCTTTAAAGTCTGTGTCATTGAACTCCTGCGTGAAATGCTTAGCTGCAGACTGGATGTTGATTCCTCTGACTGAAACATTCTTGGCCCATTGCTGCTTGAACCACGTGTACACAGCCACATCTATGTTTTTCTTGTAGGACGTGTTCATGCGAGACTGTTTCAAACTCCTGCCTCCAGATTCACTGTCTAGCACCTAGGCATGTATTTTGTTGCACTTCTGCTTCACTTCATAGATGCTGGTCTTGCTTATCTTATGCTTCTGCATAACAAATGCTACACTTAACCATTGTTCTATGTCAGCAAGAATTGCTTTCTTCTCTTCAATGGAGATCGTACGCCTTTTCTGTTTGACACCAGTAGTACCACTTGTGGACACCATTGTTCAGAAAATAAAGTTTGTACAAGCAGGCAATAATTAAGTAAAGTATGTACATACACTGTTAAAGCACAGACTATCACTGTACTCCTATATGTACTGTTATTAACTGATAAGTCACTTTGAACTAAAAAAAATGCTATGAACTGATAAGACCTGTGTAACACAATAATAAGAAATAAAAACATATAACCACATACAGTACATATAGTATTCATAAATAAATGACATTTAGATACGTAAATATAAATAATTATATGTAACATCGCACAAAAGAATGCCTAACATGCACAACACTTGGAAGCGGCACTATGCACATACACAACCACTCGCCACCACTGCCTACGCAATACAACAGGAAACAACTGACCACAACCTCATCCGAGGGCTGGTTCCAATAATATTCCGGTGGTATCACCTTCACTTTAATGACTCAGAGTCCGCTAAAGTGAAGTTTGGTGATGCTAACACACTTTTTTAGCGGAAATCTTCACTTTAATGACCTGTATTACGTTAAACTGAATGTTGATGACCAGACAGTGATTTAGTCCATCCAAGTGAAGTTTCCGCTAATGTGAAGGTCGTTAATGCAGGGGATTTCTGTATATGGTTCTACTGTTGGGAAAGGGTTAATATGCCCATTTTTCCATTTTCTCATTGTATCATTTGCTCAGAGAGACTAGCACTGGACCTCTAATAGTGTTAAGATAGCTGTTACCATACAGGAAAACTACATTAATGACAAAACCAGTTATGAAATTTATGCATCATTAATTAGCTATACCATATGAAGTAGAGAAACTGCAAAACAGTGGAGTTAAATTTATTTGTGAATCAGTTGAAAATGGAGTAATAAATTTTCACCTATTATAGACATTTTGTCTACTGATAATTTCAGACACGCTTAGTAACCTAACCTGACTAACCAAACATAGGGCCTAATGTAACCCTCAAAAAACTTGTTCATTAAATGACACATTAACCAAATTTTGTTTGCCCACTAAATTAGTGTTTGACTTTCATACACTTTGAATTGTAGGCCTATTATGATCAGCTTTATTTATGGGTAATTACATTATACATAATTCTTTTATCCATTTAATATTATTTGGTCATATAATTCAGAGTTTAATAATGGTTACCTACTTTAATAATGACTTGTTACTTCTTTTCAGAGAAAACTTGTCATCAATTTGCACAACCATTTTTGTAGCTCTTTGGCATATCCTAGGACTCCATATTTCTGCCAAGAATCAAGACATTACAGGAATCTAAAATTTAATTGCTAAGAAGTGGCTAAATGATCAAATGAAGTTTTTCAAGTTGGTTTACTCTTGCATTACAAAACTGAAATCATACTCAAATGTGTTATTAACTTTTAATACAAAATCAGTACTAAAGTGCCATAAGAAAATGGAAGTCCCTGATTTAATGCCACCATCTTCAGTGAGGAATATGACATCCCTGGATAAAGCTGCTTTTACTAAGGTTATAGAAGTGCCTTCTATAACTATACATAAAGATCATCTTCGAAACATTATAGGACAGTCAAAAAAATCTTGCCTCGTCTCGAGTAAATATTTATTAAAATTAAGGAAGTTTAACCCTATAGAAATTCCAAGTGGGAATGAAGAAGCACGATGCATATTGCTGAATCCAGTATTAATTAGATCACAAAAAGATGTTGAAACTGTGATGGGAGTTGATTTAGGAAAGATAAATGGAAAATTCTCAGTAACTGAGGTAACAGTAAATTATGAGAACTGGAAAGCGGATCAGGTGCTACGATCGGTTCTTCCAGAAAATTTTAGTAACTTATCAGGATTCTCAGTTATTGGTCATATTCTTCATTTAAATCTGAGAGAACATCTTTTTCCTTACAAGAAGTTGATAGGCCAGGTTTATCTCGATAAAACACCTAATATATCTTTAGTCGTAAATAAATCTGACATAATTGAAAATTCTGACAACACTTTTCGAATTTTTTCAATGGAAAAATTAGCTGGTGAAACTGATAATACTGTAACGACTGTAAAAGAAAATAAATGTACATTTACATTTGATTTTTCAAAGGTATACTGGAATCCGAGGCTATGTACAGAGCATGAACGTATTATCAAAGGTTTAAAAGAGGGAGATGTATTGTTTGATGTTATGGCAGGTGTTGGTCCATTTGCAATACCAGCTGCAAAGAAACGGTGCTCAGTTTTTGCGAATGATTTAAATCCATCATCGTACGAAGCTTTAAAAAAAAACTGTTCACTGAATAAGATAACTGATCGGATAGAATGCTTCAACATGGATGGCGAGGAGTTCATAAAAAAAATTATTAAAAATAGTTTGAGAGATATTATCAATGAAAGTTTCAGTGGTTGCATCCATGTGACAATGAACTTGCCATCTATGGCAGTGGATTTTTTACCCTCATTCATTGGTCTTTACAACTCTGAGAGTATTCCAAACTTCACTGAAAGCGAGAACAATGAAAAAACTAAATTACCTTTAATTCATGTTTATTTATTTTCTTTCAATGAAACAAAAGAATTTGCTGTTCATAGTGTTGCCTCAAAACTAGGCTATTGCTTGAAAGAAATGAACTTTTCAGGGCATGTCAAAATGATTGATACAGAAATAATAAATAAAAATATTCATCCAAAATTTTGGGGGTATATCAAGGAAGTGATTAATGTACGACACGTTGCTCCTGCCAAAATCATGTTTAGAGTGAGCTTTTATTTGCCTCTGGAAGTTCTTATTCGAAGTACGGGTGAAAGTGACCTTGAGTTGCAACCTTGTAAAAAATTAAAGTTTATTTGTAAGGTTTCTGTTTAAGCTTTTTAGTTATTTTATCTTTCTTCCCTTGTATAAATATATTTAGAAGAAACTACAAATTTAGTTGGATATATGATGCAGTACCTTCAGGGTTTATATAAAGTTTTTAAAACTTTGATATAGGCCATGTGGGTATTAGGGTCTGTGTAAGAGTTAAGGATGAGTTAAGTTACTGGTTCAGTGTTAATACTGAAGTACAGCAAAGCTGTATGTGTGTGGATGGAATAATGTTGAGATGGACAGCCTTGCTATGTATTAATTTATATTATTATTATATTTGTTCTAGCTTAGGTATTATATGAGTTTTTTTTTTTTTCAGAAATATTCATAAACATTTTTGTTAAAACCTTTAGCAAAGAGCATTATTCAATGTTTTATTTATTGTTTTTGATAAACTTTAGTATCATTTGTTAAACTCCATACGGTATTACTTCAATCAGCTGCTGTATAATTAGTAAAAGGAGAGAATATTGGTACTATTTACAAGAAACTACCTTTAAGACCTGAAGGAAGATTGTAATAAGAAAACCTGAGTAACATGTAGGATAAAAATTTGTTAAATTATTAATTAATGTAAATCTGCTAATATTGATGGAAAGGTTCTTATCCTCAATGCCTCCAGTTTAATCGGTTTCTTACGTTTTTTTCCCCATATTTTTATGCAAGAGCAACCAAGGGCAAAGAAAAGTGCGTGTATGTGTAGTGAGGAATAGAGGGAGAAGTGTGTGTTTGAGAGCATGCTGGACTACTCGCAGGGTAGATGAGATACGGAAAAGTATCTGCTAAAGAGGGCATTGACAAGAGAAACGGGAGTTCCAGCACTCCTTGTCCTGCCTAATGTCCCCCCAAGGAGTACTTCCCTCGTCGATTGGTGTCTACAATCTCCTCCTTGTCAGTCATTGAAGACTTCCTTGGGAGAGGAAACGTTTGATACCTTTCCTTAACTGCTGTTACTTCTGTATTAGGTACTTGATAAGAAAACCAGTTACTGGAGAAACGATGTAATTCTTTGCTTTGAAAAGTCATTCATCACTGCTCGCTATTATTTGTCTATAAAGAATTAATGGAACATTCTATATTAAGTAATTGTAAATAATTAGGAATTAAGTGAAGTCTAATATAGATAAAAATATCTGTGTAACGTTTATATAAAGATTATTTTGGTGCATCGTACCTTCTCTTTTTTTTCTCCTTCGCCACCACTCGGTCCTGTGCCCGTGCCCGCATTCTTCATGGATTCTAAATTGGTGCATATTGGTTTTGATGTGATATAAAGGTAGGAATGCAGAAAGGAAGTAAATTTCAATTCTGAAGAAATTTGACGGCAGCTGTCACGTCTGAAGTATTGCTGATATGGTATTTCCTGGTAAATCAGAAAAGGAATTCGGGAGAGCAGTGATTAGTTTTGTGGCGTAGGTGAAGGATTATTGTAAACGAGTGTAAGTAAAAATGTTTTTGTTGAAATGAGTGAGTTGGTAAATATTGATGAAAAGAAATTAAATATTTGCGGTGTTTTACGAGAGGTACGAGTACATTGCAATCTGAAAGAGAGACGGGGAAAGCAAGTCATTGGGATAATAAAGACCTTGGTGTGAGAAAGAGGATTTAAGTGGAGATAGAGCAACTGGTTTACATAGAAGTGTATTGATGCCGACACAGGTATGGATGTGGGATGCTCGTTTGACATCCCCCTTTGCTTTGTCCGGAGCTATAGGGCGCGTCCCTCTGTGGCCAATGTGGGAATGCATCTTCCTTCGTGGACCATTGGACCCGGCTGATCTCCTGCTTCTATTTATTTATTTCTCCCCTTTTCCCCCAATCTTGGCTTCTTTTTTTCCGCATTTGGCTTTGTTTTGGACCTTGGGTGAGGGAGGTGGTTGTCCTTCACCCTTGTCGTTCTTAAACCAAACCCAAGCCATGTCCCTGCCATCTTTCACCGCGCGTTGGATGAGAGTGGCCGCCTTTTAGGCACGTGGACTGGGTATGGGTGTATTTCCCCTGCGTGACGTCTATTGGCGGTGGGACCGAATGTGCCCACGATTCACCTTTCCCTTGTTGGAGTCGGTGGTGGCTGGATGCACGCGGGGATGAAACTTTCCTTTTGTTTGCTATGGCTTCCTCTACTCCTCCTTGGCTTACGACCTCTGCTTCTCATTCTCGGACTACTACTACTATTAGCACTCAGGTGGTGGGCAACCAGACCCTCGAGTCCTCTACCACTGGAAGACCGCATCCTGATGGGGTTGACCCTCCTCGGACTGCGGAACACTCGCGTCCTCCTCGTTCAAAGACTCCTCGTGTGTCTTATTTCCGCAAGACTTTTGACCCCCTTGTTGGAGCTGACGACTCTGACCCTGATTGCCCTCGGTTTCTGGTCCTCAGTTCTTCCGCCTCCCCTCCCCTTTCACAGCGGGATGTTTTTGAGGTCTACCACGGCTTCACTTCCCGCTGTGGCGATCCCCGACAGATATGGCCCCAGAGTGATGGTTCTCTTGTGGTGGAGGTCTCCTCCAGAGCCCAACACCAGAAGGTTTCGTCTCTCTCGACTCTGGATAGTCTCCCCCACTCTTCCTTTAACGCCTGTACGGGTGTAGTACATGCTCCCTGTCTTTTGGAATACTCGGAATCGGATCTTCTCACCCGCCTCTCCTCTCAGAAAGTGACCCGTGTTTACCGCCCACCCCATATGGTTCAGGTGGCAAGGATTCCATCTCTTTTTATCAATCCTGGCCTTTGCTCGTTCCCAATTACCCGAGGAAATTAGGGCCAGTTATATTCAATTTCTGGTCCGTCGTTACATCCCCAGACCACGCCGATGTTTTACTTGCCAGAGGTTCGGACACGTCAGTAGACATGCCGAAGTTCCCCTGGCGCTTGTGTCAACTGCGCGTCCCCAACACATGGTTCCTCCTGTTCGAATCATCCTCGCTACACCAACTGTGGAGAAGACCACACCGCTTCCTCCTCTTCCTGTCCGACCTACCTCTTCGAGCGTGAGGTCCTGTCGGTCCGGGAGTCAGACAAGGTCAGCTTTCAGGAAGCGAGGGACCGCGTTAGGTCCCGATTCGCTCGCCCAGGCCTTACTTTTGCTCAAACACCCCGCTTTTCCCGCCCGACTACCTCCCGTTCGCCCTGGACTTCGTCCACCTCCGTACCGTCCTCTTCTACATCCTATCATTCTAGGCCTGATCAGGCCTCGTCCACCCGTCCCCCTATCTCATCCTCTTCCTTCTCGTCGTTTCCACCCTCTGTGCTCACTGTTCCTCCAACCCGTTCCCCTAGACCTTCCAATTCCACTGTTCCCATCGGCTCCACCTCAGTAACAACTAACCCTCTTAGTCTCCCTCCTGAAACCATTGCTGACATTTCAGCATATATAGCGAAAACCGCCCCCCTCTTCTGAACTCTCCTCCCTTCCTCGCTCTTCCGTTAAACGACCTATCGCCAGCCCCCGGCGTATGGGTCTCTCTGCCAAGTTTCCTTGCTCATGCCCCCCGTCTCCTCGCTCCCTCTTCCACCGGTTGTCTTCCTCCTACCCTCGTATCCCATCCGCCTTCAAAGAGCCCTTTCGTTTTGCCGTCTCGTCTAAATTCCCGTATTTCCCTTCGTGACCGTCCCCTTCCCTCCTCTATTCCTGATGGTGGTTATGCGGTCTCTGAAATTCGAATTCAAGCCAACATTTAGCACCTTCATCTCCACTCCGGCCCGCTTTGAACACCCATTCGGCCTTCCCCCTCTACCCCGTTCTCTCCTTGACCTCCCGATGGCCCCGGCATATTCTCCTCCACCCCAATCTCAGAAACTAGATTCACCCCGTCCTGCTTCCTACTCACTCTCGCATTCTCGCCCCCCCCCCCCCCCCCCCCCCCCCCCCCCCGAAATCTAAACCCCTTCCATCCCTTTTCATCCGTTCCTCAATCACCCCTTCTTCAACCCGCCCCCCAGCTTCGTCAGCTCGTCCTTCTGGTCATGCCTCTAAATCTCTCCCGATAACATCTCTCGCTCCCCGTATATTCTGCTCTTGATGGCTGCTATCCTTCAGTGGAATTGCCGAGGCCTCCCTAATTGGGAGGACTTCCTCCTCCTTATCCAGGATTTTGACCCGGTGTGCGTCTGCCTTCAGGAGACGCAACTTGGGGTTCGCCCCTTGCGTCCTCTCCGAAAGTTTTCATCATATCTTTCCCCCCCTCCGTCTGATGCAGCCCCCCGTGGGGGCACAGCAGTTTTCATCCGTTCTGTTGTGCCATCTACTCCCCTTCCCCTCAACACTCCTCTCCAGGCAGTGGCGGCTCAGGTTTTCCTAGACCATTTATATTCGATCTGCTCTTTATATCTCCCCCCGTCACAGGAACTTTCTGTTAGCGATCTTTCCGCCCTCCTGCAGCTTCCTCCCCCTTTCCTCCTGGGAGACTTCAACGCGCGCCATCTTCTGTGAGGTGATACCGTCACCAATCTGCGGGGCGGCGTTGTGGTCTCCTTTCTTTCAACTACTTCTGTCTGTCTTCTCAACACCGGCCAGCCCACAGCTTTTCACCTGCAGACCCGTACATTTTCCTCCATAGATCTTTCGCTTACTTCTCCTTCCGCTTTCTTTGACTTCTCCTGGGCTGTCACTCCAGACCTTTACGGTAGCGATCATTTCCCCCTCCTCCTCCGTACGTCCCGGACTCCCAGCTCCTCCGCTTCTCCTTCCCGACTGGCCTCTTTTCTACGGCGAAAGTTGAACCTCTGCCGCTCTGAGTAACTTCCCGACTGTCGATGCTGCCTCCACCTACCTCACAGATCATATCACCTGTGCTGCTCTGTCCTCTATTCCCAAATCTACATTTCCCCCCACCTCTGCCCCTTCGGTCCCATGGTGGACCCCATCATGCACTCTGGCTGTTCAAGCTAAGAAGTCGGCCTTTCGTCGTCTTCAACGCAATCCATCCCTAGCAAATTCAATAGCCTTTAAACGTGCGCGAGCTCAGGTCCGTCGCACAGTCCGTGAAGCCCGCCGCTTTTCTTGGCGAGCGTACGTCTCCTCCCTAACTTCCCGCACCCCTTCCTCCCGAATCTGGAACAAGATTAGGAAACTTTCCAGAAAATCCACTTCTCACCCTTCTCCTGTCGTCATGATCGACGGACGCCCAGTGTCCTCTCCTGCGGTGGCCGAAACCTTGGCCTCGACCATAGCCTCCGACTCCCGCACGACCACCGTGATCCTGCCCTCCACCGCCGTAAGGCTTCGCTTGTTCGCTCCCCTCATCTTTTTCAGCCTCCCAATAATTTCCCTTACAACCGCCTTTTTTCTATGTTGGAGCTGAGATCAGATCGGCGTTAGCTTCTTGCTGCAACTCTGCTCCCGGCCCTGATGGCATTTATTTCGAAATGCTTCGCCACCTCCACCTTTCGGTTTTTCTTTCTCCTCACATTCTATAATTGGATCTGGGTAGGAGGCACCTTCCCCTCCTGTTGGAAGGAAGCAGTGGTGCTCCCCTTTCCTAAACCCGGTAAGGACCCGACATTTCCTCTCAATTACCGCCCAATAGCCCTCACTAACTGCCTCTCAAAACTTTTAGAGAAGATGATTTCTCGGTGACTGATGTGGCACCTAGAAAGAATGCCACAATTTTCTTTCCCCTGCACAGACCGGTTTTCGCAGCGGCCGTAGTACCACTGACATTTTAGCTCAGTTGGAAACCGGTCCGTGTGTCATTTGCAGAGCGACGTCATCTTTACGCAATCTTTTTTGACTTAGAGAAAGCGTATGACACCACCTGGCGGTGGTGGATCTGTTGAAAACTTTATCTTTTGGGCTTTCGAGGTTTTCTCCCTTCCTTTATCTCCAACTTTCTGACTTCTCGTTCCTTTCAAGTTCAGGTGGGTACCTCCCTCTCTTCTGTGCATTCGCAGGAGGGAGTCCCCCATGGCAGCGTCGTTTCCTTCGCCTTGGCGATCGACGACGTGGTGACGGCTCTGCCCCCGGGGATTAAGGCCACCCTTTATGTTGACGACTTAGCCATATACTGCTCCGGCTCCCGATATGCCTTCCTTGAACGTATCGTTCAGCGGGCCCTGGATTCAGTTTCCAAATGGACCACAGACCACGGGTTCCGATTTTCCCCTACAAAAGCGGTGGCAATGCACTTTTGCCGACGCCGCGGCTGCACTGCTGTTCCCTCTTTCTCTTTATGGATCACCAGCCCCTTGTGCCCGAAACTAGATTTCTGGGTCTCCTGAATCCCCCATTTGAAGTCTGAAGGCTTCGTGCCTTCAGACTTGTACCCTACTCAAGTTCCTCTCTCATACTGAATGGGGTGCTGACCGCCATACTCTTTGGCGGCTCTACCACTCTGGTCCAAAGTAAGTTGGATTATGGCTGTCAGGCCTATTCCTCTGCGCATGCTGGACCCGATTCGCTCCTAAGGTGCGCGCATCGACACTGGCGCATTCCGATCTTCTCCAATCGTCAGCCTGTATGCAGAGAGTGGCCATCTCCCATTGAATGCCCATCGTACCTTGGAGGGTCTCAAATACCTTTTTCGTGTTCGGCAGTTCTCTCCCACCCCGGTCTTCCAATCCCTCTTCGGTCCTTCTACTGCGGCATGCTTTGACCGTCATCCCCACTTGATCCGACCGTTTGGTCTCCGAATGGCTCCCGTCCTGTCTTCTCTTGGGGTGGAGGGGCGAGTGCTCTCCTCTCCGTATCTGCTCCCTCCTTTCAACTGTACCAAAGTCCCAGTTCCACCATCCTCCCTTCGGCAACTATTCTTATCCCATTCCTCTTCCCATGCTGATTCTATCCCAGTGTTCACAGACGGCTCTCGCTCTCCACTTGGTGGGCTGCGCGGGTGTCTTCCCATCGGAAACTAAATCATTATACCCCCCCCCCCCCCCCCCCCCCCCCCCCCCCCCCCCCCCCCAGCGGCTTCAATCTTTACAGCGAAACTATCGGCTATTCTTTTGGCCCTTCGGCTCCTTTTCCAGCTCCCCTCTACATCATTTATTATCTATTCTGACTCCCGTAGTGCTCTTGAGGCCCTGTCCTCTCTTGTCTCTCCGCACCCACTGGTGCGGCAGATTCAGGACTGGCTGGTCCTTCTTTATCACGCCGTAAGGTAGTCGCTTTTTGTTGGGTACCTTCCCACGTTGGTATTCTGGGCAACGAACGCGCGGACGCCGCGGCGAGGGAGGTGTCGTCCTTGCCTTTCGACCCTAATACGCCTCTCCCGGCGTCGGACTTTACGAGGGTTTTCCGGGAGGAATGCCTTCGGCGGTGGCAGCACCAGTGGGAGGATGTGACTGGGAATTCCTTGAGGGCGTTGAAGCCCACGATTCGACGTGGCCTTCCTCCTACCAGCGTGACTGACGGTCAGAAACCGCTCTGGTGCGTCTACGCATCGGTCATACTCGCCTCACGCATGGGCATCTTATGACGGGAGATGTTGCCCCCTCCTGCCCTTGCGGCTTTCCTCTCTCTGTTTCACATCTGCTTTTAGTTTGTCCTGCCTTTGCTCGCTCCCAGTTCCTCTCTTTTTTCCCTTCAGGCTCCACTCTTACTATGTTGTTGAGTGACTACGCCAGTACCTAAGGACACTTTTCTCTCTCCGTCAAACTGGCCTTCTACTCTCTATTTAATATGACTTGGGTGTAATTTCTTCCTCCCTTTGCTGATCATGGTGTTTTTCCTTTTCTCTCACGACTTTTCCTTAACTGTTGCTCCTTCAAATTCCCCCTTACCCTATCCCCTAGTGCTTTCTCTTTCCTCTAGTTTCGGCGCGATATGACCTTAGTAGTTGAAGCGCCGGTGAAGCACTGCTATTCATTCATTCGTTTGGCATCATTATTTCTGGTCAAAAGCAAGCAGTAGAGATTGGTAATTTAAGAAATATGGTTCGTGAAGAAAGAGGAGTGAAAAAATCAATGAAGGTGAGAATGGAGTGTAGTATACGACATTGGTAGGGTTGTGTGGAGGGAATGAAAATTCATACGCTTGTGAAAAGTTGCTTAATTGGAGTGTAGAGAATACGATAAAATGTGAAAGGATATAACTACAAGGTGAATAAACTTAGTCGATGATGGAGATGTGGCACAAGAGTTAACGGAAAAAAGGAAACGTTAGTCTCACCTGATATACCAAAGAGGTATACCCCAAAAAGTTTTATGAGAAGTAACACTGAGTCCTTGAGGTTGGGGTGATGGATTACTCTCGGTGGTGATCTATATTCAACTTTCACTGGCTTAAAATTTAGCAGAATTGTGAATCTTTTTAATCCGAATCGAATCATTTAAGTAGCCACTTCGAAAACTGTGTAGTTGATCATACATTCAGAAGTAGATTGAATTTACGTTTTACAGTCATAAAATTTGAAGAATTCAAAAATTCACTCTTACTGACACGCGCACGTACATTTTTCTTGCATCACTTTCAGCCACATACAACGTTACATAACCGAAATAAGACCATTTTCTTGTTCTCGATTGGATGAAGAAAACGCTTGAGTTTCAGAACAAAGCTAAAGGATTGGCCTACTCTTGATAATTCATACAAAACATCAGTTTGTAAATGTACCATCGTAGACTAGAGTAGTGGTTTTCAACCTTTTAGTCCTTACGACACTTTGAGTAAATATTTAATAAAAGCCAGTGTGTGTGTGTGTATATATATATTAGGGTTATGACATTTTTATAACTCATGTTCCTGTATCATAAATCGATGAACTTTTGCCCCCTGACAATGAAAATAACAGTTTTTTCGATATATTTTGAAAAAACTTCACCCCAAAATAAAAAATTAATAAAATAATAAATAGAAATTTGCATGTTTATTTCACAATTATTATACATAAACATATATTATATTATGCAACATTATACCTATACAATACATATTAATTATACAAATACAATATTATACATTTACTCTATTATTGTTTTACTTATTGCTTAAAATACTAATATACTAACAATACTAATATACTATATTTGCTTTCGGGGTGACATTTTTTTTTAATGCTGAGAAATTAGGCCCTTTTTTATTGTTTTCAAGCAAAAGTTCATCGATTGATGATACAGGAAACAATATTTATGACAAAATTAAAGTCATAACCCTTTTATATATATATATATATATATATATATATATATATATATATATATAATATATATATATATCCCCTTAATTAGGTACTCCGGCTTGCCGGGCCGAGGGGGCTCGTACACCTCCTGGGTTGTTGGGGTTTTCTCAAATCCTCTCGGGGTGTGGGCGAAGAGTTATCTAGTTGCGTTTTTTTTTTTTTTTTTTTTCTTTTTTTTTTTTGCTCCCCTTTTTTTTTCCGTATCTCCCGGAATTTCTTTTGTCTTGACTTGGTCTTGGGTCTCCGTCAATTGTAGTATCCCCCGCCTCTGTATTTTGCAGTCTTGTGGTCATCGGGTGCACCCGCCGGGGGCCATCACTCCGTGGCTGAGCCGTGCTCTGGGGACGGTACGGGCGCCCGGACCGCTGCTGCGTCTGGATTGGGTCTTTGCTAGGCCCTTAACGGACAAATCTCCGTAGAGCCAATCTGCTGTTTTTAAAACGACAGTCAGGTTTGGGGGCGGGCTACTCGGGACGTTGGGCCTGCGACTTGAAGGATGCAGCGGCGGATGGTGCATTGCCTTGGGTCCGAGGCTCTCTTTTTTGTAAAGCTATTGTTTATGGGTTCAATTTCAAAACTTCAATCCCCTTCTGTTGACGACTCTGGCCCGCCCTTGGATTTGGATAAGACTTCTACTTCTGGTCGTTCAGCGGCCTCTGCCTCCGCTGGATTGACCTTAAAGCCGTATGGCCCCCTCTCGTCCTCTGCGGCGTCTGACTCTCGTGGTGGCCGTAGGACGGGGTCTTCGCGGCCCTCGTTCTCTCGCCCACTCTCGGTTACCGTTACACATGGACCTGTCCCTGCTGTCAATTTCTGTCCGGTGGACAGGTTCCTTGTTCTCCGCCCTTCCGCTGGCTCCCTTCCGGTCCGGGCAACTCCGAACGGGTGTTTCAGCGTCTTAAGACGGTGGGGGTTCCCTGTCGTTATGATATCCACCCTCTGAAGGATGGGTCTCTTCTTTTGAAGTCCAGTTCTTCGGGGGTGACTGAGTCCCTTCTACAGTTGCAGGATGTTTTGGGTTGCAGAGTTTCTGTGACTCCCATCCGTAATTGAATAGCTGTCAGGGCACCATTTTTGCTTCCCGTCTGCTGTCAATCCCGGTTGGCGAGTTGCAGGAGGATCTTGTCCCCCAGGGGGTAACGAAGGTTTTCCGCTTTTCGTCGCGCTGGGATGGTGCTGTTACCCCGTCCGCTCGTCTGCTCCTGACCTTTGACTCCCTTGTGCCTCCGGCCCAGGTGTTCTGGGGCGTAGGTGATCGCCGGTCGTGTGAGTTTTCGGTGCGACCGTATGTGCCTGACCCGGTTCGCTGCTTTGGCTGCAATCGGTTCGGCCATGTTAGCTTTGCGTGCTGCCGTGAGGGTGAGCTGTGTGTCCGCTGCGGTGGGCCTGCGCACCCTACCCCATGCACGAAGCCCCCGCGGTGCTCGAACTGCTCAGGGGCCCACCCTTCCTCCTCTCGGGACTGCCCCGTTTTCAAGTTTGAATTCGAGGTGCGGTCCTCAAGGACTACCGAATTCCTTAGTGCGCGGGAGGCGCGCGATAGGGTCCGTGACCGGGAGCCGCGGCGGGGGTTGTCCTATGCTGCGGCTCTTGGCCCTGGCTGGTCCTCGGGCCCCTCCCGTGCTACCCTGGCGCCTACTGGAGTGGTGCCCCCCCTGGAAGTTCCGGGAGTTGGTGGTCCTCAAGGCGCCGCGGGACCTTCTTGAACCTCTGCCTCACTTTGACATCCCATCTGATTCCCTGCCTACAAGTGCCCCTTCTCCCTCTCCGGCCTTGGGGTCTGGATCTTTGCCTACTCGTCTCTCGGGTGGGGAAGGTGATGCCCCGAAGGGGAGGAGGAAGTGTCGTCGTGGTCGGAGTCCTCCAGACCCGATCGTGATCACTGCTCCCCCTGCTTCCCATTCTTCACCGGAGGGGAAGCGGCGCGCTGCTCCTGATCCGCTCGGGACTCCCCCCCCCTATACGGAGGGCTGGTGAGGCGTCACCTCCCGGTGCCCCAACTAGTGTCCGGGTGTCGGTTGAGGTACATCGCCCCATGGCACCCTCGATTACTGACTCGGTTCCCATGGTGGACCCGGTCGAGAGGAGCCTGGCCTTTCTTCATGGAGTCTCTCTCCCTTCGGCTCCTGCTGAGAGTGGTCGGGTCTCTCTCCTGGATCTACCTCTCCCACCTGTGGTGGACCTTTCCTCCCCTCCCCGTCATCACTTGTCTGGTGTGACGGGCCCTCGAACATCTGGTTCTCCCCGGCCCCCCTCTGGTGAGAGTCGGGGGTTTCGGCTGGGCCCGTCTCGTCGTCTCCCCCCTCCCTCAGAGGAGCCCCCCTCTGAACTCCCTGTTCCACTTTCCACCTCTCGTTCTACTACGGGTGAAGCAGCTGCTGGGTCGGTGGCCCCTACCCCCCCTCCCGTTCGGGGTGAGTCGGAGAAGCCGATTCCGTCCCTGGTTACGGACCGTTGAGTTTGCTGCTCAGCTTGGTCCGTGGCTATTTCTCTGCTTTCTCTGCTTCTTATAATGCCACTTCCCCTTACAGTTCCATTTTGCATTGGAACTGTAGGGGCTTTTAGCTAACTGGGAGAACCTTGCCTCCCTGCTGGAGAGCGAGCGGCCTTCCTGTATTTGTCTCCAGGAGACTATCCTGGCTGCGCGGTGGCTTCCTCGCTCTCTGGCTATGTTGGTTTCCCTTGCACCCCGGATGAGCACACACGCAGGCGGGGTGCGGTGATTTATGTACATCATTCATTACCCTCGCGAGGTGTGCCTCTTCGTACTTCCTTGCAGGCTGTGGCTGTGCGGCTCTCTTTAGATCGCCAGTACACTGCCTGCTCGATTTATATTCCTCCCCATGACCCTCCTCCTCGCGACGCGGTTCGCGAGTTGGTGTTGCAACTGCCTCGACCGTTTCTCCTCCTCGGGAACTTTAACAGTCGCGACCCGGCTTGGGGAGATGTCCGGTCGACTAATGTTGCTGGTATGTTGCTCTCCTTAATGGAGGAACTTTCCTTCGCGTGCCTCGATTCCGGTGAATCTACCTACTTCCACGGGTTCATCTACCGGTATTGATCTCTCCTTGGTGTCCCTCGATGCCTTACTCGATTTTTCGTGGAAGGTGTTGGGGGACTCTTATGGCAGTGATCATTACCCAGTCTGTCTTGAGCCGGTCGGACCGCAGCCGGGTGTCTCGTCTCGACCGAGATGGTGCCTTGCGCGGGCTGACTGGCCATCCTTCAGAGCTCGTTCCGTCATTGCCCGTTCGGTGTTGAGCTTTGGCTCTGTGGATGAGAGCTTGGAGTTCTTCGAGCGGGTGGTGATGGGCGTCGCGGAGGACTGTATTCCTCGATCTTCCGTAACCCGCAGACGCGTAGCGTCCCGTGGTGGACTCCAGCATGTCACCAGGCGGTGTGTGAGAGGAAGAGGGCAACGCGCCGCTTCCACCGCAACCGGCTCGCGGGCCATTTGATTGAGATGCGGCGGGCGAAGGCTTTCGCCCGCCGGACTCTCAAGTTGGCCCGTCGGGCCTCTTGGCGTGCTTTTGTGTCCGGCATTTCCTCGTCTACCCCTTCTGCTGCTGTGTGGCGGAAGGTACGTAGTATCGAGGGGAAGCCGATCCCTGCTAGTCGCCCTGTCCTTCGGGACGGAGACGGCTTCCTTTCGGATCCTGCTGCTGTAGCCGATCGGCTGGCCGGTGCTTTTGCTGCGGTTTCCCGTTCGCCTTCAGCTGCAGATCATCCTTTGTCGGACGTTACATTCCCGCCGCCTGGGAACGAGCCCTATAACCGTCTCTTTACGATGCGGGAACACCGGGCTACTTTGGCAACCCGTCGTTCTTCCGCCCCTGCCCCTGATGACATTCCGTATGACTTTATTTGGAACCTGCACCCGATGGCCCTACACTTCTTGCTGGATCTTTTCAACCGGGTGTGGGTTGAGGGGTCGTTCCCTTCCCGTTGGAGGGAGGCGATTGTGGTCCCGATACCTAAGCCGGGGAAGGATCCGGCGGAAGTGGCGGGCTATCGGCCTATTGCCTTCACGAGCTGCTTATGCAAGCTCCTTGAAAAGATGGTGGCCGTCCGACTTTCCTTTACACTGAAGTCGTTTTGGTTATACCCCCCCGACCCAGTCTGGCTTTCGTCGATTTCGGGGTACCCCCTTCTTCTCCTTGGTCATGATGTACGGGAGGCCTTTTCCCGCCGGAATCTTGTTCTGGCCGTCTTTTTCGATGTCCAAAAGGCCTATGACACGACCCGTCGCGGAGTTGTCATGGACCGTTTGAAGTCTCTTGGTTTTGTGGGCTTTTTGCCCACATTTCTTCGTAACTTCCTCTGCCGTCGCACTTTCCGCGTCCGTAATGGGGCGGCCCTATCTGACTTGTATGTTCAGGAGGAGGGGGTGCCCCAGGGGTGTCTTGAGCGTCTCCTGCTTCAATCTGGTCATGTCTTCGCTACCGGGAGCCCTTCCGCCCTCGGTGCGCTGTTCCATCTACGCCGATGATCTGGCTGTCTATGCCGCGGGGACGAGTTCCCCCCTCGTGGAGAGGCAAGTCCAACTCGCGGACAATCGGGTTGAACGTTGGGCGTCGTCGGTGGGCCTTACGCTGTCTTCCCCGAAGACTTCGTGTGTGGCCTTCCTTCCGTCGAGGAGATGGGGACCCGGCGCCGTCCCGGCCTTTAATCTTACACTCGGGGGTCAGCCTCTGGCCCTCGTTCAATCAGTACGTTTCCTGGGTATGGTTTTCGACAGCCGTTTGAGCTGGGTTCCCCACCTTCGCCGGCTGCGCGAGTCTACAAGACGTACCCTGGATTTGCTGGGACATTTGTCGCATACTACATGGGGCGCGGATAGGCGGACACTCCTCCGTTTGTACGTGTCCCTGGTACAGTCAAAATTAGACTATGGGAGTGTGGTTGTATAGCTCCGCCTCCTGTACGGCACTTCGGATACTGGATCCGGTCCTCTCTAGAAGACTGCGCATGTCATCTGGCGCCTTCCGCTCCTCTCCGGTTGATAGTCTGCAGGTTGAGTGCGACATCCCTCCCTTGGAGGATCGGAGGTCGTTCCTCATTGCCAAGCACTATCTCCGGATTCTCCGTCTTCCCAACTCTCCTCTGTTCCAGGTGGTTGAGAGGGCGTTCTGCCGGGATGGGGGTTGGTATTTCACCGACACGGTGACCTCCCTCCTCGATGGTATGGGCACTCCTCCTCCATCCGTTATACCGGTCTCTTTCAAGGGTGTTGCACCTTGGGAGAGCACCCCTGTTGCGTGCTGTAGGGCGTTGCGCCCCGTTCGCAGGGCCGATTCTGACTCTGCCTTGCTTCGGTCTCTGTTCTTTCAGCATACAGCGTGTCACTCTGCATGTGTTGCGGTCTTCACAGATGGCTCGAGGTCGTCGAGGGGCGTTGGGGCCGCGGCTGTTCCCCAGTCGTCTGCCCTTGCTCCCCGATGTACCCGTCTCCCTGATGAGGCTTCCGTTTTCACGGCGGAGCTCTATGCCATTCTGAGCGCTCTGGAGGTGGTGCGGGAGCATCCGGATGGGTCGTTTGTCATCTATTCGGATTCCCGCAGTGCCCTGGATGGCCTGGAGTGTTTTGACCCTGTCCACCCACTGGTCCGACGAATCTAGCTACTGTGCCATATCCTTGTCACTTTTAGTGGCAAGGAGGTGGTATTTTGCTGGGTCCCTGCACATGTTAACGTGGCTGGAAATGAGGCTGCCGATCGAGCTGCCCGTTCCGCGTGCCGACTACAGGTTTCACCCGTGTCCCTCCCCTTTTCCGATTATATCCCTGGCTTCCGTAGGTTTTTGCGCTCCCGGTGGCAGAGTCGCTGGGATGGCGCTGCAAGATAACAAACTCTGCAAGATTAAACCCAAATTGGGATGTTGGGCCTCTTCCTTCCATCGGTCGCGCCATAAGGTGGCTTTGGCCTGCCTCCGTATTGGCCACACCCACCTGACCCGATTACCGGAAAATTCACCGAAAGCAATTCACCGATGGAAAATTCACCGACGAAAATTCACCGACCATCAAATTCACCGACGGAAAAATCATCGACCCTCAAATTCACCGACGGAAAAATCATCGACCCTCAAATTCACCCCCAGAAAATTCACCGACCTTTAAATTTACCGACAAACCAACCAACTTAATTAATTAGTTTAAAAACAAACGACAAATATTTCAAACCGCGACAAAACCAACCATCTAAACTAAACATTCATTAGTACCAGTTGAGTTGGATAGGTTACTGCTCCTTTTGACTCATTCGTTCCCCAACACCCTTAAGAAATGGCGCTTCGTTTTGTAGAGTCCGAGAAAGGAAAGAAAAAGCTTTGTGTTGAAGGTCACCTGTACTACAAAGAAAAGCAAAATCACGATACAATTCATTGGAAGTGTGACCAATACCAGAAAACTAAATGTCGTGCTCGAGTATCTACAGTTGGTGAGTGGTGACAATATAATTAAGCATTCAAATGAGCACAATCACCATGCAGATGCAGCAAGTGTTAGTGAAATGATTCGCAAGAAGGCTACAGATACAACCGATTCTCCGCATTCAATATTATCTGATGCCTTTGCTGCATGTAGTCAAGCAGCAATTGGAAAGCTTCCTAGTACAGAAAACATCAAAAGAACAATGAGAAACATGCGAAGCAAGAAGCACGTAGGACCGGTCATACCAACCCTTTGCAAAGACATTGTTTTTCCTCAAGACTACACAAAACTGCCGAATGGCGAAGAGTTTTATATTTTGACACGGGAAATTATGAAAATCGCATTATAGTCTTTGCCACTGTGCAAAATCTTCAAATGTTAATGAAAAGCAAACACTGGTATGCCGATGGCACATTCAAAGCAGCGCCGTTGCTATTCAAGCAATTATACACACTGCATGGTTTAGAAGATAACGTTTCAATTCCACTAGTGTATGCTTTGCTACCCGACAAATCCGAAGAAACCTATAAGATTTTTTTGGAAAGCATCAGATTTGATCCCTTTTCAACCCCGTTAACAATAACTACTGATTATGAAAAAGCCATGATTAAAGCTTCTAAGCAAGTGTTCCCAAACACGAAACAAAGAGGATGCTTTTTTCATTTTTCTCAATGCATCATGCGAGCCATTCAAGCACATGGTCTGAAACAACGATATGAAATGGATGCAGATTTTGCCCTAAACCTTCGTATGCTATCTGCATTAGCATTTGTTCCTCCGCATAATGTAGTTGAGGCTTTTGAAATTTTGTGCGACAGCGATATTTGGCCTCCTGAAGCTCAACAAGTCTTTGATTATTTTGAGGATACTTGGATTGGTCGTCCAGATCGAAGGCAACGACGTCGACCACCACAGTTTCCACATGAGATGTGGAACGTTCACGATGCTATCGTAAATGATTTGCCAAAAACGAATAATAATGTCGAAGGTTGGCATAGGGATTGAAGAGCAGCTAACTTCCTGCCATCCCAATATTTGGAAATTCGTGGAGTGCATAAAAAAAGAACAAACTTTAAGCGAAGCCAAAGTTGAACAATATATTGCAGGTCAAGAGCCACCGAGAAAGAGAAGAAAATAGCGGGACTATGCAAAAAGAATAAGAAGAATTGTACTAAAATACGAACCTGACCAGTGTGTCAAAGCCTTTGCAAGAGGCATAGCTCATAATATATCGTTTTAATTTTTAATGATTGTTAAAGTACCTTGCATAAAGCTTTTAATTTCTTTTAATTCTTTTAATAAACTATGAATCTTAATGAATTATGAAGTATCCTTTAATAAAGCTTTTAATTTTGCGTATATTCTTTTAATAAATTATGAAATATTTGTACAGATTGGTAAATTAATAAATTACAAGTATTTGGCGGTAAATTTGCTCGTCGGTGAATTTAATGGTCGGTCAATTTTCCAGCGATGATTTGTTCGTCGGTGAATTTTCCGTCGGTGAATTTACCGCACACCACCTGACCCATGGCTATTTGATGGCTACATTTAGAACCTCAATATAAGCAAAAGATTCGCTGCCTTCACGTCAGATTGAATACATCAAAGAAAAAGCTGTATTTATGGGATCTCTTTGCGAGTGACCCGTTGCCCACGTCGGGCTAGCATCATGAAAAGAAAAACTATGGTATTTGTCATTTACCATTACTTATTCGGGCTATAGTGGATTTAATTATCCCAGAAGAGTTCCTTGTTCCATGCACGGTCTGTGTGTATCATAAAAAAACTCAGGGGACCATTCTGAGTTCATTCCCATATATATATATATATATATATATATATATACAGGGTGGTGCAAAAGTCTGGACCCATAGGCGGTTTATATGGAAAAAAAGTGTGGCCTGCAGGAAGTTCATTATGAAATGAAATTTAATTAACCATATACCAGTGACTAAATTATGTTAAATTTAACGTTCTAGTTCAGAATTTACAATAAGTGTTCGAATTGATGTCCATCTTCTTCCAAACACTCCTTCTTTTGCGTACAAAAGCACAAGCTCTATTCTTTCTGCTATTGTTAACTTCTCTGCCATAGGGTAACAATCTGAAAAATATTTAGTAAAATTATAAACAAAAATTAAATTATAAAAACTATTATAAAAATCGAAAGATATTTTTTATATAGTAAATTGCTTATGGGTCCAGACTTTTGCACCACCCTGTATATATATATATATATATATACAGGGTGGGCCGAAAGTCTGGATCCATAGGAAAATATTTATTTTAATACATAAATTACAACAAATGGTAAATACTTAAAATGAATATCAACTTTAACTCGTAAATGCGTATCCGTGATACTGTACAGTAGTTCGTACTCCACTATAAATACTCAAATACTTTTTTATTTCAGCCCAGAAATGGCTTCGAATCTAAGAACAGAAGACCGGGTAGAACTTGTGCTCATGTACGCAAGACAGGGCGCTACACACAGAGAAGTTGCTACCGAATTCAATAGAAATCATCCTGATAAGCATCCAGTAACACATGCGACTGTTGGCAAGTTGTTTAAACGTCTCAAAGAAACAGGAAGTGTACATGATCGACGGCGTTCTGGTCGTCCAAAAACTGCAACTGATGAAAATACCTCTGCAATGGTATGTGAAACTTTAACGAATAGTCCAGTAAAGTCAACAAGAAGATTATCAAATGAAACACGCATCTCGAGAACGTCAATTCGAAGAATTATTAAAAATCATAAATTCCATCCCTAAGTGTGTCGATGTCAGAGGCCGCCAATTTGAGCATTTGTTATAATTTGTTGTTTATACTGGAGTACGAACCACTGTACAGTATCACGGATAAGCATTTACGAGTTAAAGTTGATATTCATTTTAAGTATTTACCATTTGTTGTAATGTATGTATTAAAATAAATATTTTCCTATGGATCCAGACTTTCGGCCCACCCTGTATATATATATATATATATATCAATGCGAGCGCCCATTGAAGCTTAAGGACCAAATTAAATAAGGAATGCAATTGAAAATTGCTTGTATTGAAATTATTGGAACAACAGAAATTGTACAGTTGTAATATGAATTTTGTGGAGAAGTCAATTAATTTTTTTAAACGTACTTTATATACATCATTGATAGGGTGATTGAGCCACCTTTGCAACATCCATAGTCATATGACCGAGAGGACCTACAGCTTTACGTGGGATCCAAAACTACGTCGTGTCAGTGTCGTAACACCGCTTCCGTTGATCAGCGAAGTTAAACGATATTGGGGGTGGAGAGTAGTTGGATGGGGTAGCGTCCTCTCTGTCCAGATTAGGTAGCGACGTGGTTCTGGTCTCGCGTAAAGTTGCAGGTTCCCTCCGTCATATAACTTTAAAGGTTGTGAAGGAGGTTAAACAACCCCGACCTTCGTGTGAATAGAGCTCATCACACGAAACGTTAACGGGGTGTATAAAAATATATACACTAGCGGATTTAGCGGGGGGGGGGAGGCTTTGATCAATTTGGCTCCCATTTTGGTAAATCTTGCCCCTTCCAAATGCTTTATATATATATATGCTGCAAACCCACAAGGAAAAAGAAAAACGAGTCCAAGGTCTTTCGTGTATTCAGAGCTACACCTCGTCAGGGTTTTTCTTTTTCCTTGTGGGTTTGCAGCATTCATTCATTTCATGTGTTTAAATGTGAAATTCATTATATATATATATATATAATATATATATATATATATATAAAATTTTCATTCCCTCCACACAACCCTACCAATGTTGTATACTACCCTCCATTCTCACCCTCAATGATTTTTTCACTCCTCTCTCTTCATGAACCATATTTCCTTAGTGAGCGGCGGCAAGTCGTTACAGTACAAGGAGTATCTTCATCAGAATCAGAGGTCCTCAGAACAGTATTAGCTCCACTACTCCATAATCATGCTAACTGGCATAGATGAGGACGTTACCAGAGACAGCACAGTAACTATGAAAAAACTTATAGGGCTATGGATTGATTGCCTGTTACCTCTCATCCGTTGGAAATCTCTAGCAGATTACAGTGGAGAGTTAACGACAAAACCCTACGTTTTTTCGTTAGAGAGTTATGTGTATGTAGGTCTTCAAAGGACCTCTTTGTTTATTTGCCAAATGGTAAACAAAGAAATTACCTCACCTTATTATTTCGTTGGGCCTCGCTTTTGTTCGTACGGCGCGACGATCCCCGGTTTATTTGCTATAGGCATTCACAACACTAAAATACTGTTTTTTTTTTTTTTTTATTGGGTTCAGAATCCAGCTGAGCCGTGAACGGCCAAGCTCTGAAGGGCCATGTTAACCTACAGCCCAAGTTAAGCTAGACTAAAAACTTACGGACTTGGAGGTCCTATTAGGTCCTACCTCAGGGTTGCTGACTCTATGTGGGCCTACCTTAGGCCTCAGTTGCATAAAATTAAGATAAAAAACAAAAGGGGCACTATTTATGGTCTTCCTTCTAAATCTTGCAACAACAACACAACCTGCACGATGCAACAATCTTGTATCTAAACAACCAAACTGAATTGCAAGAGAGCTCTCTATAAGACAACACCCTTTAAGTACCGCATTCCACAGACGAGTAGAAAAGACGCGCAGCGCCCCAGAAAAATGATGCCACAAGTGCCCAAGAATGCTAGCTCTAAATTAAGTGAATTTTTCACTAACCTTACAATTATGAGATAAATATATATGGATATGGATATATATCATCAAATTCTTAGGTTTAAGTTATCGATAGAAAACACCAAGGATAGTAACGTAATAGAAGTCCTTGATTTTCGTAGGGCTAATTTTGATAGTTTTGCGGATAGGATGAGAGTAGTGGACTGGGATAACTTATTTATGGGTTATTACACAAATTTGCATTGGGTGGCGTTTAAAGAAAGTTTTATGAATATTGAAAGGGAGTTTATTCCTCGTAGACCCAAGCGCGCTAGAAATCATGGTAGGCCCAAGTGGTGGACTAGGGAAATAGGCGAGTTCATAAACGAGCATAATAGAGGGTATAGACTTAATAAGCGCAATGGCACGGCAGCTAACTTTAATAGATATATCGAGCTTAGACGTCAGGTTAAAAGATCAGTTAGGAATGCCAAGCGTAATTTAGAGATAATTATAGCTGCGGATAGTAAACATAATCCAAAAAAGTTTTTTGAATACGTCAATAATCGTAAGCCGATAAAAGATAACATAGGCCCTCTAGTCGATGTTAACGGCGCTTTGGCTTCTGACGCTCAGGCGATGGCGGGTATTTTCAATAACTTTTTTGAGACAGTTTTTACCGTAGAAGACGTAAATAGTGTTCCCGACGTGGACGATATCGTTCCATTTAGTAGCGAGACTATTTTGGATGAGATAACTGTTTACGAGGCCCTGATGCTTTTTATCCTAGGCATTTGAAAGACGTTATCGTAGGCCCCTTAACGAAGATTTTTAATCAGTCACTCGAAACGGGGATTATTCCTGAAGACTTCAAATTAGCTAACGTCACGCCTATTTTTAAAAAAGGCGACCGCGCAGTAGCTAGCAATTATAGGCCCATTAGCTTAACGTCACTTGTCGGTAAACTTTTGGAATCCGTAGTTAGGGATCGTATCATCGATCACTTTGAAAGGAGATTTGATTAATAGTAGTCAGCATGGGTTTCGACGCCATAGGTCTTGTTTAACTAATTTGTTAGAATTTTATAACGAAATAGTGTGCGAATACGATAGGCATAGAGCGGATGACGTTATTTATTTAGATTTTAAAAAGGCGTTCGATACAGTTCCGCATAGGAGATTAATTGCGAAGGTTAAAGCGCACGGTATAGGCGGTCAGGTAGCTAACTGGTTAGAAGAATGGCTTCGTGCTAGGAGGCAGAGGGTCGTAGTTAATGATAGTGAATCGGGGTGGTTAGATGTAGGTAGCGGTGTCCCACAGTGTTCAGCATTAGGCCCATTGCTATTTGTAATTTACATTAACGTCATAGATGTAGGATTGACTAGTAACGTGTCAAAATTCGCGGACGATACTAAAATAGGCGGTAAGGTTGTTAACGAGGACGATAGAAATAGGCTCCAAGACGATGTAAATAGGATTATGGAGTGGACGGATAAGTGGCAGATGCAATTTAACGTAGACAAATGTCAAGTTTTGCATATAGGTTCTCGTAACAATAATTATACGTACACGATGGATGATAGAGAGTTAGAGAGCGTTGACGAGGAAGTAGATTTAGGCGTACGCGTATCTAAGGATTTAAAGGTTAGGAACCAGTGCCTGGAGTCTTGCGCAAAAGCTAATAGGATGTTAGGCTTCATAGCGCGTAATTTCGAATTTAAATCGAAGGGTATTATATTGCCCCTTTATAAGTCCCTAGTCAGGCCTCATTTAGAATCTGCCGTTCAGTTTTGGTGCCCGTACTTGCGTGAGGATATTGATAGGTTAGAAAGGGTTCAGCCTCGTGCCACGAAACTAATTCCGTCATTGCGCAACAAGCCTTATGAAGATAGGATTAAAGAGTTAGACCTGTATTCACTCGAAACTAGGAGATTAAAGGGGGAGCTTATTGAAGTTTTCAAAATCGTTACTAACATCGATAACGTAAATTTTGACAAATTGTTCACTTTCGATAATAGTAATACTCGAAATAATGGATTTAAGTTGCGTGGCAGACGTTTCATTACTAATATCGGTAAAAACTTCTTTACGTTTAAAATAATTGATAAATGGAATAATTTTCCCGCGCCCGTCGTGAACTCTACCAGCGTTAATGTGTTTAAGAACCGTCTTGACAGACATTTTGAAAATATTAACGTTGTTTAAAATAAAATAAAAACAATTAGCAACATGAGCTCTGGGGGTGGTGGTCGAGGATGAGTCTGTTGACGATTAATGCCAGCTTGTGACATGCCAGCGTGTGATGCCAGCAGTAAAATTATAAAAAAAAAAAATTAGACTAACACGAACGTAGATGTAGCTCGTAGCGTAAACTAACCCACTTTTTGTTTAACTTTACCTACTTTTTTTTTATCATTTCCTTACTTTGCATGTGTGTAACTCTCTTTTCTTGCATGTTTGTAGTTTGCATGGTATGAGAGTGAGTTAAGACTGTGTTTGCATGGTTTGTAAGCTTCCTTATTTTACTTCTTTTCATCTTTCACCCCTCTCCTATTCTCTCCGACTATTTTTCTGACTTGTCGGCAGTGGCCGGCGGATGATGATGGTGTCTTTTTTTCTCTTTTTCTGAATGAATGTTAACCCACGAGTGATAGGTGTTCCTCCTTACTTAACCCCTTATTCTCTTCTTTTCTCTTAACCCCCTACTCTTTTCTTTCTCTCGGGCTAACCTTAGAGTGGATCTTAGAGTCTTTGTTAGCCTTAGCTTCTGTAGATTTGTAGATCTTCGATCTTGTCATACCCAATCAGACATTAACTTTAGAAGAATCTCTCTCTCCCATTCGTAGCAGTAGGTTGGTTTTTCACTAGCCCAGATACGGCAATTATGTCGATTAACCTTTCCGTATGTGTGGAATGTCGCCTCATCGCTGAAGAGAATGTGGTTTAATAAGTTTTCGGTATGAATTTTTTCAGTCACTTCTGTGCACATGGCGGCTCGTCTTGGATAATCATCTTCCTGTAACTCACGTAGCACTTGAATATGATAACTTTTCTTTTTTAATGTTGATTTTAAAATCGTTCGAACAGTCGTTTTTCATATGCTCAGTCTATGTGATGCTGTGCGAGATGACATTCTAGGATTTGTTTCAAAATCATCTCTTACCAATTCGACATTTTCTTGAGAGGTACCTGGACGTCCAGATCTTGCCCCCTCATGAACAGATCCTCTATTCTTTTAAATTTATTGATCAGTTTGCAAATTGGTTTGTCTTCAGGTCCTGGTTTGTGAAATCTTTCGAATTTTTCTCGAATTTCTTTGCGCTTCTTCCCTTGGATACGTAGTGTTACCATCACACGTTCTTGTACATCCATCATCCTCTATGGCCTGTAGAAAATAAAATAGAAATATAATTATTTCAACAAAATAGATAGGGACTTTTGAACTACCCTGTATAATATTTCGACATGAAATAATGAGAGAAAACGGGTATCTCAAATTTAAAGAAAACGGCTAAATAACGGCTAAAATAAAATTCTAAATATACAAACCCAAAAAGAAACACTGCGTTTATTATTATTATTATTATATATATATATATATATATATATATATATATATAGTGGCGAAAACGTCGCGCACAAATTAAAGTAAATGTTAGAATTGTTGGCTATCAACCTGGATACACTGTTTGAATCGATGTAAACATGTTTAAATTTTTATTAACACGGTTATGTTGATCTTGGCACACTTGGATCTGATTTTCACTTTCATTTGTTCTATGTTTCTGGGACGATCAGTATAGACGACCGACTTAAGATGTCTCCACAGAAAGAAGTCAAGAGGCGTGAGGTTTGGTGACCTTGGCGGCCATTCGACTGACCTCGCCGTACAATCCACTCATTTGGGAACCTCACATTTAAAAAGTTACGGACGATGATTGCAAAATGTGGCGGTGCACCGTCCTGTTGGAACCACAGCAGGTGTGTCTGTTGTGAGAATGGAATGTCATACAGAATAGGCATCAACAATGTCTGCAGCATTTGCATATACTGTAAGTGTCACCTGTCACATTACCATCAAAGAAGTACGGACCGATTAACCGATCGCTCCATATCACCACTCACACCATAACCCGTGGATCGGTGCTCGGACTTTTCGTCGCCGGACGTTTCGTCGAACGGACGTTTCGTCGAACGGACGTTTCGTCGAACGGACGTTTCGTCGAACGGACGTTTCGTCGACAGACGTATCGTCAAATGGCTATTTCATATTTCTACCACCCCCATCTCAGATAATGTAATGGTGCAATTAGAGGTTAATCAACCAACCAGGTAATTGCGCACTTAGAGGTTAATAAACCAACCAGCGTCCACAGCCGGGTAAAGTTTACGTTCCCCCTACATTATCCTAGTGTAGTTTACATTCCCCTACATTATCCTACTGTAGTTTGCGTTCCCCAACTTTGTCCGCGTATACCTAATCAAATAAAACGTTAAAACTAACGAAAATATTACGATTTAACCTAACCAATCGTCAATATATATATATATATATTATATATATATATATATATATATATATATATATATACACTGTATATATATTGACGATTAATTAGGTTAAGTCGTAATATTTTCGTTAGTTTTAACGTTTTATTTGATGGATTCATTTAAAAAATGTCTCCTAAAGATCCTAGTGTAGTTTACGTTCCCCAGCTTTGACCTAGTGTAGTTTGTGTCCCCTTTTGTGTCGGGGAAACGTAAACTACACTTGCTCCTAATATATTAATATAATATATTAATATATAAATAATATATAATTACTAAATATATATATAATTACCAAATATATATACCTAAATACCTAAAAGCTATTGCACATAATTTGTAAGTTTATAGGGGCACAATTTTAAAATTTCTTTCTTCCGAAATTTAAATAAATATATTTTATTTTTAAATGAAAATACAGTTCTTTCCAAAAAAAAAATCCCGTAAAGAAAAATAAACCTCCTTTTAAACAAATTCATTTTATTTTTACATGAAAATGAAGTTGTTTTAAAAAAAATCTTTCGACGAAACGTCCGTCGACGAAACGTCCGTCGACGAAACGTCCGTTCGACGAAGAGTCCGTCGACGAAAAGTCCGTTCGACGAAGAGTCCGTCGACGAAACGTCCGTTCGACGAAGAGTCCGTCGACGAAACGTCCGTTCGACGAAGAGTCCGTCGACGAAACGTCCGTTCGACGAAGAGTCCGTCGACGAAACGTCCGTTCGACGAAGAGTCCGTCGACGAAACGTCCGTTCGACGAAGAGTCCGTCGACGAAACGTCCGTTCGACGAAGAGTCCGTCGACGAAACGTCCGTTCGACGAAGAGTCCGTCGACGAAGAGTCCGTCGACGAAGAGTCCGTCGACGAAACGTCCGTTCGACGAAGAGTCCGTCGACGAAACGTCCGTTCGACGAAGAGTCCGTCGACGAAACGTCCGTTCGACGAAGAGTCCGTCGACGAAACGTCCGTTCGACGAAGAGTCCGTCGACGAAACGTCCGTTCGACGAAGAGTCCGTCGACGAAACGTCCGTTCGACGAAGAGTCCGTCGACGAAACGTCCGTTCGACGAAGAGTCCGTCGACGAAACGTCCGTTCGACGAAGAGTCCGTCGACGAAACGTCCGTTCGACGAAGAGTCCGTCGACGAAACGTCCGTTCGACGAAGAGTCCGTCGACGAAACGTCCGTTCGACGAAGAGTCCGTCGACGAAACGTCCGTTCGACGAAGAGTCCGTCGACGAAACGTCCGTTCGACGAAGAGTCCGTCGACGAAACGTCCGTTCGACGAAGAGTCCGTCGACGAAACGTCCGTTCGACGAAGAGTCCGTCGACGAAACGTCCGTTCGACGAAGAGTCCGTCGACGAAACGTCCGTTCGACGAAGAGTCCGTCGACGAAACGTCCGTTCGACGAAGAGTCCGTCGACGAAACGTCCGTTCGACGAAGAGTCCGTCGACGAAACGTCCGTTCGACGAAGAGTCCGTCGACGAAACGTCCGTTCGACGAAGAGTCCGTCGACGAAACGTCCGTTCGACGAAGAGTATCATGTTGCACACGAGTCACTTCTCTCCAGTGTGGGTTGTCATTGGCCCAATAGCGTGCATTATGTCTACTGACATTTCCGTTGAGGTGAAATATCGCCTCGTCACTGAATATGATCATTCCAACGGATAAGGTTGGGTTGTTATAAGAACCATTCGCAAAACTCCTTTTTTACGGTCTGTCATCACCGTGCAGGTCATGAGCAAGTTGGACTTTGTAGGGATGGAAATAATGTTTTTTTAGAATTCTCTGAATGGATCTCCTGTCGACTCCTATCTCCTGAGAAAGCTTTCTCGTCGACTTTTTTCGACTTTGTAAGAGATGACCTAATATCATTGTTGTTGTTGCTTCGTCGGTTGAAGTTCTCGGCCTACTGCTACGCAGGCGGTCATAAACACTTCTCGTTTCTTTGAACCGATTAATTACTCTTCCAACAGTTGCCTGATCAATCGGAGGTCTCTCCGGGTGTTTTCTATTAAATTCTGTAGCGAATGATCGATTTGTAGTACCTGGTCTTCCAAACATTAAAACCAAGCTCACCATATCGTCTCTTGTTAATTTCGCAGCCATCCCCTACCTAAAAGAAAAAAATAATATATAGCCAACACTGAAAATTCCTATGATATATATATACAGGGTGTCCGAGAATTATCTGTACAATTTTTGGCTGTTATTAAAAGTCAACCATGAAGTGTAGAAATTCCACACAGAGGGCTTTTTTTGTAACGGTACGCGCCGGTACGACGTACCGGCACCTTTTTTTTCAGAGCGACGTTGACACACGTCCGCTCTAATAAATTAACGTTCCCATCTTGATTCTCGACTGACTCATTTGGCGAGAACAACAAATTCACATGACAATTCGTTGGCTGACGAGAAGGGGGAGGGGGCGCAGGAAGAGGGCAGGGGTGTGAGAGGAATTTTACAATTTATCAAGATATGAGTACATATATATATATATATATATATATGTGTGTGGTGTGTGTAGGGGATGATGATGATGATGTCTGTTCGTTTATACATGCCTAAACTCTTTAGTTTAAGTTTAATCTGCACCAAATTTAATATACACATTAAGGAAGAACCAGGGAAGGTTTTAGTAACACACACGCCTTTCCTAGTCCCTAGTAGGGGGGAAACGGGGATGGGGCCCTCTGTGTTCATTAAATTTTGAAATTTAATGTGTCACTGAATTTGATGCTAATTACTTTCACTTCAAATTTATGATACTTTTGGGAGAGAAGTGATCCATATTTTTGTAGAGGAATGCGCGCGAAATTACAGATTTTTTATTGGGGTGGGGCTCGGGGAGGGGTACAATCACATCATACGGTTTAGTCAAAGTTTGTTTGAACAACTTTATTTATTTAATATGCCGTAACTGCCTGTTTATTTATTTGAAGTACAGATAAACAAACAGACTTCCAGTAAAAATATGAAGACAACCAATTGAAATACAGGATGTAAATTAACCTTTACAGTATTTCTTTTACAGTACACGACAGGAGGAGGGGCGACGACAAGCTTGACCTTCGTGAAATGAGGAATCATCCCACGAAACATTTGAAAGGTTCAAAGGTTCTCGCAGTAATAAAAATTAACTATACAAATCCATGAAACGTTATATCGTGAAATTCGTTAAACCGAGTCCCGCGCTACAGCGGGGCCCCCAATATAATTAGGTGGTTAACTAAAATTTTACTTTTTAACAGTACCATTTATGGAAAATGACATTCAGGATTCCCCCAAATTATACTCAAGATAAGTTAAAAAATACGAAACAAAAAGATTGTAAAACAAAATAATAATAATAATAATAATAATAATAATAATAATAAGCTTTTTGTTTATAAATAACGAAATAGAATCTTAAATAAAAGTCTTTCGTAAGAAACATCTCAAAAAATTCCCAGTGCCATTGTGACAGGTGAAGTGCAAAGGTGTTTAAACGTGCCTATAATATATATATATAATATATATATATATATATATATATATATATATATATATATATATATATATGAAAGGTGCATAACGTGAAAATGTAATTTCTGTTATTACTTTACATTTTGCTATGAATGTATTAATAACAATTACATTTCAGTCATGTAATTAATGTATGTCAAATATATACGCATGTACAAGTGTGTATTGTGCCCAATAAATAACTCTTTTATATATATAATGCAAACCCACAAGGAAAAAGAAAAGTGATATATATAATATATATATATATATATATATATATATGCGTAATAATAGAATAATAATAATAATATGCGTAATAATATGCGTATCGTGTTCATGCAACTACAAAAAAAAACTACTTTCACTCTTCGTAGCCTTGAAAATTCCCTTTTCTTTCCTTGAAGAAAAAAATTTTATTAAAATTTTCAAGGATTTCAAAGCATAAAAATTACTTTCATTCTTTTTTGTTTTGTTTTTAATAAATTTTAAGCTCTGAAAACAATAAATAAATATTGCATTATATATATATATATATATATATATATATATATATGTACTGTATATATATTTTGTGGCTCGGATCTCGCATAAAGCCGTGGGTCCCCTCCTCTACATGATCTTTTATATTACGAAGATGGTTAAACGAACTCAAAATCCCCCCCTCCCCCGCCCCTCCCGACAAACACTGCCAAGGAAAAAAAATTTAATAATGTCATAGAATTATTAAAACGTCATCGCATTTACATTTGAAAGTGGTGTTAGGTTTCATTTAAAACATGTTAAGACATGCACAAAAAATATAAACAACATTATTAGCTCCCTTCTCTCTCATTTAAGCTGTCTGCAGCTTATATATATACTGTGTATATAGTTAAGCTGTCTGCAGCTTATATATATACTGTGTGTATATATATATATATATATATATATATGTAAAGAAACGACGCTTGTATAGGAGATATTCCGCGCAAGACGAGAGAGAGAGAACGAAACAAATGAAAAAATGAGGTAACCACCCGGGAATCGAACCCGGGATCTTCCGATTGCCGGTCAGATGCGATAACCATTACACCATGGGCCTCACTCTTCCAAATGCCGTAATGCGTGTTTGCAGTTAAATGTATATAAATGTTACGGCATGCGGGAGGTGCCCCCTTGGGGCATTGGTTTCTGCCAGTATGTAGAGGAATTACGGCATTTGGAAGAGTGAGGCCCATGGTGTAATGGTTATCGCATCTGACCGGCAATCGGAAGATCCCGGGTTCGATTCCGGGTGGTTACCTTATTTTTTCATTTGTTTCGTTCTCTCTCTCTCGTCTTGCGCGGAATATCTCCTATACAAGCGTCGTTTCTTTACGTTAATTATACTGCGTGTTTGCAGTTAAATGTATATAAATGTTACGGCATGCGGGAGGTGCCCCTTGGGGCATTGGTTTCTGCGAGTATGTAGAGGAATTACGGCATTTGGAAGAGTGAGCCCATGGTGTAATGGTTATCGCATCTGACGGCAATCGGAAGATCCCGGGTTCGATTCCCGGGTGGTTACCTCATTTTTTCATTTGTTTCGTTCTCTCTCTCTCGTCTTGCGCGGAATATCTCCTATACAAGCGTCGTTTCTTTACGTTAATTATACTGCGTGTTTGCAGTTAAATGTATATAAATGTTACGGCATGCGGAGGTGCCCCCTTGGGGCATTGGTTTCTGCGAGTATGTAGAGGAATTACGGCATTTGGAAGAGTGAGGCCATGGTGTAATGGTTATCGCATCTGACCGGCAATCGGAAGATCCCGGGTTCGATTCCCGGGTGGTTACCTCATTTTTCATTTGTTTCGTTCTCTCTCTCTCTCGTCTTGCGCGGAATATCTCCTATACAAGCGTCGTTTCTTTACGTTAATTATACTGCGTGTTTGCAGTTAAATGTGTATATATATATATATATATTTTTTTTTTCATTTGTTCGTTCTCCCTCCTCATCTTGCGCGGATTGTTCTCCTATACAAGCGTCGTTCTTTACGTTAATTATACTGCGTGTTCTTTGCAGTTGAAATGTGTGTGTGTGTGTGTGTATATATTATATATATATATATATATATATATATAATATATATACGCATTATTGTTCATATTAAATGTTAAGCTTGTAAGTTTGCGAAATATTGTTTCCTCAGGGGAGAGTAAATATCTTGTGGTGAACTTGTTTCCCGAGGAAATCGGTGAAGTTAGTGCATGATCACTTAAAGCCTTTGTGAAAATTTATTTGATTTAATTGATGGACTTTTTTCTCGTAAATCTGCGGAATTTGCGCAAAACGTTTGTGAGTAAATTTCCCCAAAAAAATTTTGTACGTAAATTACTCCTGTACACCCATTCTTAGATTTCTGAATTTGAATTTAGTGCTATTCTAGACTAATATATTATATATATATATATATATATATATATATATATATATATATTATATATATATAGAAGGCTAACTAACGAAGGCTGGGAGCCCTAATCTTCAGGTTATCCCTACTTTGTTTCAGAGATTTAAACAACAAAAATCTTAAAACTAAAATTTTTGTTCCTATTTTAGTAAGAGATTTAGGCACACAAATTTGCCTTCAGAACAGGGATAGTTCTAAAGTGCTCGTTAAAAACACAGATATAAGTTAAAGGAATATTCTAGAATGTGCATTTATCCATTTTAAAAATAATTTCAATAACAGTGTGGGAATGTATAAAATTGACAATATCCTGTTAAAATACCTTTTGCCTCTAATTAACTTGTTAATCAGGTGCTAATCTTTTTATTTTTCTGTCCCGCTGTACATAGGTATATATTTTTGTCATCTCGCCTTTTCCCTTCATTCCCTGACGAGGTGTACTTCTGAAAACACTAAAGGCCTGGATCATTTTTCTTTTTCCTTGTGGGTTTGCATCATTCATTCATTTCACGTGTTTAATTGTGAAATTCATTATATATGTGTGTGTGTGTGTGGTGTGTGTGTGTGTGTGCTATCGAATAGAACAATTGTTTTAACAAACCAGAAGTGTCTTAAGATGAACAGCAATCATGCATCACCGCCACTCTTAATCACTTTTTCGTATCTAGTACTATTCCATGGCACTGTTGCGGAGTGTCATATGATACCGAGGGAGGAAATTTTAAGCAGGAAACCAAGAACGATTCTTCTTTCAGAAACTTTGACCACAGTACGTGATTAATTTTCTTTTACACTCACTAAATATATACCTGTGTGTGTGTGTGTGTGTGTGTGTGTGTTTTCAACATACAAGTGTCTTCTCACTCTCTAGCGAAGTGTTCTACAAAATTACAAAGTATGTAGTTCAGTGTACTTATTTATTTGTTTAAGAGAGAGAGAGAGAGAGAGAGAGAGAGAGATATGAACATTCATCGCGGAAGTAAACAATAAAATATAGTGGTGCATTTGTCCCGTGTCTCAGCGCACTGGTATCTCTAAACACTTAAACAGGGCGCTCATTTTTGCATTAACTTACTTTTATCTCTCTCTCTCTCTCTCTCTCTCTCTCTCTCTGCCAACTTGTGTTTGGCAGAATTAAATTTTCCCGCGAGAAACGTTACGAACTTAAATTTCTATCTTAATACTGATTTATAAATAGTTTAATATTTATTCAAATATAGCGATTCAGTTAATAAGTTAGGCTTTCTAGGCTTATACTTTTTGAATATGAATGTGATAATTCTGAACATTTATTTAATGAATTTGTAAATCATGCGAGTAAGCCCTTGTGCACACTGCGGTTCTCACTCCTAACGCTAAGTGGCGAGTACTTAATATTCATTTGACGGAATAAAGCTCTAAATAATGGAAAACATTGTATGTTTCCTATCTCTCTATCTATTAGGGCCCAACCGAAGTTCAGTTTCGATTTCGGTTTCGTCCCGAAAGTAGACTTTCGGTTTCGGACCCGAAACCGAAAGTAAACTTGACCGAACTGCCCTTCGAGTTCATTGCAGTCGGAGCGACTCTTTTCTACTGCGGGCAATGTCATCAACACCAGACGGGCGAAATTGACCCCAGTAAACGCTGAAGATGTCATCCTCCTTTCAAAAAACTTGAAATATTTGAAATTTGAATATTGAATGAATTGAAATGTCTTAGTTTTCTTATTAATTTCCATTAATGAACATTGATATTTTTGGAATGTTTTTTGAGTTTTCTTTAATTATGTGCTACGTTTTGCGTGAAAAAGAATAATAAAGAGTTTGAATTTCATTACATATAAAGTATTAGTATTCCATTTTATATAAAGTATTCTACTTTCGGTTTCGGCCGAAAGTCGAACCAAATTTCAGTTTCGGTTCCGAAATGGCGGCTCATAAATATTCGTACAGATATATTTCAGTTATATTTATCTTTATATTTTCTACCATTTATACGATAGTGATGAAAAGTTTACCGCTCGTTTGGAAAAATGTAACAAATAAAAAGCTTAGTTTAACTCTAATATATAATGTAAAACATTCAAACAATTTGAAGAAAATAGAAAAAAAAAGTTAAAATGCAAAAGATTTCGTGCATTTATTTACTAAATTATTTAATACTTTTTGCGTCCATTTTAGCCTTGAAGAATTTAAAGTTTTTATCAGTAGTTGGCTGTTTATTGATTAGAGCCTGTTGACAATTCTGAATTCTAGAATTTCCTCCGTGAATTTCGTGGAAGACGGAAGACAGACCATTAATACAGTAAGCGGTAATGAATCGTCGTCGTAAGAGTTGTCTACGGATCTTAAGAGATCTGTTATTGCTGCGCGCGAGTCTGGAAAGAGTTTTGGAAAATAGTAGAACTTCGAATTCCATTTTCGACGGTTGTTGTAGTTATATAGAAATGGACACTCTACGTTTAAAAGAATGGAGGCCATAGGGGGAAAGATGGATTGAGGAAGATTGTTCCAGAGTTGACTGGTTAGGTAGAGGAAGGATAAAGTAGAATGCAGCGATATTTAGAATCCTATAATTTATTATCTCCGAATCAATATGGCTTCCGTAATAATAAAACAACGGAAATGGCTATTTTAAATCTTATGGAAAATGCAAATATAGCTGAAGAGAACAAAGAAATAATGATATCAATATTTATGGATTTGAATAAGGCGTTTGATGTAATAGACCATAATATTCTACAGGGTGTCCCGTAAGTCTGGACCCATAGGGAAAAATAATAAAATTACAAAATAGTCCAAAAATTTATTACATAATCTGTTCAAAGTGTCCGCCGTTGTGTCGCACACATAGTTGAAGACGTAATCTCCACTGCGACAGCACTTTCTGAATCACAGTCGCAGAAATTTCTTGACACGCCTCCACAATGCGTGCTTTAAGGTGGAAAATGTTCTGAAGTTTGACCTCGTACACTTTGGCTTTCAAGTGGCCCCACAAATAAAACTCCAGCGGAGTAAGATCATAATAAAAAAATAATAAAAATAATAATAAAAATAATAAAAATATATTATAAATAAATTTTTGGACTATTTTGTAATTATTATTTTTCCCTATGGTCCAGACTTACGGGACACCCTGTACTTAATAAATTATATTGTTATGGCTTTAGAGGAGCACTCAGTGGTTGGTTTAAAAGTTGTGTGTCCAATACATATCATTTTGTATCAGTAAATACAACCGTGTCTTTTTCTTGCAAAGATGTTAATTCAGCTAAGAATATCTTTAAATCAGAATTCATCAGTGTAATGAAATGGTTGACCATCAATAAACTCTTCCTAAATACCAGTTAAACAAATTTCATGATTTTTACTAATAAAAGAAATGTATATCTTGATGAACTTAATGTTAATGAAATCGCCATAAAGGAGTGTACTGTAACAAAATTTCTTGGTGTAATGCTAGAAAAGAATTTGCAATGGAGTGATCATGTAAATTATATCGCGAAAAAGATTTCAAGGAGCGTTACTATAATAATGGTTAAATTTAGAAATGTAGTCCCTAAATAGGTTTTATTGACTCTTTATCATACTCTTGTTCTTCCTTATATAACGTAATTTCCTTGATCACTCTGGTGCATTATTTAAAGAGCTAAACCTACTAAAGTTCAATGATGTAATCAAACGGGCACATTTTATTTTTATTTACAAATTTAACAACAAAATCATTAATTTATAATGGATGAAGAGATATTTTGTAACTCATCAAGAAATCCACTCGTATCAGACCAGAAATAGATCAAAGCTCGTTATACCTCAATTTAGATTGTCTTCATCTCAGAAACTGCCCATTTTCATTAGATTGAAACTATGGAATGACTTAAATGCCGATATAAAAAATATTGTGAATGTAAATTTGTTTAAAACCAAGTTGAAATCCCGATTAATAACGGCATACTAACAAAAATCTAGGATTGATATCCATTACTATTGTTTATTAATTTATCGTGTTTAATCTAGTATTAAAAACACATTTCTTGGGATTGTTCATTTCTTATCTCTCATGTATAATATTGGTTTCTTTGTATGGTATTGGTATAATACCTTCAATGGTGACCTTGCATTTGTCACGTCAGTAATGATAATTTAAGATTAATACCTACTTTATTAATAATACGTATTTACTTCCTATTAATTAATAATAACGCTGTTTATTTTTAATAAGAGCCCAGTAAAGCCTAAAGCTTAAGGGTCAAATTAAATAAATAAATAGTCGAGTTTCACAATTATTTATGTCATTGTAAATTGTAAAACCAATTTATTTATTTTATTATTAATAAAGGTTAATAATAAATATTTATTAATAATAATTAATAACGATTAACTCTCGCATAAGAGACTTGGACAGAAAAGGAATGCGAATGTGTCAAAAGTCAGGTACTGCGTGTTCTCCTTAAATGAGGAGGCATACAGTTAGAGAGTTCAGAAGAGCAGTGTCCGTTATAATAACGGTAGGAAAGAGAAAGTAAGACAACAATGTGGCGAAACGAAGCGAGAGGGATTCAAGACATTCAGTGAATCTATTCCACTTTGGAAGTGAGGTAGTCAGACAGTTTTGGATCGTCATTAGAATTTAGCATGTAAATGTGAAACATCTTCCAACTGTAGTTCAAACAACTGAAATTAACGTATTCTTTAAGTATAAAAATGTTGTTAAATCTCGCTCAATAAAGAACAGCTGGCTGTACTCGAATGGCTGTAAACAATGCAACTCAGTTTATATACTGTAGGTCAAAGGCATAAATATGCGTGTGGGACAGCAAGTAATTCTAATGTATTGTTTGACCATATATATATATATAGGCGTAATCATAATATTAATTGGGAAAGTTCTAAGTGTAAAATGGAACACATCTTGTTAAAATACATTTCGCCCTTAGTACTTGCTACTTTTTGCTAATCTCTCCTAACTATTTTGTTTACGCTGTACAGAAATACTGTGTATATTTTCGGCTTCTTGCCTTTTCCCTGCATGCCCTGACGAGGTGTTACTGTTGAATTGCCGAAAGGCTTTGGATTCACTTTCATTTTTCCTTGTGGGTGTGCATCATATATATACACATGACAAATGAAGTCAGGAGATTCAGTTGTTGGACTAGAATAAACTGCGGCATGTTTTTTAAGTTAAATTAAGAATAATGTTAAATTAGGTTTATGTTCTGATAGGTTAAGCTTGGTCAGGTTAAGTAAGGATAAGTTACATTCAAATTGGTGAAATATAAAGTTGTTTCTGATTTCGTATTTTGGTTTTTTTTCTTACTTAAACTTCTTAGAATCCATAAAGTACATTTCCCTACTTTTATTCTGCCACATAGAATTCTTCGTGAGATGAAATCTGTGGGAAATGATTAAGAAACCGGATATACCCAATGACGCGTTTAACGACGTCTTAAAGCGACACTCTGAAATGACACGTCTTGATCAATCTCATGAAAGGCAAAACAACATTTTCATTACGAGAGAATTTAGAACACTGCGCCATTACTGACCTCATAAACTACGTATTAACTTCATTATTACGCCTTTATAAAAGGAATTTAGTCTCAGTAAATCCTTGTTTTGACAAATTCAGTAAAATTTTCGTGGTGTCTTACTGAATTTCCGTATCGACAACTCCTCAGTGAGGAGTGCCATATAAACTGGCACAGCTCTGAGCCAATTAATACGGCTGTTCCAACACCTGTATTAATATTGCCAATATCAGTGGAAGTCGAACCTTAGTGTTTTTACTTCGCTTATAGGAAAACGGTGTTAGCCATTAAGTTACGAATGCTAGCTAACATTTTAGTATAGGTTATAAGAATAATTATTTTCAAAATGGAGTGTGACAACCCTTGAAAATTTTTCTTTTTGAGCGAGACTGTATAAAACCTGTTAAATAACTACACAGCTTGTATATTTTGAGTAAAATCAACGTAAGATGATATAAAAGAGACAGAGCTAGTTGAGTTGTGAAGAGTCAATTTCATTCTACAGGGTGTCCCATAAGTCCGGCATCATAGGAAAAATAAAAAAAGGCAAAACAAAAGCTTTTATTTACAGAACGTGCTCAATATGTCCACCATTGTTTTCAATACACAAATTCAGACGTGATACCCAGTCAGCAAGCACACGGTGAATGATATCAGAAGTAATGGTGTTACATGCCCCAATAATGCGCTGCCGCAAATGTTCAACACTCCTAATTTTCTCTGCGTTTACCAGCGCTTTCAAGTGGCGTGAGATCCGGGCTTCTAGCTGGCCATTCCACAGGCCCTCGACGTCCTATCCAATGACCAGGGAATTGTTGGTACGGGTATTCCCTTACTTGGGTGCTGTAATGTGCAGGAGCGCCGTCTTGCTGGAACCATGTTGGAAATTTCCTTCTTCGTTCAAGACACTGGGAAATGCTTCTTCCTTGAGCATACGTAGGTAGGTGCCTACAGTGACATGTTCATCGAAAAAGAGGGGGCCTATGATGCGATCCTTCCAAATGCCACACCATACCATCACCCGAGATCACCGTGTTCCTTTGAAGAGGTATACCAGTGAGGGTTGTTTTGAGACCAGTAGCGGGTGTTCTGTCGATTTACCTCACCGTTTCCATAAAAAACAGCCTCATCACTGAAGAGAATGGTGGACGGGAAATTGGCATCCCGAGCATAAGAAAAATATGAATTATGGTTTGTAGAAATAAAAAAATATTAATTTCTCCTATGATGCCGGACTTATGGGACACCCTGTATGTTCGTTCATTCGTATAGAAAAATATAGCCAGATGATAATCATACATAACCCATGTCTGCCACCTATTCACTTAAATCAGGGACTTCCTACATACGCATTTAACGAGTAAAGACTACGAGGAATGCGAAGTAAATTCTACGTAGTTCAACGGTAAATCTCCTTTATAACGCTCCAATAAGACTAATAGACTAATTGTCGCGTTATTTGCAGTCGCAGAGGGCCAAATCCGAAGGCTATCCGGCAGAGACGCACAAAGTCATCACAGAAGACGGATACATTCTCGAACTGCATAGAATTCCCTTTGGAGTAAAACAAAATGACTCTTCCACTCAAGGTCGATCTCGGCCTGTCATTCTCCTCATGCACTGCTTGATGTGTTCCTCAATCGATTGGCTTATGAACTTCCCCGACAAGGCTTTAGGTTTGTTTGTATGTTTGTCCGTTTCAATTTTAGGTCCATTTGTCAGTTTTAGTTTTTTAGTCCTTTATTGAGCTTATAAAATGCCTGATTGACTTAAATTAAAATGATGAACACTACTTAAGATTCGTTAAGTAGTTTTTACACGTTTGTTAGAAAATAACAAAACGTGTACACTTCTTTTTGTTTTTATAGGTAATCTTTACATTTAAAAGAATTGCCTTTGCGTGTTTTAAGTCAAACCATCTTTAATTTCTCAAAGGTTTTTATCATTTACTAAAACCATTTATAAGACTCGTGTTGTAACTTTGCGTTTTTTCCCGGCTCAAAAAAAAAATGTCCGGCCCACGAACTTTCCGAAAATGGGATAGATGAAATATATTACATACATACACACATACGTACATTACTCCAGCCTACCAGAGGCGTCCCCTGGGTTGCGGATAGGGGGGATTGGCTTATGACAGAAAGGCTGACTCGATCGCGAGAATTACTGGTAGTGGCCCGAGTACCACCCGACCATTATCAGGAGATCGGCAAACGAGGGAATGGTCTTAACGCTCCTAGCAACTTCAGTACGTATTGGAAAAAGGACCCAAATCCATATTAATACTCCTCGAGTGGGATAGGTTAAAAAACAGAGGGGCAATCCCGACAAAGTGATTTGACAGAACAGCCCCCATAGCATTTAACGCAACATCAAAAAGAAAAGGAAATTTTTACCAATAATCCTAGAGGGAAAACAAGACCCAATGGTCAAGTGGAGAAAACCTCAAGGATCGTTACCTTTCATGTTAGGGGGGATACTTTCAATAGCACTCTATTTCTCATTAACTCTTGTGCCACACTTATCTCAACTCCACGTTCATTCCCACATTTATTAATTACATCTTTCCACCTTATACGCATCTTCCTCTATTTCTGACACCTACGCACTCACTAATATATGCACTTTTTACAATTCTAACTTTATGCATTCTCCATATGATCACACCAATGTAGCATAGTATTACCAGTTCTTATCTTCAATTTCACGCCATACCAAAGTTAATGCAGTTATCTGATCATTTTAGTTATTTTTATTAATTTTCTGTTCTTTATTTATTTGCGCCAAAGTGCTTTATTTATTTCGTTTGTGGTTGGCATTTTTTTTTCATGCTTATATGGTTGGCATTTTTTTTTCATGCTTATATGGTTGGCATTTTTTTTTCATGCTTATATGGTTGGCATTTTTTTTCATGCCTACATGGTTGGTATTAAGCTTCTATCTTAATTAAAACTGAAGGGGATACATTATAAAGAATTTCATTATACTTCCTTATAATATGAAAAAGAACACTTAAACTATATTAATACATGTCCAAAGTCTACCTATAACTAGTCAGTTCACGCTCGCATCATAACGTGGAAATAAATTCATACAGAAGATTTTGAACAGAAAATTTTAAGCACGTGTGACCTTAACATTTACATTAAGCTCACAGACCACTTAGATTTTGATTGCAGCTTCACAGATTTTGACCCATTGGCTTTGGACACAAAGTTCAAAATTTTGGTGACTGTGTTCTTTTGTAAAATTATATTATTGACCAACTGGCTTTTCTCGATTTCATGGCAAGTGTATGAATTTTGTACAACCGTGGAGAGACTGGGTTAATCTTAAGACTGTGGCATCTCATCTATTGAATACAGTTACCATTTTAGTGATTGAATTTCAATATTTTATCTCTTTAACGCCCTCCTAACCACGAAGGGCCATTGAGAGGAAACCTGTATGCGGGTTGTGACCCATGTTTGTCGAAGCTCAATAACGGTAAGTTGATCCGTCAAAAGATGTAGCTAAAAGAAACCTTTGCATGTTGGTCTCTTCGCTTATCACCCATCTCTTTGTTTTAATGTATACATATATGATGAATAAAATAAATAAATAACGCGTAGCCTCACCACCCATTGTCTGACACCGATACCACTGAGCTGCCAGGAAGCAAAAGCAAGTATAACAGGCAACCTTTTTCTTACTCGTGGACCCATAGAAGAATAGGAATTATTTTTGAGGACCCCTTACCGAAAATAATTTGTATATTCTAATTTTGTGTGAATTAGAATATACTCCTTGTCTTCTGCGGACCCCTGAAACTCATTCACGGACCCAGGTTGCGGACCACTGTTCTAGAGAAACAATATCTACTAGGCCAAACCAAGTAACTTACGACATATTTTTATAACCGTGGTGTAGTGGTTAACGTCGCTGACTACGAATCCATCGGCCACGGGATCCAGATCCGGTGACGGCAGCCGGCGCGCAGCAAAACCCAGCTGTTCATCCTTCCCCACAATAAAGAAAATGGTTGGTAGATAAATGGGTACCCTGGGTGTCATAGTGGTTAAGACGCTGGGCTGCTGGTGGGGCGTGGTTCGGATTCCATGTTACACTGTAGGTCTAGGTGGAGTGAAAAGCTTGACCTTTGTCAGAATGAACAATTCAAGCGGAAGCAAACCAAAGGTTAAATATGCACCGTTTTATTGCAGTGTTAGTGATTTGTGGGTAGGTATGAATTCTCTATTTTGAATCAATAGATGCGAGAGCCTTTCAGGAAGAAAAATAAATTTTCTCCTGTTTATTTTTTATTTTAGGATTCATTTTGGCCGATGAAGGCTACGACGTATGGATGGTCAATGGAAGAGGGAATATGTACTCCAGGAGCCACGTCTCACTGTCACCGAATACGAAAGAATTTTGGCTTTTCAGGTTGATACAATTTTTGTTTTCAAATTGTAATGAAATGAAAAATTTACTGGCAGAAGAAAAATCACTTTCATAATATAGCTAAGGTAGTAACAATAACACTAAAATCAGTTATTATTTATTTACTGTTTATAATAATATTATTCGTTATTTATAATGCTCTGCTTACCATATTTTCTATTTTATTTATTAATTCTGTATGTGTAGGCCTAGTTTACTAATTACAAACGGATTTATGTATTTTAAACCAAGTGACAATCATAATTTCTCCAAAGTTAAATTTTGATATTATGAACATTGTACAAAAATGATCAAATACCTCAAGTACTAATCGAAGTTAGCCTGGTGGTTAAGACGCGTGGTTCGGATTCCACGTTAAACTGTACAGTAGGTGGAGTGACAAGCTCGACCTTCATGAGAATGAATAATTCGGACGGAAGCAAAACCGAGGTTAAACCGAGTTAAATACGCTTTCTGCGGCCCACATCACGTGGGGGTGCAGCAGGGCCGGATTAACCATTAAGCAAAATAAGCCCGTGCTTAGGGCATCAAGGGAAGGGGGGCACCACAGAAATTTTCCATTGTCGGATTTACCATGGATTTATTATACTATTATAATCGCGGCTTATAGCCTATAAGCTGTTCAAATATAAATGAAGTGGAAGTATACAAAAATAAACATTATTTTCCATCTTACTGTAAGTTTTGTTTCATTTCAAAAAATAAAATTTTATTTTATGGTTTATTTTTGTTTATATTTTGAATTACATATATATGGGGCACCAAAATCTTTTAAGTGCTTAGGGCCTCTAAAGGTCTTAATCCGGCCCTGGGGTGCAGTTTTGATGGGGCTCATTACTAAAATGTCCCCATCCCCCCTTACTCTGTATTAAGTGTTCGCTTATTTATATTATCCGTCTGTTCTTGATGAACAGCTGGCATGAAATTGCCGTTTACGATCTTCCAGCCAGCATCGATTACGCCCTCAAAATCTCCGGGACTGATAAGTTGAGCTACATCGGTTACAGCATGGGTTCAGCGCTGTTCTACGCTCTTATGAGTGAAAGACCGGAATACAACGAAAAGGTGAACGATCACAACTCTTATTTATGAGCTAAATTCTCATTTAAATTAATTTCGTGCGCAACGAGAGTATTAATTGTCCCAAGATAGTCCTGAGAACCGGGGAAAAACCGGTGCTGATTTTTTTATTATATATATATATATATATATATATATATATATATATATATTATACACACACACAGGGTGTTCTTCAAGTACTGTAATGAAACACACCTTTCTCAAGGCTTTAATTAACAATAATTAACATAGGGTCTGAAATAGTAACAAAAAACATTATTAATTAACTGACAGATATAGTATACCATTTGCAATTGAAGGCGGGATAGGTTGATTATTAATAACCAGTGCTGTGCCCGCTAACGCTAACTACCATAAAATTTAGCGCCGCTAACGCTAAGTATTTCAACAGTTAGCGCCGCTAACGCTAAGTATTCCAACAGTTAGCGCCGCTAACGCTAAGTATTTCACAGTTAACGCCGTTAACGCTGAGTATTTCAACAGTTAGCGCTGCTAACGCTAAGTATGTGAACAGTTAGCGCCGCTAACGCTAATTTTGTCGCTACATTTTTTCTGAAACCACCCCAATTTATATATGTTCTGGCTTCCGTAATTTACTTACATATATTAGCACATACCTTGATGTAATTGGTTGCTAAGGTATAAAAATGTGACGTTATAGTCTACAAAAATTAAAACATTTTCATGTAGGAGTCGAGTTTCTTCCGTATATAACTTATTAATAGGGAAAACCAACCAACGGAAAAATTTAATTCAAATGCACAAACTGAAATTCAAAGAAATGATAAAATATTGACAGAGAGTGAATCATACCAAACTTGAATGTTTTATTGATACAGCATATTACGGAATGAAAATGGATATCACCGAAACAGTGATGTGGCGAATTGCATTAATTTTCAAATCAAACAAAAACATTAGAACCTCTACAAAAACCTCTACATGTTGATGTCACGATCAACTCGCAGTTAGTGCCGCGTAAACAGTATCGCTAATACAAAGTTAGCGGCGCTAATTCCAGCTCTGTTATTAACGCGTGGTAATTAGTAAGTAATAATAACACTAGAATATATATATATAATATATATATAAATAAATCAATACATCAATTCGTAAATACGCACTTACTGTACAACATTAGTTCATTCGTACTGTAGTATTAAACTCACCATTCTAGATATTGTTGTACATCATTCCACCATCACTCCGAAAGACACACTGATACCACTCTTCCAGAAGACATTCTGACATCACTTATTCTATCGTTTCACATCAAGTACTTACCTATAAAATATTTCTAGGTAAAAGTTGCCGCTATATTGGGCCCCGCTGCTTACCTCACCCATTCAATGGGAACTATTTTCAGATTCAGTCCGGTCGTGGATATCCTTGAGGTAAAAATAGTTTTAGTGAGTCGTTTGACTATTTAATAGTTATTTTTCACCTCAACATTTTCATAAAACAAAAAAAAAAAAATTTGGTTCTTTTTTCTGACGCTCAAAGTTGAAGAAATTCAAATATATTTTTTTCTGTCTTCATAAGTTTTGAATAATCAGTTTGCGATGAAGTTCCCCTTTTGCAACAAATCTGAGGAGGAACCATCGCTATAAAGATGAGAACCATAAGACTATTCCTCAAATCAACTGCAGATGACGATGCTTAGGCACTTTTATTGACCAGTTTTAATCAACTGCAAGGATTCTCCCATTCATTGGCATCTTATTTCAGAAAACCGCTGATTTCTTCGGTCTTTGGGAATTCAATCCTCAGGGAAAGGTCCCTAACTCCATCGCAACCACCCTCTGTAGCAGGAAGAACTACTTCTTCAACGATCTATGTTTGGCCATTTACTCTATGGTCATGGCGATAGATGAGGAATTTGCCAATATGGTAAAAAAAATTACATTTAAAGAAGGTTTAGTCAGCAGTGGTTCCCATCCTTTTCTAGTTCAAGGCACTCCAGTGCCATCTGTTCTTCTTTCGCGGCACCCGTGAACATTTTCGTCTACCACTGTTCAATATCCAGTCTCCCCCCCCCCCCCCCCCCATCTCCAAACACCACGTAACTTCAAAATGAGTCCTATAGTTTCTGTATGGCTATAATAAATCGCAAATATTTTGTTCCATTTGTAGTTTACATATGAGGCCCTCCTAGGAAGAAATGGCTAAACGACAAAAGTAGAAAACGCCAGAAAACGCAATTAAACGTTTTACCAATTTGAAAGTTGCCATAACTTTTAAACTTCTGAAGATATTTCAACGAAATAACTTCAAAAGTTAAAAAGTTATTCCACTTTCAAATTGGTAAAAAAAATTACTGCGTTTTCTGGCGTTTTTTACTTTTGTCGCTTAGCCACTTCTTCCGAGGAGAGCCTCATGTGTTCAGTAACTTGAATTTTCAATTATTTATTTGTCATTTTCGTGAAATTTCGCGGCACCCCAATTGAGAAACACTTGTTTAGTAGACGCTAAACTATCAGCGGTGGTATCCTCTTTTTAAGCATGATTTGCTGGAGGAATGCAAAAGTGATTTTGGGTTTTAACTGTAACAAAACTGTTTTGTATATATGCCCAGTTGTAACTACTGTACATATATGTTTTACTTTCTATGGCTGCTAGTTGTACGTGCAGAGCTTTGTACACCAATTTATCTAACAATGTAATGTTATAAGTTTAAAATGCTAAATAATTTTTTTCCCCGAAGGACTTCCTGCCCCTCATATTGTCTCATATGCCAGCAGGAGGATCATTGAGGACACTGACCCATTTTATGCAAATAAAAAATGCAGGTATAATTTGTTTAGTTTTGTTGTTTTTGGTTATATATTTGTTAGTAATTTGTTCGTTCATATGTTAGTTTTGCTCAGTTGTTCGTTGTCTGTCTGTCGTGTAATCTTTATACCCTTGAAACCAGTAGCTTAACTGATACCCAAAGAACGCTAAAGCGCTTCTTCGAAATATCAAGTTTTAATTTCATATTTTTTCCACGTTTCTCTTTCCTCTGTTAATCTTCCTTTTCTCGTTCTTTTTTTTCTTTTTTCGTGGTAAGTCCGCGACTCTTGTACTGATAAAGTGTTCACTCTAAAAAGTTAATAACTACTCGAATTTGGACTAAATTCCTCAAAATATTTCCTAGCGTTTCAATTCCCTTTGCAGATCGTTTTCAGCATTACAGTTACGGGGTAGCAGGAAACCTAAAGACTTATGGAACCTACCAACCTCCCCTTTACTACATCAATAGGACATTAACCCCCGTGGGGCTATTTACGGCAAGGGGAGACAAATACGTGAGAAAACCGGTAAGGAAAAGGAATTTTTTTTCATTGTGGTGATCGCGAGAGGAATAATTAATCGGTCTAGCCCACAGTCCTCTTGGTGTCATGGCAAACTCAATGACACACACACACACACACACACACACACACACCACACACACACACACACACACACACTGTAGGCCACATAATATTCTTTAACTAATAGGAATTTAAAGACAAATATGAATTTATTTACCGAATTCTGCTTTATTTACAAGAAGAAGTATGAGGGTTTACGAGGGTTACTCTTCATAGTCTCAAACGCCATTTGAATCCCGTCCGTCCAATTTATACTGGTCTTATTTTGCTAGAGATGATACCGCCTCATTTTCTATTCACTCTCTCTGACTGACCGAGAAGAGAACAGACGTAATCACCAGTGTCGGGAGCCAGGGAGCCCGAGGTTCCTCCCATGGGAAAAATATATAGAAAAAGCATATACTAGGAGCACTGTAAGTTTGAACTTTCTGCGCGTCACATAACCGGATTTTTCCAGTTTGAACCTCCCCTCCTTGTATCAAAACGCTTTTAAACGCCCTTCTATAAAACCGATGGTTAATGCAGTTTCAAAAATGGCGTCTGACAGTGATGTGCGTCGTAAACAGAGAGCTGTTATCGAGTTCTTAACCGCAGAGAAGGAAACAGTTGGAAATATTCACAAACGTCTACAAAACGTTTACGGAGATGCTATTGTTGATCGAAGCACAGTTGGACGCTGGTCTAAACGGGTGAGATCATCGGAGAGAGGGAGAGCCAGCCTCGATGATGAGCCATGCAGCGGTCACCCGGCATCGGCTGTGACATCTCACACTGTGCAGCGTGCTAACAGCATCATTCGATCAAATCGGCGCGTCACATACGAGGAGCTATCACTGGAGCTAGAAATTAGTAAAGGAAGTGTGAATACGATAATTCAGCAACTGGGATACTCAAAAATGTGTTCACGGTTTGTTCCTCGCAAAGTGACTGAAGATCACAAAGCCCAAAGAAAAGAAATTGCTTCTGAGTCGTTGGTTCGATACGAGACAGAAGGGGATGACTTCCTTTCACGAATTGTGACTGGGGTTGAGACTTGGCTACACCACTTTGAACCTGAAACAAAACGCCAATCCATGGAGTAGCATCACGCAGACTCCCCACGCAAGAAAAAGTTCAAAATGGCTCCCTCTGCAGGAAAGGTTATGGCCACCATCTTCTGGGACATGAAAGGGGTGATTCTGGTGGACATTATGAAGAAAGGACAAACAATCAACTAAGAGGCATATACTGCTACCCTACAGAGACTCCAGAGACGTAATAAAGCGAGTTCGATCGGAGACAAAACTGGAAGACGTCCTTCTTTTGCACGATAACGCAAAACTACACAACAGTTTGCAAACAAGAGAGGCCATCACAAAAATACGCTTGACTGTGTTACTCCACCCTCCATACAACCAGGAACTGGCACCTTCAGACTTCCATTTGTTTGGGCCAATAAAGGATGCTATTCGTGGAAGAAAGTTTGTGACGATGAGGTTGTTGAGGAGGTTAAGAGGTGACTCCAGCGGAACCCAGCGGACTTTTACCAACAAGGAATAAAGGCCCTTGTTTCGAGGTGGAGGAAAGCCGTAGAAAAGGATGGAGACTATGTAGAAAAGTAAAAACTTGTAAAAAAGGTATGTAACTACTTGTGTACAAAATTTCTGGAACTTACAAGGAAACTTGGAAAGAAAAGAAAAAGGTGGGGCAAAATATATTAAGTGGCCCTCGTATTTCTACAAGTACAATTTGCTGAACTCAATTTACGTCTGAGTTTCTTTTTAGTTCAACTAAAATATCATATGAAAATTTGTGTCAAAATACCTTATTTTGACAACTAAAGTCTTCCTATAAATCATTGGTTCTCAGATTCGGGTCCCGAACCGAACCAGGGTCGCGGGGGTCCTCAAGTAGGGTCGCGAAGGGTCACTATATTCATTTTCTCTTAATTCAATTTATATTTATATACATATTTAAATTTTATCATAAGCCCGAGGGTCGGGAGATCCTGTTGGTGGGCAATTTAGGGTCGCAGCAAAAAAAGGTTGGGAACCATTGCTCTAAATCCTCATAAATTTCAAATTTGCCAAATAATAATTGGATTGGTCTATATTTATGTAGTCTTTAACTTTCTTTCAGGATGTAGACAGATTAGCGAGACAGTTGCCAAACGTCGCTTTGAGATATGATGTACCAAATGCAAAATTTTCCCACTTCGATTTCCTTTGGTGAGTGTCATGTACTGTTATGACAGATGAAAACTAAACCATTTAGCGTTAAAAATATTATTCAAAAGCGATAATATTGGAAGGTAAAGCGATCCCAAATAGCAAAATCCATTGTTCAGTATTGGTTTAATATTGATTCCGTGGTCCAAGAAAAGACTACTTATATCTACCACCGGTTCATCAGAAAAAGATGCGCTAATTTGAATTTCTTATATTTATTAAAGTATTTCAATTACAACACCGGTTCTGCTGTTACAACAGCATAGAAGCACGGGTGATTTTATTAATGTGGAAACATTTTTAATATGTGATCCCTGTGCATCGAACACCATTTGCAAACGTCTACTGAAATTTTCCATAACCCGAGCTTGTGTTTCATCAGTGATGATCTCCACCGAAGCTGTAATTTTTGCCTTTAAGTGTTCGACCTTATGTGGATTATTCCTGTACACATTGTCCTTAACGAATCCCCATAAGAAATAATCACATGGATTCAAATCTGGTGAGTACGGTGGCCAAGACCATCCAAATCCAAAGGGTCCAGGATAGCGATTCGAAAACTGCAATACCTGATATGGAACCGCTCGCTCTCTGGATTTAAACTAAAGCAGTTTGCAAATGGTGTTGGATGCAGAGGGATCACATATTAAAAATGTTTTCACACGAATAAAGTCTCCCGTGCTTCATTGTTGTTGTGACAGCAGAACCATTGTTGTAATTGAAATACTTTAATAAATATAAGAAATTCAAATTAGAGCGTCATTTTTTGATGACCCGGTAGTTGGTTTACGCTCCCATTTTAACATGTAAATAATTTCATACAAACAATTTTGAACAGAAATTTATAAACCCGTGAAACCTTAACATTTACATTAAGTTCACGAGCCACTTAAAAATTTTGGATGCAACTTCATAAATTTGGGCTCATTGGCTTTGGCTGTGAAGCTTCAAATTTTGATGGTTGCGGTATTTTTGTAAACTTATGGTCCCATTGGCTTCTGATGTGCAGCTCAATTAAAAAAAATTAGAAGAAAATGGTAAGAGGTCTATATTGTACAGGGTGTTTACTGTGTGATGTTACTCCTTTTTTTTTACCTCACTGCACTAACCAACAACATGGGGGAATAATAATAATAATAATAATAATAATAATAATAATTACAGTTACCTATTATTTATTAATGAGTAAACAGGTTCAATATATCCATACATTTACGTATCCAGAGGATCGGTGTGAGCACCATCATTCTCATTCTCATGAGCACCATCATCCGACTGCCGCCATGTTCGATGTAACGTTTTTCCTAACATTAATGGAGTCATTAGGTCAGTGATTTCCGACAGAGGGGTAAATTACCCGACTGGGGTAATAACAACTATTTTTTGGGGTAATAACACGCGATCCAGAAGTTCTAAAAGATAATATCTAATGATTGGGGTAATGGTGTTGGATTAGAAATGAGTTTTGGGTAACCATACAAAAACGGTTGGGAACCACTTGATAAGGTAAAACTCATCATTAACTACTTGTTTCAGCTCCTCTATTCCGTGACATATTTGTTTTGCAACTTCTTCATTCATAAATGAAGTGTCTGTGAAAAAAACTGGACAGGACATTATGGACATTATATACAGTCACTCTTCTACGTATAAAAGACTTATTCACGTGACGTTAAATTCAGACAAGATTTTAGACTCTTCTCTCGGGCTGTCCCGTAATGAATTAAAAGAACCAAAACATTATTTAGGAAGAAAAAGGTAGTGTAATTTACGTTCTCTTCAAACTATCACTTGAATGAATTGTTTTCGCGTTTTCGCTTAACTCATTATTTACTCATGCATTTCTTCAACTCTCAATTGCTTTGACGCTTCTCGCAGTACGTTGAAGGAAAATCTATAATTTTACTTATTTAGTTTCGTGTCAGTCACCCAATGAAGTGGGGACCGGGACTAAACTACTGCTCCCCCTTAAGTGCATGCAATACCCAGTTTATAAAGATATGATGCGCCCAGGCCCACCGAGAGGGTGAGGAGGATACCGGAAAAAACTCCCCGGGGCCCGGAAAGAGGGGGCGATAAAATCTAAAAATATTAATAAAGCATGTATATTTTGAATAGTGACTTCGACATATAATCAGTTTGCTTGTTATGTACACAAACAAACATTCATAATAAAACACTGAGTAAACAGGGGGGGGGAGGCCATATACCAATCCTTCCCCGGGGCCCGGGGCAGCTCTCGGCGGCCCTGGATGCGCGTAAAAACATATTAATCTGTTCCACTTTCTCGATATCATTAACTTCATGATGACTTTTAGAACGTCACTTTTTGGTAACACAGAATCACTTTTCATCTAAGTCGGAACTGGGATGCGCTTAATATGTGCGCAGTTTACTCATATTAAACGTGTAACCAGTTAATTTACATGAAAAGTGGGCGGACTTAGTATAGTATATCTCACGTGAGCTTCCTGATTGAGGTGCAGCTTGCAGGCATTCAGAACCTTGCGAATGTATTTTGGGGAATGTTCAAAGATGGAGGGGGTGATAAAAGTAAGGAAAGGGACTCCTGTGTGCCAGCCGGCTGGTTGAATATTTTAAATATTTTATTCAGTTCCCAGGAGGATCTCTCGGGCCTCAAAAGGTCAAATGAGAGACGATGAATGGGAGATTTCTAATTTAATAAGCCATGGTACACTTGGTACAGTAATTTGTTTACAATTTGTCCTCTCTCGCCTCCCACTCATAGGCGGAGTCTGTTTGTTTAAAGGGGTGGAGCTTCAATGGTCATTTGGCTGAATTTCATGCAGAGCAAATCAGTTCTTATTAAATGTAAGTTGGGTTATTACAGAGGATCAGTAAAATTGGGGTGCTTTTCCCCTGAGTGAAAAACAACCCTCGCGATAATTTGACGGCAAACCAAAATATATTAAATTATCTGTACGTACTTCTTCGGTTAACTACTGGCAATAGTTTCGTCGAAATATTCATTCAGACGAAAGTCAGGCTTGTTGCTTCACCTTGGAGGTACTAAAGGTTAACGTCGAGTCCGAGCCACGATCCCCACCAAGGAGAACCCAAAGAAAACGCCTTAATCCCTCAAATCTGAAATCAGAAAGTCCTATCCAGGAGTCAGATCCGCGTCAAGCCCCAATTTCGTTGACAAAACCGAATAATCGATACTCTAAAAACTAGCTTAACCTAACTTAACCGAACCTAGCGTAGCCTAATTTATGCTAATCTAACCCAACTTAGCCAAACCGAGCCTAACTTAATCTAACCCACAATATACTTGTTGATGGAATGGCAATTCGATTCGAGATGTAATCCCGAGATTAATTGCTTGGCGTCTTAACCACGAACTGTAGTTACTTAAGCGAGCAACCAGATGTGTGTATGTGTGTATAATATATATATATATATATATATATATATATATATATATATATATATATATCAACAGTGGTGTTCCTCAGGGTTCTGTCCTGTCACCCTCACCCCCTTTTTTCCTTTTATTTATTAATGATCTTTTAATTTGCACTTCCTGTTCTTTTCACTCGAATGCCATGATTCCACTCTTCATTTCTCGACCCGCTTCCCAAAGCGTCCCTCTCAACAGTCACTCCATGATTCTCGTGGTATCGCTATGGGACACCTGACCTCTGATCTTTCTGCTATCTCTGATTGGGGCAGAGAAAACCTCGTGGCTTTCAATGCCTCAAAAACTCAGTTCCTCCATCTGTCTACTCGTCACAATCTTTCACTTGACTATTCCCTTACCTTCAACAGCACACAACTCAATCCTTCCTCTTCTCTTAGCATTCTTGGCGTTTCCTTTTCTCGTGATCTTTCCTGGAAAGATCACATATACTCTTTTCAAACAGCTTCCAAGAGGTTAGGTGTGCTGTACCGGCTTCGCAGTTTCTTCACCCCCACTCAGTTGCTGTCTCTATACAGGAGTCTTGTCCGCACCTGTTTGGAGTATGCTTCTCATGTATGAGGTGGCTCAACCCACACAGCCGTACTTGAGCGGGTGGAATCAAAGGCTTTTCGTCTCATCAGTTCTCCGCCTCTTACTGACTGTCTTCAATACCTCTCTCTTCGCCGCAATGTTGCCTCACTCTCTCTTTACTATCGCTATTATAACGAACACTGCTCTTCTGAACTCTCTAACTGCATGCCTCCTTTAAGCACAGCACGCAGCACCAGACTTTCTACGCTTTCTCATTCCTTTTCTGTCCAACTCTCTGACACAAGGGTTCATTGGTATTTCCAGTCTTTCATCTACTCAACCAATCAACTCTGGAACAATCTTTCACATTCCATCTTTCCCCCTGTCTATGACCTCCTCCCATATTTCAAACGCAGTGTCTAGGCATCTTCAAAACCTTGGACCTTGATTTCGACTCTCTTCTTCTTCTAGCGGGGGGGGGGGGGCGCTTTGGCGGGCGTTCACCCTTGGCCCCTCCTTCATGCATGCACACACACACACACACACATATATATATATATTTTTATTTTTTTTTAATTGGGGTTGTTTAACCTCCTTCGCAACATCGAAGGTCATATGACGGAGGGGACCTACAGCTTTACGAAAAAATTCCTATAAACATAAATCCTCAATCACATCGTTTCCGAAATACATTGCTTTTTTGCGGAGGACAATCCAATTAAAATGAAAGTCATTATAAAGTTTATCAAAGTCGTAGTTGTCTGGTTGTTTAGGTAGATATTTTTCTTTGGTTTTGATAGTATTTTGTTAGTTGTCATTTTAGAAACGAAAATTATTTCCTTCATTTTACGCGTCACTCTCGCGTAATGTTACAGAGCGTTATGGAGCAGTATTCTTTTGAAGAACTTGCTGATACGCATCTCGTGTTAGGAGAGATGCTAGGCAAAGCAGCCGCTGCCCAACGCCGGTATGCTGAAAGGTATCCTAATAGGCGATTACCATCGAGGCCTACATTTCTTTTAATTGACCGTCCATAAAATGTAATGACTTTCATTTTAATTGGATCGTCCTCGGCAAAAAAGCAAAATGTATCTCGGAAACGAAACGATTGCCGATTTATGTTTATAGGAACTTTTTTGTTCACTTTGACGTCCTGAATATCTATACTAATTTATGAAACATAATTTGATAACACCCTGTGCGTGTGTGTGTGTGTGTGTGTGTGTAAAAGACTGAACATGACTGTACCTCGTATAGCGTTATAAACATTTAAAACATATCTGTCATTTATTTAAAAACAAAACCCTTTTTACATTGTGAACGATAAAGTTTATAAACCCTTCAAGGAGGAAGTTACTTCAGTGGCCTTTTTTCGCAATTTTACCATGCTAAGTAATAAAAGGTTTCTAACTTTGACCATATATTGTAGAAGTTCCCCTTTATGGTAATGTCTCTAGCAAGAGTCGGAAACCTACGACTCCGAAGACCCACTCTTGCGACACTTAAATTATGAATATTTATTACAAAAATAATTTTATTAATAATAAAGTTTCAAAAACATGAAATAAAACAAGTACGAATGATACAATACTCTGTTTGTTTCATAATTTTGATGTTATTGTATAATATCCTCATTAATATTGTTTTCATTTTTATTATCATTAATAATAAAAGAACAAACACGTTCTTTATATTAATTTAAGTATGTATATATCGTAAACGCATATATAAATGTGTTTAGTGTTGGATTATAAATATAAAATAATAAAAAAAAAAGTTTTTATACCTGTGGCTCTATTCCTCATATATACACAGTGTACTATACTGTATATTCTTTTTATAGTAATATGGCCCTCAAGCAATTAAAGGTTCCCACCACTTATATATAAAGTTAAAAAGAGAGCCAGTAGTAAGTTCCCGGTTAGTGTCTATGTGGTTCCCAAATTTGGAACCTAATTCTGAATGGAACCTTAACTTAAACTATTATGACACGTAATAATAGAGAACCAAGCGCTTTCAAATTTTTATCTCCTACGAAACTTTACTGTTTACAGAGTGTTTATAACGTGTTACAATTCATTAATAAAATTATTATACCATTATGAAAAACAACAACAACAGTAATTATTATCATTAACATCATTATACTTTGTTTATTTATTTATCTGTTTATTTTTCAGGGCAAAAGATGCCACGGAAATTTTGTACGATGTTGTTATACAATTTTTGAAAAAATATTTATAAGTTTTTTTTTGTTAAAAATCAGTATTTATACAAAATATTCTAATAACTGTTTATATATATATATATATATTTATTTATTAAATAAAAATACATACGATAAGACTTTTATTATATGTCCGTTTTATCATTGTATCAGTTGCTCGTAGACATTAGCACCAGACCTCTAATTCTCATGAGAGAAGAGAGAGAGAAAAAGAGTGTACTAACGAGGCTCATCACTGCTCGAAGCAACACTGCTCCGTTATCGTAATCCAATAAACACTCTACAGTAGTTCATATCCATTTCATTGTTTATGTCCCTCGTTTGTTCGTTTGCATTGCGGACACACCCGGGTGCATAATTCTTCAGAAGCAATATGCACCATAAATTTGTGTTTCCTCGACGAGGCATCAAATGTACCTGTTCCGATCACGAGCGCATTCATATCACCCAAAGCTTCCTCTACACAAACTAGACCAAGAACTCGGAGCCTCCTCAATTTCAAACCTTCCTTTTTTCCCTCTGCATTTAATTTATTTCCGCACAATATTAACATAGTCACGGATAACTTTCAAAAGTTATATATATTTATTCGTACAAAGTGCGGTATCATCCTTATAAGTTATATAACAACAGGATATGTGATACAGTGACTTGGCATTACATAGATAAATAATGGCTCGAACAAAAATGCAGGAAGTGGCACTCCTAACAAACAAACAAACAAAAAACAGGATTGCGTTCATTGAAAATTTTATAGTGAAATTTAAACGTATTTCAATTGTCATTAGATGATAATGCAGAATGAGGTTGTCAAAACTTGAAATAATAATAATAATAATAATAATAATAATAATAATTAATGATGATGGTACCGAGCGTTTCATATCTATTATAATGACTGTAAGATTTAATGTTTACTGTTCACACAATTCATTTTCTTATTTGAACTCTGTAAGGTCATTTGTGGGTCTTAAAAGAATTATCTACGCATAATATTTATATACAGTCAAATCTGTGTATAAAGGCCACCCAAGAGAAACAAACGATTATCTTATCATAGCCTGCAGAGGAAGGTAGCCTTTTATAATATATATATATATACACAGGGTGTCCCAGAATTAACTATCTATTTCAATGAAATCGGACAAATTTTTAAAAAACACACTTTTATTTATGTTTATCAAGTTTAATATGTGTAAAATGTATAAATTTCTAAATTTTTTCATAATTTTATTTTCATAATTTTTTTCATTATCTGGTCCAATGAAAGACCGTCTGAAGTCATAGAATGCAAAGAGACTCTCCAAAGTTAACGTGTGGCTTGGAATGACCAAATCCAAAATTTATGGCCCATCTTCTTTGCGGAAGCAACTGTAACAGGTACCGTCTACCTTGATATGCTTCAGCAGTTTCTCGAACCACAGCTTCTTGATGATGGCATTCTTGATAATGTTGTGTTTCAACAAGATGGAGCACCATAAATTTTGGATTTGGTCATTCCAAGCCACACGTTAACTTTTGGAGAGTCTCTTTGCCATTCTATGACATCAGACGGTCTTTCATTGGACCAGATAATGAAAAAATTATGAAAATAAAATTATGAAAAAAATTTAGAAATTTATACATTTTTAACACATATTAAACATGAATAAAAGTGTTTTTAAAAAATTTGTCCGATTTCATTGAAATAGTTAATTCTGGGACACCCTGTACTGTATATATATATATATATATATATATATAGTATATGAGGGGCGGTCAGAAAATAAGTTTACAAGGCATATATTTTGGGTTCTTTATTTCCAAGTCTAATAACGACAGTGTAGATTTAATTGCACAGTTATCCCGCTACTTTTCCACATAGTCCCCGCCACAATTGAGGCATTTATCATATCGTGGGACGAGCTTTACGATTCCGTTGACAGAAGTCCGTGTCCTGTGTTCTTAGCAATCGTGTCACGGCTAAGGTGGCCAGACGTCCGCCTTTTGAGCACTCTGTCCTTAGGGTGGCCATTTCCAAATTTCCAAAAAGGAGGACACTGCGTATGTGGCCGTACGTTAACATATATATATAATATATATATGTTAATGTACGGCCACATACGCAGTGTGACCCCAGTGTCCTCCTTTTTAAATGGCCACCCTAGACTCACGACTGTTTTCAACTTTCCATCTCGCCATTACTTTGAAATTTGTGGCCGCCAAGATGTTACTTCTGCTGACTCATTATATCTTCCCCATAAACTTCCACCAGCTGGCGATGAATTTCTGCCGCGGACACATTTCTTGCATTCAAAAATCGAATAACTGCACGCACCTTGTGCCTGAACCACTGTTCCAGTCGAGCCGCCATGTTCAACCAGTGGTGCCATTTCTGTATAGTAGAATTTCCCTGGACTGGCCATAAATTTCCCTTTTTAGAAATATATATATTATATATATATATATATATATATATATATATGGGGGCTATGTTGTACTTACCTACAGTACTTTTAGTCTTCTATCTTATAAATTTGTTGTGTCATCCTCTTGAGATGGGAATCACAAGATTGAAATTGATAACAAGTTTTATGAATGAATGTCCACGAGCCATGTCTTCAATGCCTCTAGGCAACGTTTTACACGCATATGACGCACAAAGATGGAATGCGTGGCATATACATTTCATTATAAAAGAGATTGGGTATATCATCCTTTAGTAATGTAGAAACAGAATGTTTGTGGCCTATCATAACAGTAGCACCATCTGCTGCAAACCCATTCATATTATCCTTGTATGGTATATTTGCTTCATTAAATACAGATTTTATACTTTCATATAAATTCAAAGCTGTGGCACTTTCAACAGGGACTAATATTAAAAAAGAATCCTTTACACCTTCATTAGTCAAACTCCTAGTAACAAGAGCTAGATATTTGATGCAGCCCCCGTCAGTTGATTCATCAACAATTAAGGAAAATGGAAAATTTCTTAAGCGCTCATGCAACTCTTCACAAATATTTTTACCTAATACATTCTTAACTATGGATGTGCATTTCTGTCTTTCCATATTTAGTTTTCTTTCCTATTTCTGAGTCAGGACATACAGATTTAATTAAAGGAATCATATGATCAAGAAGACTGAATGGAAGATTATGCTCACTTATTAATGCTGCAGTTTAATTTCTCCCTCTTTTACCATTCTTTCATGCTCATTATGGCCGCTTGTACTTGGCATATCAAACACATTCGCCACATTTTTTAGAGAATTTATAATTTTTGCGTTTCAGTCCAGAAGCATGCTTTTCTATTTCTGATTTGCCAGCTTTTCCATCTATGTGGCATGCTTTACAGTGATAATACAGAGGCCCCTTACTACTTTCAGAAAGCCAAGTACTAGATTTTGGATCAGACTCCCGGTTTTTAACATATTTTTGTTGATACACTGCACGCTTTCTTTTAGCAGGTCTTAATTGTACTATTACAGTATCACTATCACTATTTAAATACATAATTATTCAGTTGGAAGTAATTAAAAAAACAGAAATCAACTCACTAGGCCTACAATATAACTTACTAACAAAAAAAACAATTTTCAATGATTTCACTACTCACAGTCCCGAGCATTTTTTAAGCTTTTCCCACTGAGCGAGTCAGAGCGACAAAGGCAGATCGGGAAGTAGGGAGGGTTTTAAGGCAGGGGTGTACTGCCCATTTCTTAACAACCGGTTCTGATACAGATAGGGGTGTAAATCGGTGATCGTCAATGGCGCGAGTCATTAAGCTAGGGGGTCTGGGGTGAGCGGTAGCTCCCCCGCGAGGGTTCCGAGACGGAGCCCCTGACGCCAATACATTTTAGCTTTTCCAAACAGCATTTTGTAACATTGTTGGCAGAAATTATTTAACAAATTCTTTATACTCACAAATGACATAATTATCTAAAAATAAACTAATTTTTCATCAAAAAATAAATAAATATTGAAACGACCACTGCTTGTGATACTACCTATATTTTTCTATAAAATCCTGAAAAAATGTAAAAAAATTTATAAATAAATTTCTACTGACTTAAATATTTGTTAAAAACAAACAAACGGTTCGGTGATCCAATCAAAATTTAACAACCGGTTCGGGCGAACCGGAACGAACCGATCCCACCACACCCCTGGATTAAGGATACTATGGATCCGGATGTTCCCTAATCAGGCCACCATCCCCGTGTGGTCTGAAATAACACTAGCATTATCTATATACAGGGTGGGGCACGGGAACCAAGTGTTTTTGGAATAATCAGGAAAATGATATTTATTTTTGTAAAGAAAATATATTGGTAGAACAACATTCGTAAGAACATAGCATTTCATGTCATAATAATCATGTACCGAAAATTATATCTGGCATATGATGTCCTTGGCCGTCGACGCATTGTTGAAGGCGTTTACGAAAATTGGCCTCCACTCTTCCCAGCAGGTCTCTGTTGATTTGGATGATTTGTTGACGGATCGCTTCCTTCAATGCATCTAATGTACGGGGCTTGTCCTCGTAGACACGTGACTTGAGGTACCCCCATAGAAAGAAGTCACATGTGGACAAGTCAGGGGACCGAGGGGGCCATGCAATGTCACCAAATCTCGAAATGAGATGGTTGGGAAACAGGGGGCGAAGAACAGCCATTGACGCTCTGGCGGTGTGTGGCGTGGCCCCATCTTGCTGAAACCACAAATGTCGACGAGCAATACGCCTTCTTCGTAACTCAGGGATGAAAAAGGTGTTCACCATCTCAATGTAACGCCCAGATGTTATGGTAACGGTAACCCCATTTTGTTCGAAGAAATAGGGACCGATGACGCCAAACTTTCCCACCGCGCACCAAACTGTAACCTTAGGGCTATGCAGCGGTTTTTCATGGAGTTGTCGCGGATTTTCAGCAGCCCAATACCGACAGTTTTGATTGTTGACGGCCCCATTAAGGTGGAAATGGGCTTCATCACTCATTACCACCATCATGTTTTCATTCTGCTCATAAAGTGCAAGCATTTCCTGTGCAAAATTCAGTCGTTCGGGGCAATCGTTTACATTCAATTCCTGCACCATCGCTAACTTGTATGGGTTGAAATGTAATTCTTCATGCAAAATCCGTCTAACAGTACGATTGCTGATTCCGAGTGCAGCTGAATGTCTCCGAGCAGAGCGGCCTGGGCTTTGCAACATCGCTTGTCTGACCCTTTCAACGTTCTCTGGAGTACGCACAGTGCGTTGCGGCCCCTTCGGTTTTGTTTTCATTATTGAGCCTCCTGTTCGAAGATTGTTAACCCAACGTAAGATTGTGTCACGATCGGGAACAGAGTCATTTCGATGAATGTTGAATCTGCGGCGAAACGCACGCTGAACTGCTGTCACTGACTCGCCACTCCTAACAAAATGATCATACGCGAACATGCGGTGTTCTAACGTCCACTGCTCCATGATGGCACCTGAAAGATAAAGGTGAGTGTTAGTTAAAGTTAAATGCTATGAACCCAGGAATGGAATGCTACCTACCGCACGCCCCTCCCATTCCTAATGGCCGATTACTAGCTATTCAAAAAACACTTGATTCCCGTGCCCCACCCTATATAAATATTCAATGTAAATTTCATATTTACATTTAGGATAAACAGTTCTAATTGTGGCATATGCGCGTGTATTATATGTATTTATATGGCTTCTAAGACAATGCTCCCAAGACAATTCTATTTTTACAAATTTTGAAAATTCCTTGTCTCCCAGTACCCTAAAATTTCATTTACTGGGCGACAAATTCTCTTCACTGAGTGACATTCATGTCGCCCACTCACTAGGTTAAAAAATGCTCTGCAACAGTCACAATATCTCTCTACGAGTCTACGACACGAGGACAAGATGAAACATGAACAATCAGCGACAATGACAAGTTTGCAACACGTATGATAAATTGGTTGCCAGATGTTAACATTCAAGACAATTCGATATCTTTAACATTATGTTATTTGTATTTATAAATTTTGTATGAAATTTTTCTCTAAGATTTATAAAACACTATTTGTAAAATAGAATATATTAGCGAACTTCATTTTTCCCTAGATTGCAATGATTTTTCCCCAAAATTCCCCTTTTCCCTAACAAGGTCAGAATTTCCCTAAAACAGGGAAATTTCCCTGTACTTAACAACACTGCGTTCAACGGACTCGTATAACCAATGTACGGTAGATGGCAGCCGAATCGACGTGCAGTGTTGCCAACAATGATTAACGAATTCACCTGATACAAACATAATCAATGTACGGGGCTCCAATAAACCTTAGCCCCTCCGCCCATGGCCTAAACCATTAGAGGTACAGTAAAACTAAACATACCTTACAAAAGAGAATTTAATCCTGCATTTAATGAAAAACAATTAAAACTTGGTGTTCCCGCCATTGGCTTCCAAGACAGCCTGAATTCGCTTTGGGTAGCTTGCCAAAAGTGACGTGAATAGATCTTGATCGTTACGCAAATTTGCTAAAACAGTTTCAATGTGTTGCGTCATTGTATCCTTCGAAATCGATTTGCTGCAGGTTCTTGAAACAAGAGACATTCAACCTTGTCCTTTATAACTGATCCAATGTGTTCACAGACGTTCAGGTCAGGAGAATTTCCTGGCCATTCTTCATTTCCAAAGAAATCGATCTCATGGTTCCGCAACAACTGTTGAGTGGCTAATGCCTTAAAGCAGGGGGCCTTATCGTGCAGAAGTGTGACCTGATCGACATCCATAACATTGTTTGGGTTTCTTAGAAAAGGAATGACATGCTGGGATAGAATAATATCACGAAAATACTGTCCATCCCAACTCTGACCATTTGGCTTCAGCACCCACATGAGCTTCTTTGCAGTGAACAAAACAAACACACCAACACAGTCTGGACTTTTTAATAATTCGCGATAATGTTCATTGTCATCGATTTCATCTGGTGTTGTGGCCCACACTCGATCATTTTGGTAGTTAGGCCGACGTGCTACGTAAACAAAAAATTTATCGGAGACAGCTAAATGCATGAAATCATCCACATCCCAATCTTCAAGATAATGGGCAAACCACATTCTGTCATCGATGTTAAGTTGAGTTTTTCTTGGCTTTGGAAGTTCATGCCAAGGCTTTAAACCTTGCCTATGAAGGTACAGTCGAATGATCTCACCACTAACGATCTTTCCTCTCAACACTTCGATCTCTCTAGAAAGTTTAGCACAGCTGTTTTTCCACTTACGCCTACCGCTTTCAATGATGTCCTTTGTTTCCTGAGAGAGTGGTAAATTTGGGCGCCCAGATTTGGTTGTATCCATTTCACATTCATCCAAAGTTTTATTCCAATTTCTTTTGGCGAAGTCCTCACTTCTTCGCAACTTTTTGGCAACCCATGAACGTGTTATAAAGGTGGCTCCAGCATCACGAGCTTCCCGAAATGTTATTGCTGGTATGCGATCTATCACACGTTGCCTCTCCGAATCACCAATTAATTGAGAAGCCATTATATTATCACTTTATCAGCTAGAGTAATTTTAATACCTGCAATAAATAAAGAATTTTATATATTTTTATAATCACTAAAAACTATTTCGATATAAGTAAACATGTAAGTTGCAAATTGGGGGGGCTAAGGTTTTTTGGAACCCCTTAGGTCCTTTAGTTACGAAATTATACGCCGTGTAAACTTATTTTCTGACCGCCTCTCGTGTATATATATATATATATATATATATATATACAGGGTGGGCGGAAAGGAGCTCCCTATTTTGGATTGGTAAAAAAATACGTATATTATCCATTTATTTCAGAAGAAATAATATGAAAAGGTAGGCATACATGGTAGGTTTTCTCTAAAATTCAATGTGGGCTCCAACTCTTTCCACCAGCTTCTGGAGCCGCCCAGGAATGGCGTCCACTGACTTTAGCAGGAAGTTCGCACGGAGTCCACGAAAGTCAACTCGCCAGGCAGCTCAGGAAAGTGGACTCTCCCGCTACTCAGTGCGAACTGTGCTGAAGAAGGAGCTGAACTGGCGTGCGTGGAAGCCGCATTACTGCCAATCTCTCTCGGACGAGGACTGCGACATTCGCATGGAGTTCGGGGAAATCATGCTGGCTTGGCATGAAGACTGGCCCCATCTCTTCCGCAACATCCTCTGGAGCGACGAGGCGGTGTTCCACGTCGGAGGCTTTGTCAACCGCCACAATTGCCACTACTGGGCAGGAGAGGATCCCATGGTTACCGCTGAAAAACGGCAGAATCAGTTCAGTGTAACGGTGTGGTGTGGTATGACTTCAGATCAGGTTGTGGGCCCGTTCCTTCTGCGCAACACCATGAATGCTGAGCGGTACCTTGCTATGTTGCGAAACGAGGTCTGGCCGGTTGTCAGCACATGGGAGAACATCGACGATCTGATATTTATGCAAGATGGCGCCCCTCCGCACTTCGCTCTTGTTGTCCGTGAGTGGCTGGATGCCCACTTCCCTGGGCGTTGGATGGGTCGTCGTGGTCCACATCAATGGCCAGCCAGGAGCCCCGACTTGACACCGTGCGACTTCTTTCTTTGGGGGTGGGTAAAGGAAGAAGTCTACCGCACCAAACCGAGGACATTGGAAGAACTGGAGGACCGAATTCGGGAAGTCATGTCCTCCATCCCGCCGGAGTTCCTGCTAAAGTCAGTGGACGCCATTCCTGGGCGGCTCCAGAAGCTGGTGGAAAGAGTTGGAGCCCACATTGAATTTTAGAGAAAACCTACCATGTATGCCTACCTTTTCATATTATTTCTTCTGAAATAAATGGATAATATACGTATTTTTTTACCAATCCAAAAATAGGGAGCTACTTTCCGCCCACCCTGTACGTATATATATATATAAATAAAAGACTAACAAATCTCTTTGCTTAGATCGGCCGCACACAGGATTGTCTTACGACTGACGACTTGGGTCGTGACGACTCGAATCGCGTATAATTTTACATTGGTAGAACAGGGGAGCTCCCATTCTGTCAATGTAAAATCATACGCGACTCGAGTCGTCAGTCGTCAGTCGCGAGACGATCCTGCGTGCGGCCGGCCTTTGAGTTACTTTACTTTACGGACGTTCCAAATAGTCTCGTAGACGATGAGAGCTTTTAATATTTGCAGCATAGCATTTACTTCTTCGTGAGATTTTCATCTGAAAACCTATTTGGGAAGGTTGATTTACCATTTTAAAACTGATTCGTTTCTATTTGGTTTTATGCATTTTTATATTATTATAAAGTAACGTATCGCGGATGTCTGCTCCATCGACCTTGTAACCGCACACACGCATTTCAATCTCAAGCCTGAAGGGGTTAGTGGTGTCACTGATGCGTGATTTGTCGGTTTTATTGACTTGACACCTCACCACTGCCTACAGGAAGGAGCAAAGCGTTGAGGAATTCGTGATGTGTTTGTTAATGTTTTTCAATGTTTTTTGGCTATGCTGATCTTCTCTGTTGTTCCGGTTTTTATGGTGTTTGCCGGAATGGTGCAATTTTTCCAGTTTTAATTCATTTTTACCATTTCCTTCGCGTCCTAAAATAAAAAAAAGCTTTTTCTCTTACCAAAGCGATATATATATATATATATATATGGATGAAATGAAACCCTCTTCTACGTCCAAATTATGTAGTGACCAGTGGTTCGGATCCCACGTAAAGCTGTACAGTAGGTCCCCTCCGTCATATGACCTTAAATGTTGCGAAGGAAAGTGAAGAACTCCATCATTATATCAGGCTGGGCCCCGTCTTGGGCTTGTGAAGAAAATTTCACCAAAAAAAAAATGGTAAACCCCATCTTTTGTTTGATCTAAAGAATTGACACCCGGTGTTGACCTCTCTCTCTCTCTCTCTCTCTCTCTCTCTCTCTATATATATATATATATATATAATAATATAATGTAAAGAACGACGCTTGTATAGAAGAACATTCCGCGCAAGATGAGGAATCTTGCGCGGAATGTTCTTCTATACAAGCGTCGTTCTTTACGTTAATTATACTGCGTGTTCTTTGCAGTTGAAATGTATATATATATATATATATATGCGGCATGCGGGAGGTGCCCCCCTCGGGGCATTGGTTTCTGCGCGTATGTAGGAGAATTACGACTTCTGACCGAGTGAGGCCCATGGTGTAGTGGTTATCATATCTGACCGGCAATTGGAAGATCTCGAGTTCGATTCCCGGGTGGTTACCTCATTTTTTCATTTGTTCGTTCTCCCTCCTCATCTTGCGCGGAATGTTCTTCTATACAAGCGTCGTTCTTTACGTTAATTATACTGCATGTTATTTGCAGTTGAAATATATATATATATATACAGTATATATATATGGTTGATCAAGATCAGTAATTTGAAAATAAGAAAGCGTTGAATGTAAATAATTTCACTGATGATTTGATCTCAAATTTAAAATAGTTTTCGCAATAAAATAGAAAAATAAAATAATAAAAAGCAGATAACATTTTTTTTTAAAAGTGTCTTTAAAAAATAAGAACCTATGAACCAATTTAATTATATGAAATATATCCAATTTTGAACATTTTTAATTTTATGAACAAAATATTGAAGTCCATCGGGAATTTTGTATTACAAAATGCGATATTCTCTTTTATCTTAATACGAAATAAACATAAACGAACAGACGAACAAACTTCACAGAAAATTGACTTTAATTTTTCCCGCCTGACGTTTATTTGTTTAGTATCCGTTCGAATCTCGCGTAGAAAACGACAGCTGTAAATGCACTCCATTCGAGGCCTACATCCGAATAGTGGGGTTATTTTTTATTATTATTATTATTATTATTATGTGTGTTTTTATGTATTTAAATCTGATTTTTTAAGAGTTCCGCGACCTGAAGAAAAATATTTTTAGTTTAATTATTTTTTTATTTACGGCTGCTCGCAATTTATCTGTTAAATGAAATAGACATTGGACTAAATTCCAGTTTAAAATTAGTTAATGTTTACCGGAAAAATATAAAATAATATTTTCTATGAATCGAATTAAAAAAGAAAATATTTCAGCTATAACTATTTTATTTTTTGTGTAGACCTAATTACCAATATCAGTTTTCTAAAAATATGAAATATAGAAATTAATAAGTTTACCTTGTGTTTTAACAATATATATATATATTTTGCAGTGAACACTCATTTGTATAGGGACCTACAATGAATAAATTATTTAATTCATTATTATTATTAACATTATTATTAATTTTATTACTAAAATCTACAACTAGTCTATCTCCAAGTACTCAAGATAGCGTATCTAGTATTACACCTAGTAGTGTAACTAGTTTCGTACCTACAACTACTGTTAATAGTATGCCAAGCAGTGACCTAATATTGGGTCCCAAAAGAAAGGAAAGTACGGTACGTATCGTCATTTTTCAAAATGTTTCAATTAAATTGGTAAAAAATTAAAGTAAATCATTGTTTTTCTTAATTTAAATTTATTATCTAAACTTACATTATTATCTAAACTTACCATTATTAAAATTATAATTAATAATTTGTGTTAAAATTAATATTGAACGAACACTTTTTATTTAATTTAATTTCATAAATGATCGTTTATTTTCGTTTCAGAATATTTCGTTCATTTTTTTCCATCATCCGTTATGAAGTTTAATTTTTGAATTATTTTTATTATTTATTTTAATTAATATAATTACGGTGACGATATTTTTTAAATCATAATTTTATAATTCACAAATTATTATTAATGACATATTTTATACAAAATTTATGCATGGAAACCTCGTTAGTGCGTCGACCCTCTATGTGCTTCTTGGTAATGATGCTTCGAACTGCTCTTACCCTGAATGGGTGTTTGAGCGGAGCGGTGCTTTCTGTAAAGCAATGAAATTTTTCTTCCTACTTTTATATTTAAGCTATTAACGCGTGGTCTTGGGCACGTTACCTCATTCTCTCTCTCTACTATCACTTTACAATAGATGGTATTTCTCCGTTATCTGCCTCATTAATTATTGAATGCCCGGTTAGGTGAACTGTATACCCTCGGCGATTGGTTAGGTTGTCTTGATAGTTTCGTTAGTTTTAACGAAAATATCACGACTTAACCTAACCAGTCGTCAAGGGCGTACAGTTGACGTAACCGGGCATTCAATAATTTAGGGGGCAGATAACGGAAAAGTACCTAATGGACACTGCTCTTCTGAACTCTCTAACTGCGTCTCCTCCTTTAAGGAGAGTACGCAGCACCAGACTTTCGATACATTCCTTTCCTGTCCAACTGTCTAACGCGAGGGTTAATCGGTATTTTCAATCTTTCATCTATTCAACCGGTCAACTGGAACAGTCTTCCTCAATCTATCTTTCCCCCTTGTTTATAACCTCCAATCTTTCAAATGCAGAGTGTGTACTGTGGAGACGCTCGTAAAACCTTGGACCCTGATTTTGACGCTCTTCTTCCTCCTCTATGGCCGGGGGGGGGGGGGGGGGGTTAGAGCCGTTTTTGCGGGGATTTGCCTTTGTTCCCTCCTTCCAGTATAAAAAATTAAGAATATATATGTTTTTATTTTTATATTTATACACATATTTTTTAACTAAAAAGTAATTTTCATTTAAAGATAGTGGCGGCCATATATATACATATATATATATATATACTACGGGCAGTCAATATATTTTGCCCCACCCTTTTTTCTTAGCTAAATAATAGGCCATGGGGCTGAAATGTCTTTTGGGCCGTAAGTTTGAACTTTCTGCGCGTCACATAACCGGATTTTTCCAGTTTGAACCTCCCCTCCTTGTATAAAACCGATGGTTAATGCAGTTTCAAAAATGGCGTCTGACAGTGATGTGCCTCGTAAACAGAGAGCTGTTATCGAGTTCTTAACCGCAGAGAAGGAAACAGTTGGAAATATTCACAAACGTCTACAAAACGTTTACGGAGATGCTATTGTTGATCGAAGCACAGTTGGACGCTGGTCTAAATGGGTGAGATCATCGGAGAGAGGGAGAGCCAGCCTCGATGATGAGCCATGCAGCGGTCGCCCGGCATCGGCTGTGACATCTCACACTGTGCAGCGTGCTAACAGCATCATTCGATCAAATCGGCGTGTCACATACAAGGAGCTATCACTGGAGCTAGGAATTAGTAAAGGGAGTGTGAATACGATAATTCAGCAACTGGGATACTCAAAAGTGTGTTCACGGTTTGTTCCTCGCGAACTGACTGAAGATCACAAAGCCCAAAGAAAAGAAATTGCTTCTGAGTCGTTGGTTCGATACGAGACAGAAGGGGATGACTTCCTTTCACGAATTGTGACTGGGGATGAAACTTTGGTACACCACTTTGAACCTGAAACAAAACGCCAATCCATGGGGTGGTATCACGCAGACTCCCCACACAAGAAAAAGTTCAAAATGGCTTCCTCTGCAGGAAAGGTTATAGCTACCATCTTCTGGGACATGAAAGGGGTGATTCTGGTGGACATTATGAAGAAAGGACAAACAATCAACTAAGAGGCATATACTGCTACCCTACAGAGACTCCAGAGACGTATAAAGCGAGTTCGATCGGAGACAAAACTGGAAGACGTCCTTCTTTTGCACGATAACGCAAGACCACAACAGTTTGCAAACAAGAGAGGCCATCACAAAAATGCGCTTTACTGCGTTACCCCACCCTCCATGCAGCCCGGAACTGGCACCTTCAGACTTCCATTTGTTTGGGCCAATAAAGGATGCTATTCGTGGAAGAAAGTTTCAGAGTGACGTTGAGGAGGTTAAGAGGTGGCTCCAGCGGAACCCAGCGGACTTTTACCAACAAGGAATAAAGGCCCTTGTTTCGAGGTGGAGGAAAGCCGGAGAAAAGGATGGAGACTATGTGGAAAAATAAAAACTTGTAAAAAAGGTAAGTAACTACTTGTGTACAAAATTTCTGGAACTTACAAGGAAACTTGGAAAGAAAAAAAACAGGTGGGGCAAAATATATCGAACCCGGGATCTTCCGATTGCCGGTCAGATATGATAACCATTACACCACTGGCCTCACTCGAATAAATGCCGTAATTCTCCTACATACGCGCAGAAACCAATGCGTGTTTGCAGTTAAAATGTATATAATGTTACGGCATGCGGGAGGTGCCCCCTTGGGGCATTGGTTTCTGCGCGTATGTAGGAGAATTACGGCATTTGTTCGAGTGAGGCCGTGGTGTAATGGTTATCATATCTGACCGGCAATCGGAAGATCCCGGGTTCGATTCCCGGGTGGTTACCTCATTTTTTCATTTGTTTCGTTCTCTCTCCTCATCTTGCGCGGAATATTCTCCTATACAAGCGTCGTTCTTTACGTTAATTATACTGCGTGTTTGCAGTTCAAATATATATATATATATATATGGCTGCCACTATCTTTAAATAAAAATTACTTTTTAGTTAAAAAAATATAATTTATAATTTATATTATAAATTCTAAATTCTAAATTTTTTAACTGACGAGGCTTTCGTACGTGGGTCATCACCACTGAAAGCAACAATGGTCTGTGTTAGTCTTTACAAAAGAACATCCATATCTGTATTCAATTTATTGCAATTTTCGTTAGTTTGTATTGCAGACACCCCCAGTTATTATCAGTCCTGGTGCATGAATCTTCAGGAGCAAGAAGCACCGCAAGTTTGTGTTTCCTCCCTAAGGCAGCGTAAATTTACCTGTATCAATCACAGTCGCACTCGTACTACCTCACGTTTATATATATATATATATATATATATATATATATATATATATATATATATATACACACCTCGTTAACCTCGTTGGAGTTCCGTGCGTCGGTCTCTCTTCACACGAATGTCAAGCTAGTAGCACCGCCTCTAGGCCTGGCTTGGTAGAGGAGCGAGTTGCTCTCTTGCGCTCTCCACCGCACAGCCAGCTACACCCGGCTCATCTAGTACCGTCCTAAGCCAGGCATCGTCTTCTCTTAAAAACTTCAACTTTGACCCCTGTAACGTTTCTGAGGTCCTTAGGAAGCTGGTTAAAAAGTCTTGGACCCCTGACAACTAAGTTATTTTTCTTCAGTGTTGAGGAGGTCCCTTGTCGGGCCTTTAATTTGGAAACACTACACATTCTGTCTTTCCTATTGTCCAGCGTTGTTTGGACGGTAATTGGGTTTAGTTTGAGGTTTGGTACCAGTTTTTCGATCATTTTCCATATGTAGATTATGGTATACCTCTCTCTTCTTCTTTCCAGGGAGTACAGATTTAGTTTACGTAGTCTTTTCCAGTAGTTGAGTTCTTTGCAGCCATCAATCTTGGCTGTGAAACGCCTCTGCGTTTCTTCGAGTTTATTAATTTCTTCCTTTTTATTATATGGGGACGTCAAAACTGAGCAGTATTCAAGTTTTGGTATAATCAGTGTTTTTAGCAGGGGAATCATTACTGTCCTGTCCCTTCTCTTGAACGTTCTTAGTAACTGTCCCGCGACTCTTTTTGCTTTGTTTATTAATATCTGATTTTGTGTCTCGAATTTGGCATCATCGGTCATTATTACCCCTAAGTCGACCGCTTTCGTGCTTCTCTGAATTTCCTGTCTATCTGGAGCATAATATGCACTCTGTTTAATTTCCTCATTTCTATCATATCTCAAGAGCTGAAATTTCTCGGTGTTAAATGTCATATTGTTGTCTTCTGACCATTTGTATATTTTGTTCGTGTCCCTCTGCAAGGCCTCCATTTCATTTACATCGCTGATTTTTCTACTGATCTTTGTATCGTCCGCAAAGGATGTTACTATACTGTTGCTGTTAACTCCAGTGTCTATGTCTGTTAGCATGATAATGAACAGGAGTAGGGCCAGCACTGTACCTTGTGGTACTGAGCTGCGTACTTCTGATTCATATATATATATATATATATATATATATATATATATATATATATTATATATATATATATATATATATATATATATATATATATATATATATATATATATATATATATATATATATATATATTGGAAATAAACTTGTTACTATGAAACCTGAATTGACAAAAGAAAAGCAAGACCAAAGCCCCAAATAACAACTATTTATTGACTAAAAGTTCAAACGTTTCGAAAACAGTTTCAATCTTCACTGACCAAAAGTTCAAAAAATATTATACTGTATAAGTAAATAAATTGTAAATAAATAAATAAATAAAAAAATCCAATGACAAACGTTTCTCCAAAACACGAAAATAAAATAAAGAAATTACGATGAATCTTGAAAAATATTAATTAAAGTACAGGGTGTTCATAATGTTTTATCACTCCAGTAAAATACTAACTGATTTTCATTTTGTTTTTATTTTCAGACCCATTTATGGCTTAGATGACTCGCCATTTCTTGGTTTATCTTTTACAGTTCCTGTTGTGAACAGTTTCTTTTCCCGTCTCAACAGAGTCCTTTTTGGAGTTGCTGCACGATTGAGTCGGTCCTGGAAGTCTGGACGAATATTTTCAATGGTTTTGCCATTACGTGGTCGCTCATAGACTCGGGTATTAGCCAATATGCGTTGTTCAATCGTATAGTTGCTGCTATCACACATTTCAAATGGGTTTTTAAAAAAAAACGAAAATCAGTTGGTATTTTACTGGGGTGACAAGACATTGTGGACACCCTGTATAATATACAATAATCTTAATATGGAGGAAACATTTCCCAGCGAGAATTTCGTAATAAAAGTTGGTTGGTTGTTTCGTTTTACGTCGAGACGGTGAGTAACGCCACCAGCTCTGAAAAATAAGACCCATTTAAAAGAGGAACTGGATCGAGCCACATACTGTACATTACGCGCGAGTCACTACACTCCTTATAAAGTTGTAAATCTCCGGTGGTACACGTTTAGAAGTAACTGGCTGGTTGGTTCTCATACGGTATAAAGTTTTGTGGATAATGAATGTTCTGAATGTTCCTGCTTGGATATTGGTTAATTGGTTGGCTCCATGTTTGTCAACCCTTTGTTTTAATTGTAGGGCTGTTTGTCCTATATAACTGGTCTTGCAGTCAGCGCATGTATACTTATAAACGAGAGAAGACTAAATAAATGTTGGTAATTGCGCTTTGTGTCTAATAAGATTTCTTATAGAACTAGTGTTGACACACACACACACACACACACACACACACACACACACATATATATATATATATATATATATATATATATATATATATATATAATTAAACTTACTCTGTGGCCAGTGGTTAATTTGTGCCGGAACGCACCGGAACGGCGTTCCAGCACTTATATTTGGCCTACCATTTTTTTTGTATAAAGTATTTCTTGCACCGATTGTTTCACTGAAAATATTATGAAACTGGAAATTGATTCTATCAGTTTCTATGTATAGTACTGTTATTTTTTTGTTCTTAAGGTTTATTAAATTGTGAAATTGATCATAAAGAGGATTGTGAAGCGAATACCTAAAATAAATATATTTCGCACATACTAAGTGTATGAAAACATTGGATGAGGTCTGTTAAATGAAACCGCCATGAAATAGCATCTCAGAAGCACCCTGATAACAAATTTTCTTGGGGGAGACCACCCAAACCCCCCCAAGCAGGAGGGGGATACTACCTCCCGTAACCTCCCTGCTGTCCGTGCACCGTACCCCTACCGGTCACGGCGCTACTGTGCGCTTCGCCCGCTGCGCGGGCTCGGTCGGTTGCTTCGCAGCCCCTGCCTCCGGCTCATTAGCGTTCCACCACTTCTTTTTTTTACGAGTTAAGCACTGCCTGTGGGTAAGAATAGTTAAGAAGCATTTATCTAGTGCATAACCCAGCTTTAAACTTTGAGTAAACGTTTAATTCTGGAACAGAGGGTACTGCCAAATTGAGCTGGCGCATCCTTAATAGAAACTTATTGACAATTCTGTGAAATTCAGAGTAGGATCAAGGTTAATGGTAAATAAATGTCTTAAATACTCAAATTCCTGGTGGAATGATATAACCAAGTGAAACACAGGTGAAAGGCACGGAAAGCTCTCGATATGATGTTTGAAATTTTAAACTGAAATGGTATAAGGAAGGAAAATATCAAAAAAACAACTGCGGTGTACAGAAAATTTTAGGGCTGTACCGCGAGAGACTAGTATAGTAAAGAGTTTTTTTCGGATGAGTCCAAATTGGATTTTTTTTGTACATGTATCAAGCAGTTAGTTCATCAGCCGCAGATTCAAAAAGAAATTAGATCCCGCAATGTATAAAAACTTTTGCGAAGCATACTGTGAGCTCCATAAATGCAGTAGCGGATCTAGGATTTTGGAAAGGTGTGAGCGGACCTTTACATATGTACAAATTGCACCAAAATAATGTTTAATTATATATAAATATAATTACATACATTGGAATTAAAAATACATACGTTAACCCTTTAAGCACCAACAGGCACATTTTTAGCGTTTACTAAAATGTAGTTAAAGACCAGGTTTCTGGGAATAAATATTGGAACTAATTTGATTGACGTTATCTAATCCATCCGTTCAAAGTATTACCTGAATCAGTCATTTAGAGAGAGAGGAAGATCGTGAATGTGAATACTACGCAAAGGGTTCACAAGCGCATTAACCTCGTGTCTACAAATGCTTACAACCATTAATAAATGAATATGTAAAGCTGGAAAGCATAATTTAATTGAGTATACGAAGAAAAATATTATTTTTATACCCAATTTCTAAAAATAAAATTGAAAGGTAAGTTGCCAGGTATTTACAAAGGTGGTGTTTACATTTTTATAATTTAAAAAAGTATGTACTTTTTGGCTTTTAGAAATTAAAAAAATTATTGTAAAAAATCTAGTATTTGGAAGGGGCACCAAGACTGACCAAAAAGGGCGCCAAATTGACAAAAAGGGTCGCCAAATTGACCAAAGGGGGAGTGCCCCCCCCCCCCCCCCGCGTAAATCCGTTAGTGCCATAATGGTATGGGTTTGTTTCAGTGGGTATTGCATTCAAAACATTGTATTAATCCAGTCGCGCGCGCGCGCACACACACACACACACACACACACATTTAGAAAATCCTTCGATAAAATATAAACAATTTTAGGACTACTACGCCATACGAGTAAGCTGTCCATCTTCTTTCGCAAGAAGCCTTTATCTTGTTAGCTATATATATATATATATATATATATATATATATATATACAGGGTGGGCCAAAAGTCTGGATCCATAGGAAAATATTTATTTAATACATAAATTACAACAAATGGTAAATACTTAAAATGAATATCAACTTTAACTCGTAAATGCGTATTTGTGATACTGTACAGTAGTTCGTACTCCAGTATAAATACTCAAATACTTTTTTTATTTCAGCCCAGAAATGGCTTCGAATCTAACAACAGAAGACCGGGTAGAACTTGTGCTCATGTACGCAAGACAGGGCGCTACACACAGAGAAGTTGCTACCGAATTCAATAGAAATCATCCTGATAAGCATCCAGTAACACATGCGACTGTTGGCAAGTTGTTTAAACGTTTCAAAGAAACAGGAAGTGTACATGATCGACGGCGTTCTGGTCGTCCAAAAACTGCAACTGATGAAAATACCTCTGCAATGGTATGTGAAACTTTAACGAATAGTCCAGTAAAGTCAACAAGAAGATTATCAAATGAAACACGCATCTCGAGAACGTCAATTCGAAGAATTATTAAAAATCATAAATTCCATCCCTAAGTGTGTCGATGTCAGAGGCCGCCAATTTGAGCATTTGTTATAATTTGTTGTTTATACTGGAGTACGAACCACTGTACAGTATCACGGATACGCATTTACGAGTTAAAGTTGATATTCATTTTAAGTATTTACCATTTGTTGTAATTTATGTATTAAAATAAATATTTTCCTATGGATCCAGACTTTGGCCCACCCTGTATATATATATATATATATATATATATATATATATATATATATATATATATATATATATATATATGGTGACTTTTTTTTTTAAACATGTTACTTTAAAAGGTTTATATTTTTTATGAGGTGAAATAGAATCCTAAATTTCTTACTGTACTTTCTCTACACATTGGGAATTAGTCCCGTAGCGCAAAACATGCTCTATGTGATGTCCTCTCAGCTCACGATACTCACACGATACTTTCGACGGAAGAGTCCCGTCCAAAAGATTTCCTAAACTTCCGTGACTTTTATCTGTCGGGGTTATTCGAAAGAGAAGAATGTTTAAACAGAAACAACGCACAACATCACAGATTTAAACAGATATAAAAAAATTGTGAACGTAAATTCGTTTAAACCCAAGTTCGAATTCCGATTAATAATGGCATACTAATAAAAATGTAGAATTAATGTATATTACTATCGTTTAGTAATTTCTCGTGTGTAATCTAAGATTAAAGACACGTTACTCGTGATTGTTCAGTGCTTATCTCTCGTGTATAATAGTGATTTTTTTTTTTTGTATGGTATTGATATAATGCCTTCAATAATGACCTTGCATATGTCATATCGATAATGATAGTTTAAGATTAATACACACTTTAACTATTAATAATACTTATTCATGATTTATGTATTATTAATAATAACTATCCATTTTATTTTTAATAAGAGCCCAGTAAAGCCTAAAGCTTAAGGGTCAAATTAAATAAAATAAATAGTCCAGCTTCACAATTATTTGTCATTGTAATTTGTAAAACTAATTTATTTATTTTATTATTAATTATTATTAATAAAAGTTATTGAATTCAGTTGAATTCAACTCAATACTCTGTCCAGAGTAGAGCCTACTGCAAAATTTAGTTGTTGGTGTGCAAAGAGTTAATAAACTTAGAGGATATCACATAGAGCATGTTTTGCAGTAAGGGACTAATTTACCATATGTAGAGAAGGTACGATAAAAATTTCATGTTTTTATTTCCGTTAAAAACATTTATATAGTGTAGCATGTTTTAAAAAAAAAAAAAAATTCACCTTTTACGAGGTCCTTTCTTTTTCAGCCTGATGTTATTCGATCTCGGGGATATCCTGCAGAAATCCACCACGCGGAAACTGAAGATGGGTATATTCTCGAACTACACAGAATACCCCACGGGCACAACCATACCTACGGAGAAACCAAAAGACCCATTGTCTTTCTCCAGCACTGTCTGTTATGTTCTTCCTCCGACTGGGTGATAAATACCGAAAATAAAGCCCTCGGTGAGTATAACTGGGTATGCGTAACTGGGTACGCATGACATCGTTAGGATTTTAGTATTGCGCGGTAATTCTTATGCACACAACTTACATTCATACATGCACACGCACACACATATCATACGTACTGTATATACCATAAGTGGACCTACATACGTACAGGGGGTAACAAAAATAAATAGACACCTTCGTCTTTTTCATAGTCTTTCTATTTGATAATAAAAGTCAATTAATAATAAATAAAAAAATTATCGAATCATTATAATTGAAGGGATGTTCCTTTCCCCTTTCAATCACGTAAAGGTGACACACGTTCTGGTATTCCATTGAGAACGTTTCCCATTTCTTCTTGAGGACAATCACCGTAGTGTCTATTTACTTTTGTCAATTCGGTGTATACAGGGTGTCCCAAAAGTCCTACTCCAAAAACTAATATCACGTTTTATATATATATATATTATGGGGGTGGGACTTCTGAAACACCCTGTATACACTATCGAGAACCACGTCTGACAGTGTTAATTCACCCATGCAAAGGTAACATCAGCTATTTAAGCCTGCTTTCATAAAAAATGAAGAAGCGAAATTAGGTCAACTATCGTATGGCTTGAATTAATCATTTGGGATTAACTGTCAAATATCAATCCTATTTTTAGGTTGTTGCGACCAAAGCCTACTTATACCCAGTCAATTCATGCTTCTATAAAATTTCACACACTTTTCTGAGAGCGACAATCAGCGAAGTTAAACGAGATTGGGTCTGGGGAGTAGTTGAATAAGGGGTCCGTTCTCTGCACTGCACCCAGATTATGTAGCGATCCGCGTTGTTTGAATACCACGTAAATTTGTAGGTCCCCTCCGTCGTATGACCTTAGATGTTACGAAGGGGGTTAAACATTTAAACATTTTTTTTTCTGATAGCGAGAAAAGCCAGCCGGTTAACAAATTCCCCCCACCCCACCCCCCCAAATTTAGCCATCAAGATTTTGAGCTTCGCATCCAAGGCAAAATTTGTGAAGCTCTATTTGAAATTTAAGTGTCTCGTGAATTATTAATTGTTGCTTGTTGTAAACTGTATTTTTGTGACTTTAATTTTCTGTTCAAAATCTTCTATATCAATTTTTTTTTTATTATTTAATGTTATCTTAGCTTGGTTTGGTCAATGCTGGTTTTGATGTACTGTAACCAAAAGAGGGTCTTAGAAAAATTTTCTTTCGTGTGATATGATCTCTTTTTTTTTTCCCTTCCTATCTAAAGTTCAAAACCTCATCAAACTGTGTCCCTATCCTCTAGACACAATTTTAAACCTTAAATAAAAGAAAAATAAAGATCATATTTACAGAAACATGAACATTTTTCTGAGACTCTCGTAACCAAGAACGTTATCTATGTGCATCTAACACGTGTTTTACTCTGCAAAGGAAGGTCATTCCTCGTCCACTCGTTAAAAATTCTTTAAAAATCGTGATCCACTCGACGTTCATTTCTTTCTTCATGTAAAGAAGTAGAGCAATGAGCGACTGAGCTCATAAATGAAATTGCGCCCACACATATCCCACCCCCATTTATTCCCCCCTGTTTCTTCAAAGACTCTCCCCCCCACCAAAAAAAAACTCTCAAATGGTCAAACATCAACGCATCCGCTAAGAGAACTCAGCAGTCTTCAAAAGAAACTCTTTCGTTTTTGACCAGTAATAGAGTTTTATGAGCCAACCAATTTAACGTAAAAGAGAATGTCCGTTATAATTTATATACGCCACTCATTATGAGTTTAAACGTTGTTTTATACCCTAATTTTTCACTTGTCCATTTTTTAAGCTCCTTTAAACCAACAAACGTATATCAGTTTTAGCCATGCTCGTCTACCGTATTATTCTTGAATATATTTTGGTTCACTCGACGAGACGCCGGACCACAAAAGATTGCCCAATTCTTTGAGATTGTATAATCTTGTCGTTAAAGTCATTCATTTTTTAGGGGAGTCTATTTTAAAAATTTATCGCATATATCAAATACTTCGATCGCTTTCTGCTCCCAAAATTAATATCGAACTCCGCACAGCGGAGCCAGAACTACCTTCCGATGAAGCGGGAAGAGGCGTGCCAATGTGACTAATCAAGTTCTCTCTGAGTGATCCAATATTTCTTATATCAGGTTTCATCTTGGCTGACAAAGGTTACGACGTGTGGTTGGGAAATGCCCGAGGAAACACTTACTCCAAAAGACACAAAGAACTTTCATCCACAGAAAAGGAGTTTTGGAACTTCAGGTCAGTCCTGGAAGGTTATGCGACGTCATACCCAGTCGTCAGGCGATAGTGCTATACAAATAGTTTTTAATACTTTATGTAAACGAAATAAGGTTGCCTACTGGTTATGTTTACAGTGGGTATTTAATATACTGCCTTCTTCAGTCACTTGAGAACGAATCGTTAATTAATTTTTAAGTGCGGAATGTACAGACTCTTTGGCCTAAGTTATATTCTCTTCAGTTTGTCCCAGACTTCTTATGTCTACCCAAAAACTGCGTCTACATTTTAACATAGTCTACTGAAAGTGAGTCAAATCCAAAGAGAGAGACGCCAATTCTGCAGCGGATCGAACAAGACGTTATCTCTTTATTTACGTTAACAAACTCTTCATATTGTGTTCTACTCTAAGAAATTTTGCAGCTGGGACGAGATCGCGTACTACGACATGCCCGCCAGCATCGACTACATCCTAAACAACACCAACGCCACCGACCTCAACTATATCGGCTTCAGCATGGGCACGATCGTCTTCTTCGCCATGATGAGTGAGAGACCCGAATATAATGGAAAGGTAGGCGAAAACCAGAAGCCAAATGTGGTTGTTAAAAAGTTTATATATAACTTTATCTCCATACTAAATGCCATGGGGGTGATATGACTGAGAGGCCCTACAGCTTAACGTGGGGTCCGAACCACTACCCCACCAAGGAAGATCAAGAAGAAGCACCTTAATTCATTTAATAGCAGATTCGAACCAAAGGATTTCAAATTAGCTAACGGTGCTTTCACCAATAAGCTACTCTGGTAGTTAGAACAAACGCTAAAAGAAAGCGAGCGGATGACACAGAATTCGTTGTTTGGTTGTTCCGTCTTACTTCCTTCGTCCACCAGAGGGCACTGAAACGGGCGATAATGCCACCAACCAGCGAAAGAAGAACTGGATCCAGCCGAATACATTACTCGCAGCGAGCTCGTCACTGCACCGCATTCCCCATTTCTCAGACTGGCTTGGCATAGTACATAGCTGCGATAATGATTAAGGGATTTCAATTTGAAGCGTTGACCTGAAATTTGTAGTTTAAATTATGAATAAGAATTAAACTTAAATCGTAAACTCAAATCACAAAGAAATCGCCATTACCATTGCAGTATATTCACTCATGCCATGATTTCATAATCAATAACTGTTGTTAATTAGGTTTGGTTATACTGTAATTATATTTTACCTGTAATAAAATTAAAATCTGTTTACTGGTATTAGTTTCGCCTTTACGATGAAATAATTTTGAGCATTTTTTAATCCTTGTAATAGAGGAGTGAATTAAGGTATCGTAGTGCCCAGGGCACCCCAAAAAAGTGCAGGCCTCATGATTGCTGATCTTGCTTTGTTTCTGGGAGGGATGAAATACCGAGATGTTCTTACTAAAGAAAGATAATAAATAATAAAATTAAAATGAAGGTGAATAATAATAGTCTAATAATACTACTACTACTACTAATAATAATAATAATAATAATACAGCACGAAAAAATAACTTCATATAGTAAAATGGAGTAAAGTACAGGGGTCTGGGTCTGGGCCCCATAAGCCCATTGGTTAATCTGGCCCTGAGAACAGGGTCTCCTTCTTACTAGCGGCATTAGGCGGAAGTGATATCATTATGTACCTCCGTGAGCAGTCATCTATTTGCACGATACCCACCAGTAGGGTATCGACGAGACCGAGGTCTTTGATCCAATTCACTATTTAGACGTTTTGTTCGACATTTTGTGATATCTTCACTCAAAATATAACCTCCTAAATTTAGAACTTATAATTTCTTTTGAAGGTGCATTCTAGAGGAAGTTTTTACTTCTTTTGGATAGCAAAGTTTCTTGTCAGATGTAAATAACATCTTTTAATGATACGTAACTTCTTTAGATAGAAGAAATGGGCTTAAAAACTTCTTTTTGGAGTGATTTGAGACAATAGAAGGTAATATTTCTTTATATAGAAAGTTGCTTGAAGTTTTTGTTTTCTGTGGAAAGGAGGTTGGCTCAAATTTCTCATTAAAAATATATACGTATATACGATATAGTCACCTTCCAATCATACAGTCAATCTAAGGTTTGAACCTGGTAAATCTTATCATTTAAAATTTGTAAATTAACTTAACCCGTAAAAGAAAATGTCCCACGTTAAGTTACGTCTTATTTACAACATTTTCATACAGTATTTTTCATTGATGTGCGTAAAATTTCCATGCTGGTTAACCTGGAACGTCTTCAACATTATAAAATTACATCTATAATTTCAACCCCTCGGAACATGAACAACAGACTCTTTAGGAGTTTCACCCTTGGCGATACTTCACTTAGGGTTTAATTTTATAAACAATCGGTAACTTAATGACATTAAATCACACTTTTCCAGGTGAGGTTAATGGTCGCATTAGGTCCAGTGGCCTTTCTGGAAAATATGGGTGGCCCTCTCGCGCTTTTGACGCGGTACGCCGGTCCAGTTAAGGTAAGGGATGTAAAATAAATTTAATAAATGCACTGCACACCAATTAGGCCTAATTTTAAAGTCAATTTATGCAGCTTCATTGATGAATCTGTACATATTAAATGTTTACTAAGCTCGTTGTATATAATAATTTGAGTTAAACGAGTTAAGAATATATTTCTGTGCATTAAGTGTGATGTTAAATTCACGCTAAATTAATTTATATTAGGTCAGATTAAGTTCAATTTCGTTAGGTTACGCTTGGTTAGGTTAAATTAGTAATTTTTATCGAAAATCTGAAATATATGTATGGGTTAGGTTAGTCAATCTCAGTTAAAATACTAAACAAACTTTTTATTTTCATTTGACATCCAAATAAGGTCGATCTGGAATAGGACCAATTTCCATAAGTCATACGTCGCCATTATGAATTCGATTTTGTTCGAAATTTAAATTTTGCGCAGTGATACTTTGAAGAATACGCCAAAAGACGACCGAGTACATAATAGAGGAAAGGTTGAAGTTTATTATGGCAACGGAAAACGGAATTTTCGCCCGTTGGCTCATTCGTCATTGCGTTGCGCGACGCCTCATATATATATATATATATATATATATATCAGTAGCGGGCAGTCAGGGTAAGCGGTGCATGCGCCACCTACCCAGTTAAAGGTCAAATTACAAAAAGTCAGTATATTATTACAGTAATCGAAAATTAATATAAAGTTATGATGCTTGTATAATACAGTATATATTTGCAGCTACCGCTTACCCTGTGGACAAACCCACCGCACGCCACATATATATATATATATATATATATTATATATATATATATATATATATATATATATATAAGACAAATAGATAATACCGTGGTTTATGTTAATTCCACTTTGTACTTTGTAACAAATCACTTGGGATAGTTATCAATGCCTTCGCTAAAAAACAATCCTATCCTATAATTTTAATAATAATAATAATAAGTTTCATATTCAGTCCTTTACAGATTTTGTAGGAATTCATGAAGTGTTACCCGGAGGGATTCTTCTGGATCTGCTGACCTCGATTTTATGCGACCCAGTCATAACGAATGTGGCCCCAATCTGCGACAATATTCTGCTTCGATTGATAGGACTAGACACAGATTTGATGAACAAGGTTAGCATTTTTAGTGATGAGTGTTAAGTTTCACATTAGTGGGTATTATACCCTAAGAAATTATAGACAAGTTAAAATCGTCGATACACATTCCTGTACATGGGTTAGGTTAGGATAGGCTGGGATAAATTAGGTTATTTTTATTATTATTATTATTATTATTATTATTATTTTATCCCTATATCTCTAAGCCTGGGAAATGCACAAACTCATTAACTGCATAAATAACTCTATAGAATTGAAAACAAAACCTAAGTTACATATTTTTTATATCATGAGCGTAGCCAGACATTCCAAAACTATCCGCATGAGGGCGTGAAAATCGAAAATAAATGAAAGTCATAACAAAATGTATTAAGACGTTTTATTTATAAACAAATGAATAAATAATAAAATAAATAGATAAATAAATAAATACACAAACAAATGAAATGGAGTACTAGATTGGTTGAAATAAAATCACTGATTTGATCTAATCAAAGTCGAGTGGAATGTGACGGAATACAATTGCATCAAATTCCTTGAGGATTGTGTTGACGTCGACACTGACGTCCTGGTAAATATGAAACAGGGTGAGGCTTTCTCTCGGGATAAGCAGGGCCGGATTAAGACCTTTAGAGGCCCTAAGCACTTAAAAGATTTTGGTGCCCCATATATATGTAATTCAAAATATAAACAAAAATAAACCATAAAATAAAATTTTATTTTTTGAAATGAAACAAAACTTACAGTAAGATGGAAAATAATGTTTATTTTTGTATACTTCCACTTCATTTATATTTGAAAAGTTTTCTCCTACTTTTTTAATTGCAAAGTCTTTGATCAGATCCTCAAAACTAATCTTACGTAACACATCTGCTTCTATACTTAGTAGAGATAAGGCATCCAGCCTGCCTTGTTGCATAGTTGTTCTGTTGGTATTTTTAATATACTTCAACTGAGAAAATGAACGCTCAGCTGAGCAATTTGTGACCATTAATGTTAAAAATATACGAAAGGCAATTTCTACATTTGGGAAGGCACACTCAATATTGTCTTCTACAATTATTTTATAAAGTTCAGCATGACTGAATCTTGTTTTTACATTTACTATAGCACACCGAAAATATTTAATCTATATGTATTTTTAATATGGCGCTCAAAGATTTGATATAAACAAAATAATAACGCAAAGCGTAAAGTGTGTGATTACAACGAAATATATTTATTCTCTCAAAAGGGTTGTTGTTCACTACAAATTCAAACAATGAAAAAAAATAAATACTATATATGAATATATATAATTCAGTTTTCAACAGCTTATAGGCTATAAGCCGCGATTATAATAGTATAATAAATCCATGGTAAATCCGACAATGGAAAATTTCTGTGGTGCCCCCCTTCCCTTGATGCCCTAAGCACGGGCTTATTTTGCTTAATGGTTAATCCGGCCCTGGGGATAAGGCACGCATCAACCGTTATTGTGAGAATGTTTTGCTTACTAAAGTTGCGCTTATAAACATGTATATTTGAGATGCATGTTCGTACGAAAGGGTAGAATTGAAATGCAGAACTTCTTAATGTAATTATGTAAATGAAAAGGCTTTATTTGGTAATCGGTCTCAATTTTTTTTAAAATTATACGCACGTGCCTATAATACGTACGCCTAGTTACTCCACTGCATACATACATACATACATACATAATCTACACAACAACCCATTTCCCATTCTGAATGAGGTGGGCACGAGCTCGAGAGGGAAAACATTCGAGTACAGTACGAGTAAATTACACACACAAAGACACGAAGAGACCACCACTGGGAATAAGGCACCATCCCAATTTTCGGGATTCAGGGGCTACGTCGTGCCCAACTCGAAACACTGCTTCCTATTAGATCAGTGAAGGTAAATGACGTTGGGTTTGTTAAGTAGCTAGATGGTCAATCGTCCTCTGAGTTCAAATGATATAGCGACCCGCGGTTGCGGGTCCCCTCCGTCACACGACCTTTGTCGTTACGAAGGAGGATAAACAGACCCAAACAGTATTGCCATTAGGGACCCAATGTTACTTTTCACGACAAATGGTTGGGAGTGTACCCCTCGTGATACGTCAGGTAAAACCCATCTGCCCTAAGTTTTGACAGTGAACTATCACACCAAACAAGCGTGTCACATTCATACATCAGTGTTGGCACCGATACCCCTTAATCTAAACCTACTGCTGTGTCCACACTCAAGTGCCTTCTTCTTGCCAAAGCTCTAGGTTTGACTGTAATGTAATAAGATTCATTACTTTATAAAATAATAAATATAAATTAGGTCACTAATATTATCAACGATTTTTTCCTTTTTTTTTTTGTTAGAAAAATTTCGTAAAGAAATATTACACTAAATATTCTTTGTTCACGTTTAGAAACGATGAATGATACTATAATTTTTTTTAATATTTTGCTTCCTTTAAATTCCATCTCGTGCAGAGGCTTCTACCTAAAATTCTCGCTCATACGCCTGCAGGAACTTCTGTTCAAAATATGATTCATTTTATGCAAGCCAAAAACTCAGGTAAATTGTGAAGATCTTTTGTCATTTGTTCATTATGGTAAGGACGATGCATTATCTTCAGCTAAATGAGCTAAGTCAGTAGTTCCCAAACTATGGTCCCCGGATCCCTGGGGGTCCGTCGGCCTTTTTCTTCATGGGGTTCGCGAAAATGTTAGAAATATAGTAATTAATTGGTTCATTTTGCACATTATTTCTAAAAAGGCGGCCGACAGTTGAAAAGCAGCTCAGGTAGTCCGTCAGGAGGAAAAATTTGGGAACCACTATACGTTAAACAACTCTGCATTTTTCTGTGCAACTCTAAAGAGAGAGAAGATCCGCTGACAACCATGGGCGGATTTATGTATAGGCAGAGTAGGCACCCGCCTAGGGCGGCACATTTTGTCGTATTTCAACATAAATAGGGCAAAGAAAACAAAAATAGAAAATAAATAAGTTATAAGCACTAGCAAATTAAATGGATTCATAAATAAGTTTTAAAATAAAAAAGAACAGCAGCCTCTAATACCAAACTAGCAATATCAAATGGCCTAACCAAATTAGGTTAGGGCAATCTACCTTCACCTTTGTTAAGCTATGAGTTGATGCTAGGTCTTAGACCACAATGTAGGCCTAATTTGTTTGACCCAGCTTAATTTACGGCGTTTACTTCTAACTGGGTTAAAAACACAATTAGTCACTTACTGAGTGTTATTAAAGAGTCCCTCTTCCTTTTTGTTTAATTGTTGAGATCTTCTTCCGTAGTTTTTTCTTCTCCCTTCTCCCGTTCACTCTTGTCGCCCCGTTCCTAGTTTTCGTTCCTCCCTGTCCTTTTCTCGCGGGACTTTTCTCCACCAGCGTCCTCTTGGTTTTTTTCGGTTGGTTGATCGGTAATGTATATCTATTACCGAGCACGCTCTTGTCACACAGTATATAAATACTAGTGTGGAGAATAACTCTGGTGAGCAACCAATTGGTTTCATCCACCCAGTTATTGACATAAAAGGAATTTAATAATTGTTAGATTAACTACCTACCTACTCAATGAACCATTTTCGTTACCTCCCAACTACCCACACATCAGTTTTCCATAATAACCTTTCATAAAGAATAGTGCTAATAACTTCAAATTATAATTGTTTTTAGCTAATTATACATAACTATCTTTAAATCAGGACGGTTTCAGATGTACAGCTACGGACCTTCTGGTAATAGAAAAATGTACAAGTCCAAGTTTCCCCCAAGTTACGATCTGAAGAAGACCAAAGTCCCTGTAGCCTTATTTTGGGCTGCAAATGACTGGTTTGCAAACACGAAGGTACGTAATTTTTAGATGAAAGGACAGAATATTATATGGAAACCGAGTCTTAAACGGAAGCACTCAGTAAATGCGTTCGGTTTTCATTGATCACCGCTGCTTCACTGCGGTACGACTACAACCATAGGCATATGAGGCGGGGGGTCTCGAGGGGCGGCAGCCCCCCCCCCCCCCCCCTCGAACTAGGGAATTGAGCATTTTTAGGGCAGATTCAGGGCAAAATTTTATCTCATTTTTATAAATTGTAATGTTTTTTATATCAAAACGGCTTTAATATATGTTACTCATACTCTAACCTTTGTGTTATTTTATGCTACACATAGTGCTTATGCGGAAATCAGGGCACCCTGAAAATTTTTAGGGCAAAGTGCCATCCCAGTAAAGTGCCATCCTATACTCCTATGACTACAACAGAAAAGAAAACAGTTTTGTTGGATACTTGGTAAGAGATAGTTACCCATCTGATTAAGGCACGGAAAAGACTAAAAGAGGGTCTTGGCGAGAGGAAACTTGGAGAAGTAAGACAGTGGAAAGGAAAATATTCTGAAGGCATGTTAAGTAAATATTCTCAATTGCGAGAAGTTGATTTGAGGGAGTAAATTCACAAGGAGAAATAAATCTATTAGAACACACGCTTTCGACCAATCACCAGGTCTCCATCAGGAGCGACTGAGAAGTAAGAAACAGGTTAATATTTAAAGAGAGTGAAACCGAAGGAGATTGAGGAAGACCAAAAATTAAAAACTGTGAGGGATTCATGGAATAGAAAATAATAATAATACTAATAATAATAATAATAATTACAGTAGATAATAAAAGGACGTTCCTAAAATAAGTTGTTTAGGATTTAACTGTTGGAATTTAGTATGTGTAACGTTTTTAAAAATCCTGTCAACGGGATGAAAGCTACTGTAGGGGATTGACTGAAGTTAATTAAGAAGATGCTTAATAAGAGCGGATTCAGTTATTCTGCGGGAGTAGAGATTACAAGATTTGTAGACCATAACATTAACGTAAACTTCTTCTTGAGAAATTATTTACATAAATTATTGATAATTCACTGGAGAACAAAAAAAATATTTTTTCTTGGTGCCTGAGATTTTAGACCTTATTCTGAATATTTTCATGCCACTGATTCAGAAAATATCATCCATTTTGTTCTAGCAGCTCTAGTTTTTGAGATATTGCATACGTCATTACCTACTTTATTACCCTTCTGGAACGGTATTATGAGTTGCTCGTAAATCTAAATGCATCTGTATAATTAAATTGTAGCTATGATTTTGCTGATGTTGCTGTTTTGCATGTGTATTGTACATGTACTAACGTGAATTCTTTCCTGTTACAGGTGTTGACATGGCTTCATCACGAAGAAAGTGTTTAAATCACCCAGATGTGTTTTGTTTTATCTGCGGAGAGTACACGTTCATTGAACAGAGAAAAACTATTACTGATTTTGTGAAAAAAAGCTTATTTTGCCTATTTCAAAGTACAACTAGGGGACCAAGATAAGCCATGGGCTCCTCATGTTGTGTGTAAAACGTGTACGGAGCATCTGCGGCAATGGACCAACGGAAAGAGGAGGTACCTGAAATTTGGTATACCAATGGTATGGAGAGAACAGAGAAACCACAGTGATGACTGTTACTTTTGTTTGGTGAATATAAAGGGCATCAATGGACGTAACCGGAGTAAATGGACGTATCCTGACATAGACTCAGCTAGACGGCCTGTTTCACATTCAGATGAGATACCTGTCCCATCATTCAGCCATCTTCCAGAGCTCCCTCAAGAAGATGATGAATCTGCTACTGACAAAGAAAGCATATGTGGGCAAAATGACAGTGATTTCGAAGGACCGTCATCAGTTGCAGAAGGTTTTAGTCAACACGAATTAAACGACCTCATAAGGGACTTAAGTCTTTCGAAGAAATCGTCTGAATTGTTAGCTTCCAGGCTGGGAGAAAAAAATTAACTGCTGCCGGGAACCAAAATCACGTTATATCGCGACAGAGAAAAGGATTTACTGCCCTTCTTCTCAAAAGAAAACGATTTAGTTTTCTGCAACAATGTGCGCGGATTGCTGATGAAAATGGGCATATCGGAATACACACCAAGTGAATGGCGGTTATTCATAGATAGCTCCAAACGGAGCCTAAAATGTGTTCTTCTACACAACGGCAACAGATACAGATCAATCCCAATTGGTCACTCAGTCGGTATGAGAGAAGAGCACGGGACAGTCGCCCTAGTCCTAGAAAAGATATCATACCGAGACCACCAATGGGTGATCTGTGTGGATCTGAAGATGGTGAATTTTCTCCTGGGTCAGCAGAGCGGGTACACCAAGTACCCGTGCTTTATATGTCTCTGGGACAGTAGAGCTAAAGATGAACACTGGGTGAGAAGACAGTGGCCTCTGAGAGAAAACATGGTGGTTGGAGAAAAAAATATCATCAAAGAAGCTTTGGTTGACAGAGAAAGGATCATATTGCCACCACTGCACATCAAACTAGGTTTGATGAAACAATTTATAAAGGCTTTGAACAGAGATGGGACGTGTTTTGGCTACATATGTAGAAAATTTCCTGCGCTGAGCATGGAAAAGCTGAAGGCAGGTATTTTCGATGGACCGCAAATCCGGGAACTCATGAAAGACCCGCGTTTCCAAGATTCAATGGACAACATTGAGGCACGTGCGTGGTCATCGTTTAGTATGGTTGTGAAGAATTTCCTTGGGAACTATAAGGCCGATAACTACGGTGAACTAGTGGAGAATATGCTCTCTTCTTTTGTAAACTTGGTTGTAAAATGAGCATCAAACTGCATTACCTCCACAGTCATTTGGATCGTTTCCCAGACAACCTCGGTGATCTAAGCGAGGAACAGGGTGAACGATTTCACCAAGAACTAAGGACCATGGAAGAACGGTACCGCGGACGATGGGATACTCACATGATGGCAGATTACTGCTGGAGCATCCAACGCGAATGTCCTGGCACATCTCATCGCAAGAAATCTCAGAAACGCGGTTTATGTGAGATGTCTCAATGAAAGAACTTTTTTTGCCGTTCGTGTCTCAAGCTTGTTTGAATTTAATAAATATTTTTCGTACCTTATGCTTGTTTGATGTTAATACACTATTTTTGCTGACATTCATCATACTTTTGTATTCAATTGACAACAACAGTGATTGCCAGTCAGCAATTATATAATATTATATACATTATATAGAAATATATATAGATATATATCATACCTTGATAAGCAGAGCTGATGGAAAAAAACTAATGTCATTTTTAGAATCAGCGACCTCAATATACCCAGAAACAGGTCTAACATCTAAGTCACCAAAAGTTGTGTTCCCCAGTGAATAATTAATTCACTACAGTTTCTTTTATGAACACCCTGTATAAAGAGTAAGGTTTTGCTCTCGGTTAATCCACAAAAACAGAAGTAATGAATGGATTTTTACAGCTTTTCATTACTCACAGTATAAACCTAATCCTGTGTATTATTATTATTTAGAGATTGTTTTTAAATATCTGGGAAACATTAGACCAATCGACTCGAAACTTGGTGCACAGTTAGGCTTGTCAACTTTTGGGTTTTCGTTGTTAATTTCTGGTTTTATTTCCAAAGTAAAATCGGAGACAAAACCTTCGGCTCTCAATTTATGTGACAATAAAATAAAATAAAAATTTTCCTTAATACGATTACATATATTTTTTTGGAAAGAAGTTACTCAGGAACCGAAATTGCAGCTAATAAACGTCTGCGAACGATCAAATGGCACTGTTTAATTTTTATCAGTCGCGTCGACTCAGCGATCGAGCCTAAATCTCCGTTTTTTTTATTTTAAAATTTGGCAACCCTGTGCACAATGTACACGGTGATTATTTATAGAGATAGCCGATTCTAGTGAGTTTATGGGAAGTTGCTGTTGACATGTGGGGCTTTGCCGTGACCAGCCAATAAAAACTGAGACAGTCCTTCCACAACGGGTGAAGTGGGGAACCCGTTTTCGCTGCTGGGGAACCCGTTTTCACTACTGGAAAGGAATATTTACAATCAATAACGTTTCCTTCACGTTGTTGATTTATTGTGAACTTGGGTTCACAATAAATGCTGAAATTACACACTGCCACTTCCAGTATACAAATTTGGACGCTGAAACGTGGAATACTTTACTGTAACTTCAGTAGCACGTGAGAACTGAACTGTAGGCTTTTTCTTGCCTCGTAAGAAGTGAATTACCGTTTTGCCAAATTTCACGTTTATCTAAGTCAAATTTCGCCTCTTACTATACAATTGTTATCGCTTAACTGTCAAAAACTTATACAATCAGTGTAATATGTTTTTCATTTGCGGAAAATATCCCCACTTTTGTCTTACTTCCTCGTATTAATTTTTATTATTATTATTTTTAGGACGTCGCCAAACTTCGCAAACTTCTTCCAAATGTGATTTTTACGAAAGAAGTTCGGGACAAATCTTTTTCCCACGTTGATTTTCTCTGGTAAATTTTTTTTTGTTTGTGTTTTATAAAAATGTTTTATTAATTGTAACATAGAATAAGATCAGGAAAACGTTTTGAGATTAAAATGATTTATCTTGTTATTAGAGTAATTACTTAAACTGTATCATAATAGTATTAAAATATGCAACAGGATTTTAATTTTCTCCGAGAAATATGATAGCTCATCGTATAAACACAGTATATAAAAAGTATTGACACAACAGTAGTGAGTTTATCCCTCCTGCTGGCTGTTTAGATAATGAAGCGCCTTTCCCTTTCCTTCCACCCATAGCGATGACGTCATTGATGTATAAGAAAACTAGGAAAACTATATATTTATGTTTAGATTAAAACGCTTTGCTATGATATTTTATAGAATAACTAACATGATTTTTATCACATTTTATCACACTCATAGTGTAGTAATTTATTATTGTACTGCAATAATATTTTCCGGTAATCAGTTCTACCTCATTGGTTGTGAGAGTTGTGAAAAATCACCCGCACTCAATCCCACACAATAAATCGGGAACGTTCTGATTGGTTGCTCATTCATGCTGAATCTTGTTGTAATAAGTTTTGATAATCATTTGTATTAACAGATAACTATTGATGTTGGCTAATTTCAGTCTATATCCTATTATTTCTTTTAATACTATTTATCAGACAAGTCCTTCTGTTTAACTATAGTGTATTCTACATTAAGCACAGCTGGTTCCGAAACTTTAACAGAAGATGTGCAGATACGTTTTAAAGAACTTTTCAAGAACATTTGAATGATGAATAACAATTTATAACTTTGAACTGCACTTCTTAGTAATTTATTTGAATGTGATAGATATTCAATGAGTATACACTGTATCGTCATTAGACTGTATTAAAATCAGTCAGTCTCAACACAGTGGCATACATTGTTGTAATCTAAAAGAAAGGCTTTCAAGGACACAGAATTAATTGTTTAACTAATGATTTGTTTACTTTTTCAGGTCTGATTCCGCTGTTGATTTGATATATGGAGATATTTTAGAACTACTAAAAACATATAATTAACTGTGTCTGTATGCAGCCAAAGACACACTTAAGTAAACTTGATATATATGGACCAATATAGAATTATGAATATTAAAGCCTATATTATTTTTTTATATAATATTTCACAAAGTTAATATATTTTTATTTTTATTTTTCTATACTAAGATTTCTCTAATGAGTTGCAACATAAGAATGAACATTTTAAGGCATAAAAATACATTCATATTAAAAAGTTAATATTGTTAATCTTTGTTATCCAAAGGAAATTAAGCATAGTCATACGCGCTATCAACAAGAGTCAGTAGATCTATATTAGCAGCTAGATTTTAGTTGTTTTTGATGTTTTCCTTATTATGAAGTTACCATTATGATTTAAAATATATTTATATTGATGTGAGTATTATATACCAGTGTTGGTACAAAAGTTATGTTCCTTCATTTTTTCGCTTAACGTACGTCCTTTAAAAAATGTAACAAAATTTCTCCTGAAAGAATTGTATTTTCGGCCGGTGGAGTCAGTCTAGCGCTGCGATCTCTCCTCTCTGGGACGTGTCCGAAATGCTGTTTCAACATGCCAACACATTGCCTCAAACATACCTGCATGTCTAGGAATCGCATCGTTTGATGGACTGCGCTGCCTAATCTTGCTCTTTCCAACTACCATGCAAAGCTGGCACAAATGTATTCGTTCAACAGCAGAAAAAGGGGTTGTGATTATGATGGAGACTATATGAAAAATTAACTCGTAGGTATTCTGTAAGGATGCACAAATAGTTCATACATGTTTCAGAATTTTTTAGAAGTATTTGAACACAAAATAAGAGGTAGGCCCCATTAATTTGTACCCAAATTCATATATTGTAGCGAGAATTAGCTGTCATTTCATGTTGATATTCTTGTAAAATATTTTCGTATAAACTCGTATATTTAGTTTTAACTCTGCTGAGTTACGCAAACTCTTGTTTTTCAATTAGGAACATTAAATAAGAGGTAAAATATGAATTGTAAACTATAGTATTATCGATCACATCATGTTGAAGCTGTTGTTCTCGATGTTAATACAAAAAAACTTAAAAATTGACCTCCCTAAATTAAAAAATTAAAACAAAATCTTTCTGTGACAAGTGCAACACCTCCTTTTTCGCATGTGAAAATCGTGAAAATTGCTAGTTACCCATAACTTTTGGACACTTGCTTTCCTAGGGTTTGAGCTATCATTTGACCCCTTACAATGTACTGCTTTTCAGGAAAAATAGAAAATTTATTTTTGGAATAAACATATACACTGTAGGAAGGTAGGTATGTAGACTAGATAGTTTTATTTAGTAAATGATACATTAAAATCTTGTTTAGTTTTGAATGACGGCATAAAGTCACGGGATTTAAGTACTGCTCTAATGTAACCATTTCTTGAATCCTTTCCATACACTACCCCAGACGCTTCAGTTACCATCCTAACACAGCGTTCTACACCTTGGGAGTGACATGGTATCCGGACAACAAGGGGCTCTTCAGTGATCTTATCGAGTTGTTTGACAGAGAACTGCTTCGTGAGTGGTGGTTCCATTGTGCACTCCTCCACTGGTGGAAGTAAATCTTTCAAATTCTGAGCACTTTGTTTGATCTTTGGTTGTCGAAATTCTCTGACTTGCTGTTGAGCAGGTTTGGGAGCTCGTCGAATGGTCCTGATTACATCGATGGCCAATTTCCGGTTTGCTTGATCTGCATCTGCAAGAATTGTCAGTAGAACATTTTCAGGGTGAGCCCAATATGCATTTCTTTGGATCACAGGCCATGTGACAGTCTTGCTAGTTGGTGGCAGTAATCGTAGCAGCTTGATTTGCTCCAGGAAATGTTTTGGGCCATCTGTGCACCTTGGATGGCACTTGATGCTAAACCACATGGGTCCATAGTGGCGCACGACAAACTGTGTGAGTGAATACAGTTCATCACTTGGCTGCGCCATCGCTACATATAGCAGACAAATTCTGCTGGCAGTTGTAACCCATCTTGCATGGGAGATTGGTCCAGGCTTCTCTCGTAGAAGATCTTCATTAATGACACCAGTCCTTATCGCTTTCATCATTCTGTAGAGGTAGGCTTGGTTACGACTCAATTCAGTAAGGTCAACATCCGGGAGAGTGTGGCCATCAGCAATACATTGAATTCCTCTAGAGGAAAGTGGCAAACTTTCACATGTGGCCAAAGCTTTGCCAATTGGTCCTTTCCATTGAGTTGCAGATTCTGTTGGGCCGATGAGTTCCTTGCACAAGTGGCGCAGTGGGAGTTCATTTAAATGCAGACTACAGATGAACCAGTGCAAAGGGCGACCCAGGCGGCACTCTAGCAGGTGTATTGTTCCACTTCTGTACCCTGTGTTTGTGGCTGTGCTGTCGGCTCCCACTGCAATTATCTTGTCTGCAATACCCATTTCTTCAATCGCATTTTGAAGTCCATCCGCAATGACAGTGCCAGTTCCTCGTTCCAGTGTCAGATGGCTTAGATAGAAGGTTCCAGGCTCTCCGACCAGCACATAGTGGTCCTCAACTTTCTTTGTGCTGTACCATTTGTTCCCCTTTTTCTCTTTGACAAGTGTCATGTCTTTCCGCCCATCAAAAAATAAAGCAGTGACTTCCACATCGTGGTAAGTTACTGCTTCCTTCAGATCCCTCCGTACCTTCTGCCGTGCTCTCCATACTTTGTGGTGGTCAATTACATTTATCTGATCATCAGAACTAATGATGCCATAGTCAACCAATGTTGCAGTGCTGATAGCTGCAGCAGCCCTGTTCGATACACCATACCGGTCAGCTTCCAAAGCAACAGTGGGAATCGGTGTGATGTGCCTGTCCTCCTGGGCACTATCACCCATCCACTCATCACCAACACTTTCACCACTGGAGTCTGCTTCTGCTTGAGCTGATTCGACCACATCTGCAGAGGATACTACCTCTTGCCGTTCCGTTTTTCTTCTATTCTCTTCTTTTTGTCTTTCTTGCATCCGATCCTCTCTTGACTTCCTTCTCTCCATATCTGAGTCACATTCGTATCCACCCGACTGATCTGCATGATCCGCGTGGTTCTCTGGTCGATCAGAAAGGCATGCTCTCGTCGTGGAACTTTCATTTCTTTTTCACAGTGGCATGCAGACAGATCATTGCGTTGACAGACAGCTATGTCAAACAACTGATTCAGGCTTTCCTCGAACTTCTTGGTTTTTGTGGCCTGTTTGCCTTGCTTCGATGTTTGTGAGCCTTTTTCCATCAATCGGAGCAGCTTGGTCTTCACATTCTTGATTGGCTGTGATGAAATGTTAGCACGATTCCAAAGGTCAATGAGTGTTTGGCATACCTCCGAAAGAATCTCCCTGTTGCTGGTGTACTTGTTCTCCTTCAAGAAGAGGAAATGCCTTGCAACTTGTATACGCTAGTATTTATGGAGAGGTAGAGTCCCTGAAGATGTCTGTTTGGTTGAAGCGCTAACATAAATGCGATACCACCTATGAAATGTATGAAATGAGTAAAAAAAGGGTGTGGCAGAAAGGACCTGGAAATTATGCTGCCTTATCCCTTAAAATTTATGCAAAACGGGATACTTTACTGTACGCCTTTTGTGTGAAAAACGTACAGTAAAGTGCCCCATTAACGGTTTACCCAGGAAGGTAGCAGCCAGGAAACTCATTTCCCCACAATGTGGGAAGAGTGTGCCCCAAGGACACCTTCAAAGCGAGTGTGAATAGGGGGTCAATTCAAATTTAAGGTTTTATTTTGTTTGTTTGGTCTGCCACATCCCTTATACCTTAAAAAAAAAAGATCCCTTATACCTATATATATATATATATATATATATATATATATATATATATATATATATATATATATATATCGCACCTCGATGGTGTAGTGGTTAGCGTCGCTCACTACCAGGGCCGGATTAAGACCTTTAGAGGCCCTAAGCACTTAAAAGATTTTGGTGCCCCATATATATGTAATTCAAATATAAACAAAAATAAACCATAAAATAAAATGTTGTTGTTCACTACAAATTCAAACAATGAAAAAAAAATAAATACTATATATGAATATACAGGGTGGGCCGTAAGTTTCCATACATAGGAAAAATTAAACGTTTGTTTTTATGTTTCAGATACCCTAAGAATATGCGTTTGACGTAAGATCTTGTTTACTGATGAAGCAAATTTTTACGCCAATGGAGAGTTAATCGGCAAAACATACGTTATTGGAGTAATGCTAACCCTAACTGGCTGAGTCCGACGAAGATGCAAGGTGCCGGTAAAGTGATGGTGTGGGCCGGGTTATGGGGTGACAGAATTATTGGACCAATTTTTGTCAGTGGAAATCTTAATGCCGAAAGGTATCTTAACATGTTGCAAGAAGAGATTTTCCCATCCCTGCTAAACGAGGAAGGTAACTTCCCAGTTTACTTCCAGCAAGATGGAGCTCCACCTCATTATGGTCTTCACGTGCGTCGGTATTTGGATCAGCAGTTTCCGGATGCTTGGATTGGTCGGCGTGGTCCTGTGGAGTGGCCTCCCAGATCCCCAGATCTCACCCCCCTTGATTTCTATCTTTGGGGGCACTTGAAGGCCATGGTGTATCAGGAAAAGATACGAGACATAAATCATCTAAAGGAACGTATCACCAACGCCATTACAAGCATAACGTCAACTGTGCTAATGCGTGTTCATCAACAGTGGGGAACACGTATTGAAATGTGTTTTCAAAACAATGGCAACCATGTAGAGCATATTATATAAATAAAAATGGTTGTCCATAAAAAAATGTTTATTTTTCCTATGTATGGAAACTTACGGCCCACCCTGTATATAAGTCAGTTTTCAACAGCTTATAGGCTATAAGCCGCGATTATAATAGTATAATAAATCCATGGTAAATCCGACAATGGAAAATTTCTGTGGTGCCCCCCTTCCCTTGATGCCCTAAGCACGGGCTTATTTTGCTTAATGGTTAATCCGGCCCTGCTCACTACGAATCCATCGGCCCTGGGATCGAGACCCGGTGACGGCAGCCGGCACGCAGCAAAACCCAGCTGTTCATCCTTCCACACAATAAAGAAAGTGGTTAGTAGATAAATGGGTGGCCTAATCCTTAGTGGTTAAGACGCTGGGCTGCTGGTGGGGCGTGGTTCGGATTCCACGTTAAACTGTAGGTCTAAGGTGGAATGAAAAGCTTGACCTTCGTCAGAATGAACAATTCGGGCGGAAGCTAACCAAAGGTTACCAAAGGTGTGTGTGTGTATATATATATATATATATATATATATATATATTATATATATATATATATGAAATACTGCCATTCAGTCCCGTAGCCAGGAGTCACTGCGGAAGGGGTTTAAAGTATTTAAAGTAGTTTGTGAAATTTAAAAAAAGTGCCAAAAAACGCAAGTGTTTATTTACTAAATAATGTTATATATTATAATATCACATCATAAGTTATAACTATGGTTACAAACGTGGACCTTTCCTGTCAAGTGGGGGTCGTTCGACCCCCAACCCCCACCTGGCTACGGGCCTGCCATTGCTGCGAGCACAAGGAGCTAAGTACAGAAAACACCTGTGGAGGAGAAAACTTTATGCGTTTCCTCAACAAGTTGTACTAACTTTTATCTTGTAGCATGGTGGTAATCCCTTCGCCTTGTAGTCAAAGTGCTAGGTTTGAATGTCATCCTCAGCATTGGGTAGGGTGCACAAAAGGCCATGTAATTAATCCAATAAGTGTCCAAAAATGGTCATGTAGTTGTTGAATGATACCAAACGTCTAGTTAACTTATTAGAAGTACTACTGTAAGAGATAATGATTTAGAATCAACGTTTGCTGAAACTGTGAAATTAATAAAAAAAAAGTTAACAAAAATAACAACGGCAGAACCTGAAAGATGTTTTTCAACTTTAAATAGAATAAAAAAATTTTACGTAATACTGTACCATGCCAAACGACAGATTAACAACTTTAGCAATGATACCCATAAAAAAAAAGATGGTTAGAGAAACGCCAGATTTTAATGAAAAAGGTATAAATAACTTAGCTCATTCAAAGACATGTCGTTTTGAACTCATATTTAAGTAGCCAATAAATATATCGTTTTGTTATTAAAGAGCTATGGTAAGTAATAGCTCAATTTTAGCATCATTTATTTATGATATTTGTAAAGTTATGCATCTGCAGCCCATCTAATCTGGGTTACTACGAGCTGCCACTGCTTCTCTGAATCATTTAGATACACAATAAAGAGTACTGGACCTAACACTGATCCCTGTGGTACTCCACTTTTCACTTTTTGTCTCTTGATTCATGGCCACTTAAAATTATTCTCTGTTTTCTCTCTTGTAACCATTCTTCTACCCGATTTATAACTGAACCCGATATCTCATATCTTTTAATTTATGTAGAAGTCTCCTATGTGGAACCTTGTCAAATGCCTTACTAAAATCCAAATAAATAACATCTACATCATGTCCATCATATACCCGATCCCTTACAAAAGGTCTAAAAGATCTAATGCATAATCTTCGAGAAATAAGTGTGTGCTCGTGTGCAAAGTCCTCAATAGGGGAATTTTTTATCAATTTCAGTGCTGAACTTATTAGAAGCTTTCAAACTTAAAAATGAAGTTTATAAAATTTTTGTTGAAAACAGATAAATAGTGCATGTCCACATTGTGTTTAATGGCCTTTTTAGTGCTTAATTTTGTTATAATATTAGTCCCCTCAGAGCCGTAGCAAGCCTTGATGGCGCCATGGGCAGAACCTGATTTGCCCCCCCCCCCCCCGGCAAATAACAGGCCTGCGAATGAGAACTTTGTAAGAGTTGTGTTATGAGGAAATAAAACTTTGAGACCAAAGCTTTATTCAACAAAAATTCAACACACCTGAAACAACAAAACACCAATTATAATCAGCAATCGAAAACGCAATATTCAGACAAACAACAATTGTAATTAAAACTAATGGAACATTTGTCATCAATATGAATACCCCAGTATAAAGATACATTACACTCGCCCCCCCCCCCAATAAAGGAATATACACAATGTTAAAGTATTCATAAAAACCCAACATATAGTTCTATAAATTTAGTCTATCAACGGGTTTACGAACACGGCTCGATCGGCGAGGGACAGAGCTGGGCAATAAATACATTGAATGTATTTAAATACTAAATACTAAATACATGGGAGAAATGTATTTAAATACTAAATACTAAATACATTTTACGAATGTATTTAGATACTAAATACAAAATACATCAATTGTATTTAAATACATTTGTAAATACATTTTAAATACATACAAATTTTAACATATGCATTCACTAATTCATGTTTTGATAAATTTCTACTTTAGGGGACACGATGAATTTCGAAATAAATACACCACTCGATAGATCAGACGATTTTAAACGCTTTTTCATCAATGAATTTTCCATCGCAAATTGGATTGATTGCAACGAGTTAGTTACACAGGCCCACTTAAGGCAGAGCCGTTTTGTATGATTATTCGGTCAATTTCAAGATATTTTTTGATGTCTAAAAAAACAATTACCTTCAGATGAGTATACAGATTCGTTGTAGCATTGCTTGCAGCAGAGACTTCGTGTTTACACAGCAAGCAGGTGCACTTTACCTTATTACCGTCTTTAGATTTAATTTTAAAGTATTTTCCATCAAACAGAGGGTGCACTAAATTGTTATCTGCAGATATATCACTGTTTGATTCACCGGATTTGCTTGTTGAAGCCATGACACGCACACGATAAAGAAATCAACCGCTTTCGACTAAGAGTGGCACACAACTGATTGAACTGACACGTTGAAACATGAACCATGCTGTACTACACTGTCGACGCGTCGTACTGTGCTAGTACAGAACGTGTATTAAACCAGTAAAAGTATTTACATTTTTATATTTTGAGTATTTAAATACTCATTAAAGTATTTAAATACTATATTTAAATACATGAAAAAAATGTATTTATAAATACAGTTCTAAATACACAAATGTATTTAAATACAAATGTATTTAAATACTGCCCAGCTCTGGCGAGGGAGTGTTGTCGGACTAGGGGTCGAAGGCGTACTCGTCTCAAGTTCAGGTGGCTGCTGGGGCGACGAGGGTCTTTCATTTACGGTCACATTACGATCGGGGGTTACAAGGGGTAATTCAGGGACTACAGGAATGGGCGCCGTTTGATCGGGAGAGTCTGGAGGGGAATCTAGCGGGGAATCAGCTGAGGGCGCAAGATCTCGAACGGAGACAGTGTCTTCACGGCCGTTAGGGAAACGGACATGAGCGAATTGAGGGTTGGCCGTTATTAATTCGACTTCCTGGACGAGCGGTTCATCTTTGGTTCTTCTCTGCCTTCTGAGAAGGACTAGGCCAGGGGTCATTAGCCACGATGGTACACTCTGCCCGCTAGAGGTGTTGCGAGGGAACACGAAGAGGCGCTCGTGAGGCGTAGCATTAGTCGCAGTCAGAGCTGGGCAATAAATACATTGAATGTATTTAAATACTAAATACTAAATACATGGGAGAAATGTATTTAAATACTAAATACTAAATACATTTTACGAATGTATTTAGATACTAAATACAAAATACATCAATTGTATTTAAATACATTTGTAAATACATTTTAAATACATACAAATTTTAACATATGCATTCACTAATTCATGTTTTGATAAATTTCTACTTTAGGGGACACGATGAATTTCGAAATAAATACACCACTCGATAGATCAGACGATTTTAAACGCTTTTTCATCAATGAATTTTCCATCGCAAATTGAATTGATTGCAACGAGTTAGTTACACAGGCCCACTTAAGGCAGAGCCGTTTTGTACGATTATTCGGTCAATTTCAAGATATTTTTTGATGTCTAAAAAAACAATTACCTTCAGATGAGTGTACAGATTCGTTGTAGCATTGCTTGCAGCAGAGACTTCGTGTTTACACAGCAAGCAGGTGCACTTTACCTTATTACCGTCTTTAGATTTAATTTTAAAGTATTTTCCATCAAACAGAGGGTGCACTAAATTGTTATCTGCAGATATATCACTGTTTGATTCAACGGATTTGCTTGTTGAAGCCATGACACGCACACGATAAAGAAATCAACCGCTTTCGACTAAGAGTGGCACACAACTGATTGAACTGACACGTTGAAACATGAACCATGCTGTACTACACTGTCGACGCGTCGTACTGTGCTAGTACAGAACGTGTATTAAACCAGTAAAAGTATTTACATTTTTATATTTTGAGTATTTAAATACATTGTATTTAAATACTCATTAAAGTATTTAAATACTATATTTAAATACATGAAAAAAATGTATTTATAAATACAGTTCTAAATACACAAATGTATTTAAATACGTATTTAAATACAAATGTATTTAAATACTGCCCAGCTCTGGTCGCAGTACACAAGAGAGAGCGCACCGAATGAAGGGCGTCCGGCAATACGGCTTCCCAATCGCGTCTGTCCAACCTCTTCGTCTCGAGGGCGAGGAGTATCGTCTTCCAGATGATGCCCACATACCGTTCACATTGGCCATTTCCGGTCGGATGATAAGGAGTGGATTTACTCGTAGAGATACCGAGATTGAATAGGAATGATCTTAGTTCGCCAGACATAAAAGAGGATCCCCGATCGGAATGGAGGTAGCAGGGAAGACCGAAGATGGAGAAGAGGGTAGTAAGGCAATGAATGACGACAGCAGCTGACATCTCACGACACGGAAAAGCGAAAGGGAAGCGTGAAAATTCGTCGACGATTATTAAAAGATATCTGTTAGGACTTATTCCAAAGACTTAAGACTACGAAGGTAGATCTGACTAATGACGACTAAACCGGTGCTTCTTTGATGTTTTCTTATGCTGTGCGTTAGGCTGATCTCGTTGCAGACACCAGCAGTAATCCGCCATCATATTTGTATGCCATCTTCCTTGATATCTTCTTTCCATGGTTTTGATGTCCTGGTGAAATCGTTCCCCTTGCTCCTCACTGACATCTCCGAGATTTTCGGTAAAACGGTCAAGATGCGAAAATAAGAAGTGAACTTTCAGGCTCATGTTGCAGCCTAAGGCGCAAAACTTTTTAAGCATATTTTCCACCAGTCTTTCATAATTTTGGCTTTTATAGTTTCCCAAGAAGTTTTCAACATCTTTGAAACCAAGCCATGCTTCTTTTTCTTTATTGGTCATTGTGTTCAGGAAATGATCGTCTGTCAATAACTTTCTAATCTGAGGACTTATAAAAACACCTTCCTTTATTTTCTCGTAGCTAATCTTTGGATATTTTGAACAAATGTACTTGAAACACTCACCTTCTCTATTCAATGCTTTGACATACTGCTTCATCAAGCCTAACTTAATGTGCAAGGGTGGTAGGAGGATTTTATTTGGTTCAACTAGATGTTCATGTAAAATGTTTTTTGATCCTGGGGTAAGATTCTCTCTAGGAGGCCAAGTTTTCCTCTTCCAGTGCTGGTCACGTGCTCGACTATCCCATTCGCAGATGAAACATGGCATCTTAGTGTATCCTGATTGCCGCCCAAGTAACATGCAAAGGACTTTGAGATCCCGACACAATATCTATCTGTAATTTTGATACTGAATTTTTTTCCAGAAGCAGTTTCATGTTATCATAGGTCTCTTTTAAATGAGTAGAATGGGCCACTGGGATTGATGCATATTTGTTACCGTTGTGCAGTAACACTCCTTTTAGACTGGTTTTAGAGGAATATATAAACAACCTCCAGTCACTGGTTTGGTATTCGATGCCTAGCTTGCACACTAATCCTGTGATGTCCTTGCAAAATACCAAGGGACCATCTTCTTCGAAAAAAGGCACGAAGTCTTTCTCACGATTTCTGTACCAAGCGAAGTATGTGTCGGATGCCAATAAATTATTCTCCTGCAATCTAGACCCCAAAAGTTCTGCAGAGTCCTTAGGCAGATTCAAATCCCTGACTAAGTCATTTAGTTCGGCTTGGGTTAATGGTTTAGGATCTCGGTCAGCTGTTGGCTGTTCATAAACATCATCATTGTCTGGATTTGGAGCTGAATCAGAATCTGAATTGTATTGATCCAGACTCTCGGGTGGGCGGGGAATAGGAACTTCTGGACCATTGGGTACCGGCCTTATTGCAGATGGAAGACTTGGGTATTGAAGGCTCTCTTTATTCTTTGCATTATAATCTTTAACATTGTAAGAACAGAAGTAGCAGTCGTCGGTATGGTTTCTAGGCTCACGCGCCATACCATAGGGATCCCAAATGGCAAACTTTTCTTTTTACCTTTGCTCCAATTCCTTAGTGCCGCAACACACGTAAGACAAACCTTGTGTGGAGCCCAACTTTTGTCTTGATCTCCTAATTTAATTCCAAAATAAGCATGATAAGCTCTCTTAATGAAGGTCGTTACATTTGTCCTTTGTTTTACAACAACATACCGACCACAAATATAACAAAATATGTCTGGACTATGGGTACATCCTCTAGAAGCCATTATTACAATTTTAAAGACGTAATGTTAGAATTATCTATCTGAAAAATATGAAAAAACGAAATTAATTAAAGATAAAATAGGTAAAAAATTACAAAACGCCCCAAAATTGTTTTGCTAATAACTAAAACTGTGGGTGATAGAAAAAAACTGGTAGCATTTTTTAATTCAGCGCAGCGAACTGCTTCAGAATCACAACTCAAAATAAAGAAATCGATTTTCATGCAGACGGTGTTATTTGAATGTATTTGATTAACTTTACAATTATAACAATTATTATTATTATTATTATTATTATTATTATCATCATCATTATTATCATGATTATTATTATTTAGCAGATTAGTTGTGGTTAACTAGATGTGACTTCGTGTCTTGGAAAATGAAACGACATTATCCATCAGGAGCTGAAAAGCGGAAAAAGAAAATAGAGGAGGAGGAGCTTTGTACAACTTTGTAGAAGCTTTGTACAAAAATTGCACAACCTTTTTGCAGCAGCTACACAGAGATGGACAATCCTAAAGAAGCACGTGAACATAACGCTCAAGTCTTGGAGTGAAACCAGGTGGGAGAGCCGGCTTAAGAGCATTGAGGCTGTGCGATACCAGAGCCACAACATCAGAGAGGCCCTGTTGGAAGTCAGAAACAATGCCACAGATGCCATAGCCAGGACTGAAACAAAGCACTTGCAGAGGAGGTAGGGTCTTATCGCTTTCAGATTTGCACAGTAGTATGGTATGACATTCTTCATGCAGTTAACTATGTGAGCAAACTTCTGCAGGCTCCTACAATGCAGTTTGATGTGGCAGTCAACCTCCTCACAAAAACAAAAGACTCACTCACCAGCTACAGAAACACAGGTTTTGTTGCATCACAAGTCGTAGCTAGGGACATATGTGAGGAAATGAATGTGGAGGCTGTGCTGAAGGAGAAGAGGCTCAGATCCACAAAAAAGCACTTTGCTGACGAAGCTCCTGACGAACCATTTACAGAAGGCTTAAAGAGGCTGGAAGTCAAATTTTTCAATGTGGTGGTGGATTGTGCCATCGGGTCAATAAATGAGAGATTCAAAACATTAGATGATGTGAGGGACATATTTGGGGTTCTCCTAAACTTCACCACAATGAACAAGGAAGACTTGTCCTGCAAATGTGAAAAGCTCTCTAAGATACTGAGCTCTGGAGCTGACTCTGACATTGATGGAAGAGAACTGGCCCTCGAAATTAAGAACGTGCCGACTTTACCTTCACACTGTCGCGGGGACACACCCGCAGACTACTATAAAGTAGATTGCAGTGGGTCTCGGATTTATAAAGTTTAGACCAACTAAAATAGATTGACTCTTTCCTAAGTTCTTCCTCTCCTCTCTGCTTATTCGCCGAAGGTAAGTTGCGCTGCCCTCTTATAAATTTAATATACTTTTTTTTTTCCAACGAGGCCTGAACACGTTAATTCCCCCCTTTAATCATGGGGTGAAATGGAAGTCATGCCGGTTCGAATCTAGGTACTGACAACTGTGAACTTCTCCCCAGGGCCCCAGTATCGGAGATCAGACACAGGATAACAAAACAAATGGGTTTCCTAAAACCTGGTTTATTTTACCCCAATAATTTGACAGTATATACATTATCATACACCCTCCTTCCACGTTCACTCATTACAATTCTCATACACACACAATACCTTTCACCATCTCACGCAAAGTATTACATTTTAGGATTTTGATTGATTTAAGAGATTAATTATTTTATACATTTCAGGTTAATTTTATATACCTTGCTAATCATACAAAGTATTACATCTTAGAATTTTTATTAATTTAAGAAATTAATTATTTTAGTTTGGTTTTAAAATTTAATGTACAAATTAATAGGAAATCTATTTGTAAATTTTATTTTCCAAAGTAACATTTGATAGATGATGACGACAAACGTAAAAGGAAATTTATAAAATAACAAGGGCAAAACTAAGTTATATTAGATTGAGTCAGACGGATCAAGTTATTTAAATTTTAAAATATACTTCCTAGCTAGTCTTACAACATTGGGGAATGGCTTCCCCCATCTGGTACTTTCTACCATAATGGTCCTTTAAGGGCCAGGGATCCTGCTAGCCAGGACCTTAATCCAGCCTAACTAATTTTCCCCCTTCATTCGGCATTCTGCCGTTTCAAATCTTGCTTCCAACTAAAATTCTGCTACATATAACCTAAAAAACAAATAAAAACACATAATAAATACTTACATTAATCCCTCCTTACATTTAATTTTTATTTTATATTCTTCAAAAAAAATGCGTCAGGCAATGCCCGATTACGACCCACCTGTCTTGCCCATTTGCACATGCCTCCACAATCACCCCTGATAGGGATCAAGGGGAACAAGTGTTCTGCCCCTTTTAAAGTTACTTATCTCATCATCTGTTCAATAAATGAAAAAAAATAAGGGGAGAAAAGAAAAGTGCCATGAGAAAAGCATGCCAACCAACTGGATTTGATGCGACAAGGGCTTGCTAAACACAAACCAAAAAAACCTCTACAACACAATATGACTGCATTGGAGCTTCTCTTCTTCATTCATCAGAAGCAACTGGAGGAACTATACCCCAATCTCTGGGTTGCACTAAGAATTGCCTGCACTCTACCTGTGACAGTAGCGTCAGCCGAGAGGAGCTTCTCTAAGATGAAGCTAATCAAGAACTACAGGGCGTCCCAAAAAAATGTATACACACTTTAACAGCTGATAGCTCAATTGATGTTTCTTTCTTTCCAAGTTAAACCCATTAGAATTAATAATGGCAGTCAGACTAAGCTTTGAACATAGGAAATTCATTCTAAAATGCTACTGGAAGTGTGAAAACGCAGTTGAAGTGCAAAGACAGTTTAGGAGGGAGTTTCAAACAGATCCACCAACGCGACTTACCATCACTCGAATTAGAGATAAGTTTGAAGCCGATGGAACTGTTCAGAATGTCCACAAGAAGCGTCCCGGAAGACCACGGACATCGACAAGCCCCACAAAGCAAGAAAGAGTACTGGAAACGTATCACCAAAGTCCAAGAAAATCTGTGCGGCAAGCGAGTCGTGAGGTAGGAATTTCAGAATCGTCTGTCCAACGCATTTTGAAGCGCTGTCAATGGAAAAGTTACATTCCAAGATTAGTCCATGCTATTAATGAAGATGATGATCCGGACCGAAGAGTGGAGTATTGCGAGTGGTACTTGGCACGATGTGGATGTGGATTGGACGAAGGGGTTTCGTAGAATACCCTCCGCGTTCACCAGACCTCACACCACTAGACTTTTTTTATGGGGATACTTAAAAGACAAAGTCTACGCTATAAAACCTGCAACAGTCGCTGAATTGAGAGCAGCCATTGAACGAGAATGCACACAAATACCAAACGAAATGTTTCGTGATGTTTGCGATTCCATTGCTTCGCGTTATCAGCAGTGCCTGGACCAGAACGGACGTCAGTTTGAAAACAGGCGTTGACAAAACAATTAAATAATGTCTGTAGATTCTATTACATTTTGAAAATGAAATGTATTTTAATAAACACTGCCTTTATAATTATTTAAAGTGTGTATACATTTTTTTGGGACGCCCTGTACTTCAGATCATCAATGGGGCAGGATCGCCTCAGTGACCTTGGCATCATAAGCATCAACCAGGACGTTGGCAGGGAGATCTCATATGATGATGTTATTGATGATTTCGCCCAGAAAAAATCTAGGAGGCAAAAATTTTGAAGATACAAACTGTTCTGTATAACTGTTAGCTATTACACGATTGTATCGTAGAATTAGTAATTGTTTGGTAGTTGATAATTGCATTATTTTTTTTTTATACATAGTTCTGTGTCATTTATTCTAAATAATGTATAAGCTAATTTTCAGGAATTTCATGAAGAGTATTTTTTCTGTTTGTCTTCTGAAAGTACATATTTGTTGTTTTGGACATAAATGTTTCATTAAAATTGTTTCATAATTGTTTTTTATTAACAGAGCCATTTTTTTGTATGTGTGTGCTGAGGTGATGCAGTAAGGCGTGAGTTGGTGGATGGAGGGGTGGGGCCTCAAATGGGTATACTGCTTAGGGCCCCCTAATGGCTAGAAACGGCCCTGGCTCTACCATAACAATGAACACAACACGTCACTAGTGCGCTGAACCTCTGGTCTACTCCGGAGAGGGCGATCGGTTACCTGCGTGCCGCCGGCTTGCTCGATCAGGGTGGGCTGATCGGCTAAACAACAACAACAACTATTATTAGATCTATAATTACTTTTAGGATATAATTATAATCATTATATATATATCGTACATATATTTATAATTATTTATTATTATATATAGATGTACGGCGCCTTAAGTTGACAGTAATGTGGGCTGTGGCTCTCAGTCTGTTTTCTTCCTATTTTGTGACAAAGTGGTTTTTGCAGTGCTATTCTAAATCTATTCAATGATAATTGCAGCACCCTCGAAATGGATAAATTTATTATAAGAAAACGCAGCAATGATGGTTGTGAAAACAATGATAACGAAAATAACGCTTTGAAAAACACCCAGATAAATAAACAGAGGAAGATTTCCAAAACTGTTCATCGCCATTATGATGAGGGTTATTTGAGTTTCGGTTTTTCTTGGTATGGAAATGAAAATTGTCCTCTCCCATTATGTGTCATGTGTGGTGAAAAACTGGCGAATGAAAGTATGGTTCCTAGCAAATTAAAAAGACATTTCACATCTAAACATCCAAATGATCAGGGAAAAGATGAACTATTTCAAAAGATTATTATGCCAGCAATCAAAACAAGCAACTAATTTTGAAAAAATCATAAAATTCTGATAAAGCTCAAATAGCTTCTTACGAAATTTCAGAAGCTATTGCGCAAGAAATGAAGCCACATACTATAGCGGAGTCACTTATTATACCTGTGTGTCGTAAAATTGTTAAGAGAATGTTTGGTAGCGAAGCAGAAAAAGAAATTATGAAGATTCCTGTTTCTAATGATACTGTTCATAGCAGGATAAAAGATTTATCAGCTGACATAGAAGAAAACGTAATGTAATAAACTTCAAAATTCAGATTTTGCTTTGCAAGTTGACGAATCAACTGATATTAGTGCAGAACACACCTTTTGGCATTTATTCGTTTTATTGATGAAAATAATATAGTTAATCAATTCTTTTGTTGCAAGGAACTTCCAGGAACCACAAGAGGTCGAGACATCTTTGATACTTTGATTGGCTATTTAACAAAATGGAAATTGTCCTGGAAGTCATGTGTTGGTATTTGTACGGATGGGGCTCCATCCATGATCGGATCAATCAAAGGATTCACAACACTTGTAAAAAAGGAAAATCCAAATGCCATATTCACTCATTGCTTTTTATATGGGAAGTACTTGTTTCAAAGACATTAGGAATTGAGTTAAAAAAAAATGTACTAGATCAAGTTGTCGAAATGTTAATTTCGTGAAAATGAGGCCATTAAAAACATGCCTGTTCGAAAACATTTGTAAAAATATGGATGCACAATACGAACGTTTAATTTTACATACTAAAGTTCGATGGTTGTCAAGAGGGAAGGTTTTATGTCGCGCATATGAGCTCAAAAAAGAGCTGCTAACTTTTTTTGAAGGAGAAGGAAACAAAAAATTTTGTGAATATCTTAGTTGTGAGATTTGGTGCAGCAAACTGGCATATTTAGCAGAAATATTCAAACAGTTTAATAGTCTGAGTACCAGTATGCAGGGGAAAAATGAAAACATTCTTACGTCTACTGATAAGTTAACGGCATTTCAGAAAAAAATAGTTATTTGGAAAAATGCAATTAAAAATGGTAATTTTGAAATGTTTCCTCTGATCTCTGAAACTCATTCCAAAGAAATAATTCCTCTCATAGTTGATCATTTAACAACGTTGGAAGGCAATACTCAACGATATTTTCCATCATTAAATACAGAAAAATATGATTGGATCAGGAACCCATTCATTCTCATTTCTACTAATTTTGATTTGAAAATATCTGAACAAGAAGAGTTGGCATCCATTTCAACTGATCGTAGTCTGAAGATCAAACATGCAAAATCTCCTCTAGATACTTTCTGGATTTCCATTATGAATGAATATCCTGAAATTTAAAAAAAAGCTTTAGCTGTTTTGATGCAGTTTTTACTTCATATCTCTGTGAATTGGGATTTTCATCACTTACAACCATTAAATGTAAAAAAAGAGAAAGACTTCGCTACGTTGAAGATGGTATGAGATTTTGCCTATCATACATACGCCCGAACATTGATGAAATAACAAAAAAACACCAAGCTCAAGTATCTCATTCATAATAGTGAATAATTAAATAAGGTAAGTTAAAGGAAAATTAGTTATAGGGATTTTAAAATAATATTTTACATCTTGTACCAGTATTTTTCTATATATATTTTAAGTACCGTGCCGCGCAATATTTTCCGCCTCAAAAGTGTGCCGCGAACATCAAAAGGTTCAGAACCATTGTATGTTAAGTCATGATATTTTCATTTATTTTGACAGTAAACTAACGAAAATATCATGACTTAACCTAATCAATCGTCAAGGGCGTACAGTTGACCTAACTGGGCATTCAGTTAACCTAACCGGTTGGTAGAGTCTAGAATTTGACGGTCCCGTAGCCATGACTCGTTTTTTTCCGCCGGCCGTCAAACCAAAAAGATTCCAATACGGTTTAAAAATATATATTTTAAATTTGTTAAATTGCATATAACTGCGTCACTATTTGTTTCTCTAAAACATGAGTGTTATTTTTGAAATCCTCGATTAAAACTGGACAATAAAAAACAAGTACTGTTAAAAAATATTACAGACCGTCAAACCGAAAAGATCCTAAAACTCCACTATCCAGACAATGTCTCTTGAGAGAGAGTCGATATGGCCCTAACCTAACCTAGTTTAATCTATTTTAACATATTATCAAGCTGTTATGGACTCTACTATTCAGACAATGTTCACTGTTCAGAGACAAGGTTTTGCCCATTATTGTTATGTCCGTTATGCTAAGGCGTAGTGAATACGCTTACCCTTTTCACCTCGCTGTTCGTGTTAGTAGGTAGAAGCTAGCACGATTCATTTATAGTAGAGGTATAGGTATAACTCTAATATGTTGAACACACACTAAATTTAAATTATATTGAACTGTGTCATAGTTCACATTAAATTATATCATAGGCTATTAGGAAACACATGATTAAAATGCAACTAAATCAAGCTTCTTCATCGCCACAAGAGAGATGTCGACGCCATTAAGCCAACACCCGCCTAACCTAAGTCGTACAAGAAGGTAGGGAGACCCTGAGCAGAAGCCATTTACTTATCTGTGCTCGTGGCCAATGCCTATGTGCACTCAATTCATATTGTAATGTATGTATTATACTGTTACAAATTTTAGAATAAAAAATATTTAAATTACCATCCACTTTTTGAAAAAACTATATAGGGCTATGGGTTGAGTGCCTGATACCCTCATCCGTTAGAAATTTCCAGCAGATTACAGTGGAGAGTTAATGACAAAAGCCCTACGTTTTTCGTTAGAGAGTTATGTATGTGTAGGTCTTCAAAGGACCTCTTCATGTTTATTTGCCTTTGCATTTGGCAGAGATGGGCAAGATCACCAACTTTGGTGATCTTGAAGATCAAGATCAGATCACCAGAAAAATGTGATCTTGAAGATCAAGATCAGATCACCAGAAAAATGTGATCTTGAAGATCCAGATCAAGATCGTGATCTTGAAGATCACTTTTCAAGATCACTTTTTAAGATCACTTTTATATGAATTGAAAAAAGTTGTACTCTTGTAGAGTAAACAAAAACAAATTATTTTGTTAATCACTCCTGAAAAGTATCACTCCTAATACTCCCCTGAGGGCTGAGGCAATACAAGCATCGCATCCTACCCATGTCACCTGATCTAAACCACTGGGATTGACGATTCCCCTTTCAGTTTTTCAGGTGGTAAACTTAAAACTTAGTATTATCATAACTTATCAGCAAAGAAAAAACTATTAAATGACCTACATATAGTTTTTAGTTCTATTTTTCTCAATTCTCATTTCACCAGGTCCATAACCCATATCAATGAATGGTCAGCATATATAAGTAAACATTTTTTACATAGAATTTAATTTTACAGTTTTACTGCAGTACGCAATTACTGACAATATAAGGGTAAAAACCGCAAGTTAAGAGTGTTAATTTAATGTTCAACCGCTGTAAACATTTGCTTTCAGCAAAACCAATTGTTCAAAGTTACCATCCGAGAGACGACTTCGTTTGGGGCTATGAACCATGCCAGCAAACGAAAACAACCGTTCCACTGGTGCAGAGGAAGGTAGCGTGGTGTTATACCTCTTGAAGATCTTCTTTATAGCAGGATACCTATCTAAAGAGTCGAGTGCCTTACTGGTGTCCTGCAAATAATTGAGGACTTCCAAGTCTTCCTTGTTGTTAGGAGCAGAGAATGAGCCGTCCATAGTTCTGAAGAAATCGTCTTCAGATGATGAGTCTGAGTTCACCGAACTATTACCACTGCTGTCAGAATTACAATTTCTTACAGCCATTTGCAGCTTGTCTTTTACTTGAGACTTGATTGCTTCATGATCGCCGAAATTAGGCCCTTGCAACAATGATATCCATCTAAGTTTGAAATACGGATGAGATACTGAGGCCAAAACGGCATCAGTTACCTCGGGGCTCAACGACAAAAAATGACCAAATCTGGCAATGAAGCCAGAGACGACTGCTGCCAGTAATGGCATGCAGTGTCTCAAGCGGCAGGTCGTTTGGTTGGATAGGCTCCAATCTTGCGAGGGCATCTTGAGTCACTAGGACTGTTGGAAGAAGACAACCGTAGTAGCATTCTTTCTCTGCCTGTAATTTGTTGAGGGCTGCTGCAATTGGTTTTAGAACAGACAAATATTCTGAAATAAATTCCAATTCATTGTCTTTGAGGATGGGTAGATTCAGTTCTTCAAGAGCTACATTCACGTCGTTCTTATGTTTATATATTTGGCTTAATGAGTCGTACATTGAGTTCCATCGGGTGACGCATGGGTACCTAAATTGGACGCCAGTTATTTCCTGTATTTTTTCTGCTGACTTGGGTTTACCAGCAGCATTCCACAGCGCCGAACATTTTCCCATTGCAGAATGCTTTATCTTCTTTAGTCCAGGTGAATTCAGTCCTTTATCTGCATCAGTTGTTGCTACCAAGTTCAATGTGTGGGAGGCACATCGAATATGGGATGATAGTTTCACTGACTCCTCTCCATACTCTCCTGAATGTTCAGGAAAGTTGCTGATGATAACCTCTTCATCTGAATCTTTTTCATCATCATCTTCATCTGCATCATCTTCATCAATGTCGTCAGTACGATTCTGAACACGAACACCGAACTCTTTAAAGCATTTCACCATGTTCGATGCATTGTCGGTGACTGTAGATACAACTTTTCTATAAGATAAACCATGCTCCGAGTTGATCCTGTCCAATATTCCAGCAATTTTATCAAAGCTATGTGTTCCACGAAATCTTCGGCATGCCAGTGCAGCTGATCCTCGCGACAAGTCATCATTGATCTGTAATGTAAGAATATAAAATCAATGTTTGTATGAACATTTTTTTAAGCTTAATTTAATAATATTGGTTAGACACGCACCAGCTAAACTGCGCCACCAAACATTGAAGAGAAGAACTATGTGATATAAAGGAGGCAATTCAGCGATGAGTCGCCTACCATACCACCACATCAGTGACCCATCCCATAAGAGCAAAATGTGGAAGAGTCCATATTCACAGCCTGTGAATATGGACTCTTCCACATTTTGCTGTGAATCAGACACAATGACAGATGACAGAATCAGTGAATTAGTGTGAAATTACTGTGAATCACAGCAAAATGAAGACTCACCAAATTAATGAATGAGGAACACATGTCGAATAATTGAAAAGATTATACTATAAGTCTATCAGACTATCAGTCTATCACCAATGGTCAATTTATCAATTATATAAAAATAATACACTAAATCAATAGCATACCCAATGCGCAGTGACTCCCACGAAACTGCGGTGATTAGTTGACCATATGTCGCATGTAACACACACATGGTCAACTGCTGCCAGTTTTGCTTGTATGTCTTCCTTCATTGTACTGGTTGTTGTTGCAAGAGATCTAGCCAGGGTGCGTCTAGATGGCACCTGAACAGCCGGGTTGACGTCTGAAAAAAATATTTAAAAATTAAAACAAATACAATAGATTAGCTATGGAAAAAATATCAAAATATTTAGCTAGGCTAGCGATAGTCTAATGTTCATACAAATAATATGATTAATTATTTTAATCAGATATTAGCTATGGAAAAAATAGCAAAATATTTGAGTTATACTAACATGAAAGAAGATCCTTAAATTCATGTAGTTCAACTAGGCTCAATGGTAGGAGCCCATTAGCCACAAGCGAGAGAATCTTCTTTTCAAGGATATCCTTGCATATTGGTGGTCCTGGTTTTTGCTTGGAAATGTGGAACATGCTTAGTGTTGACTGCTTGGCAATTTTGGCAGGGCCACATTGCTGCCGCTGGCATCTTCTTCTTTAGCTGGACGCTTGCGAGATTTCTTCTCCGATTCATATTCACCCAGAAGATCCGAATGTAGTTTCTGCACAAGAAAATAAATTATTATCATGCGGAGAGACTTCTTGAACACCCTGTATAATATTTATCAGAGTATCAAACTTCTAGTTGAAATTAATACTTAACAAGATTCTAAAATTTTGTTATCTTTAACTAAAATTATTTTCACCATGATCAGTGCATTTTTATCCTATGTTAAATTGAAAGCCGAATTTCGTCCTTCAGTAACTAAATAGGAGAGATTACAGACATGGATCAGACAGAGAGAAAGACAGATACACCTGGCGTTTTATTATAGTTGGATATCGGCAGTTTTTAATGTAGTTACTAGTCCATAATCTATTAATATCTGAAGTGCACAATATATTCAAATGGACGTCTATGTAAATGTAACATTAGTCTTGTATGGCACCAGTCACTTAAAATATGACTTGAACCATTATGTTAATGTTGCTACTTACTACTTAGTTACTAAGTAGTACTAACCCTGAGGTGCCTCAGAAGATTGCTTGTTGAGTCGAGGCCAGCAGACAGAATTGTAGTTTTCTTTGTACACTACCTACAAATAACTTTGATACTGTTTCCAGTTTTTTCGACAATTTGAAAATATTTTCCGTTCAATAGCACAGATTGATCCTTATTACCAACATTGTTATCTAAATATATTGAATACTGTTCTGGTGACAACCTAGAATATTTGGTTCCCTTGGGAGCCTGTTGAAGTTGTAAAATTGCACTCATTATTAAAAAATTCAATCTGTAAATAAAATATGTTTAGAATTAATTTATTATGAATACGGACCTATAGGCTATATTTTATGCCTATATATAATAATATATTAATAGAACACTTTTAACATAATTGCACAGTAAATTACACTTTTTACGAGCCTAAATTCCACAGCAACTACACCTTCCATGAGCCCACGCATGACGCAAGTCACCCAACTAACAGAAAACATAAACAGTCGGTGTTGAACAAAGTTGCCACCAGATGTCGCTTGGACAAAAAACAAATGACATTCGCATAGCGGCATATTTAAGAATCTGAAATTAAAAGTGATCTTGAAGTCTAAAGTGATCTTCAAGATCAAGATCACAAGAAATAAAGTGATCTTAGATCAAGATCAAGATCACCATAATAAAAGTGATCTTCAAGATCAAGATCAGATCACGATCTTCAAGATCACGATCTGATCTTGAAGATCAAGATCGTGCCCATCTCTGGTATTTGGGCTGCCTAATGGTAAAGAAAGGAATTGCCTTACCTTATTATTTCGTTGAGCCTCGCTTCTGTTCGTAGGACGCAACGATGTTTTTCGATGTAGGGCCGCGGTACGATGGAGTTACACAACGAGTTTCTTTGACGTAATTAATAGAGGCAGTCACTATATTTAAATACCTGAAGGAATAGGCCTATCCTTTTTGTAGTTATTAGGTTTTATATTAAGAGGAATTCACTCAGAACTTATAGGAAGATAAAGTACATCTTCCTTGCTTAAAGCATTGCTGTAACATAAGCAGCTCAGAGTGTTGCCAGTACATAATGTATATCTTCGTATTTTTATTATTTGCTGATTTTGCAAAGTTCGTTGACTCTTCTCTCGAAGTAATTTTCACGAGTCAGTAATGGAGAATTTTGAATACGACACAATAAATTTGGTTTTCTTGTTGTCAAACAGGCCCGATGCCTACATGTTGGGTTCTATGTATGCATGGCAATTATTTTCATTCCCAATAGGCTGTGTCGCCAATCCCGAGGCAATTTTGTAGATATTTAATTCAATTAATTAATAATTTATATTTAATTAAGAAGTAAAGGTACCACATACGATACCATGTTGTAAGCGTGTATAGTTTTTCCATACACTTAATACTTCTTTCCTTTCTTTTAAATGTCACCCACTTAACTCTAATTTTTTCAACTTCCGGTTGGTAGTACTGCTTGACTAGAAATATCCAGAGCTGCCCGCGCTAACTGATAAATATAGCGCCACTAACGCTAATGCAAATAAATTCTAGCGCCGCTAACGCTTAACAGTTTTTAAAATTAGCGGCGTTAACGCTAACGCTAATATTGGCGCTAATTTTTATGAAATGTATAGCTAAGTACTATTTTTTAATAATAATAATAATAATAATGCATTTGTATATATTTATATATACAAAATGGGAACAAAATTATATCTTTAAAATGATTATTGGGTATTCAAGAAAATTACGTAATTTGACATTTATAATTAAACTTATTTATTGGAAAGAATTGACCTCCTTTACATAGTCAGTTCAGGAAACTGTTTATTATTATACATTCTGCGTTCAGCATTATGCACAAAAAGCAACGTAGTATAGAGAATACCATTCTAAGACTCTATTCATTTTAATTTATATTATCGCTTAGTGGTTAGCGCCTAACATTGCCTAAAAATGTAGCGGCGCTATCTGTTCCGCTAACTATTTTGAAAAATAGCGCCACTAATGGATGCGCTAATAATTAACTAACGTTGCTAATTAGCGCCGCTAGGCACAGCTCTGCCTGCCCGCCCCACCCTATACTTCTTGGTTCTCTATTTTCCTGCGTAGCTTGGTTGAGATTGGCCTAAGGACCTATGAATAAGTAGAGAACGTTTTTTCGGTGAACCTTTGTGGTAATCGGACGTACCTAGAATAGCTTGTAAACAAAAGTTCAAATATTTATTACGGTGGTAATCAGACGTACCTAGAGTAGCTTGTAAACAAAAGTTCAAATATTTATTGCTGAAACCAGTTAGATTATGGCTTGGTTATACAATTTACGGTAATGGTTCAGAATACGGGCGCCACTTAATTAAGCAAAATTTCGAAAAATACCATAGAGACAAAGTTGTTTCTCTCATTAAAATATGTTGATTGCATGTGTCGCATAATAAAAAAAAACGAAGTTAGAAAATTACGAAAAATATATATAAAGCTACTTTAGTGCTTTTTGGGTATGAATCTAGGAAATTTCGAGTTGGCAACCCTACTATCATTCATTCACTTCAGTTTGAAAATGGCTTCGGTCTGTGACAGATGTGCGGTGACGCTAGTAGAGCTCGCGGCTGTGTTGAGAACTTGATTCGTCACGTGCCCTAGATGACTAAAAAAGTGCATAACTTAACATGTTATTACATTATCATTTGTATAATTTAGGTCTCGTAAAGATCACGCATCACAAATTGATCGATATAGGGTTCACTATAAGATTCACCTCAATTTTTGTGTTTTTTCCACCAAAACATGCTAAAACCATTGGTTTCCTGTTGTTTAGGATGAATCTGACGGTAAATTTATAGTTTCAACCACAACTCGTTTTGAAAAATAAATATTAGGTTTTCCGGTGGTTTCTGATGTGATTCATCCGAAAATGACATTCATTTCCGTCGCAAATTACTCGTTTTTGTTACTCGTAAATTAGTTTAAAAAATAAATCATTAAACTAACGAAAATATCATGACTTAACCTAACCAATCGTCAAGGGTGTACAGTTGCCCTAACCGGGCATTCAATTAACCTAACCGGGCATTCAGTTGACCTAACCAGGCATTCAATTAACCGAACGAGTCAATGTTATTCTTAAAAAAATTATGAATCACTTCAAACGGAGTAAGAGCACAACCTTCACACACTGTACCCATGGCTAGACTGAGACAATATGGCGGACCAAAAATTATTATATGGTGGACCAAAAATTATTATATTTATTATATCCGTTATTATCCATTTGCGACGGAAGTGGTATTAGAAAAAGTTGTCCGAAATGAAGAGATACAGCTAAACAACACATCAAATATGCAGTAATCAAGTTGTGGTTGAAACTATAATAATACCAATCTGACCATCGCTATTACAGTAAATTATTGCTTGTGCTGTGTTCCCCCACCCAAAACCCCCGGTTCCCACGGTGTCCCCCCAGATTGTAGGAGGGGTTCGGGGGGTGTAATCACTTCAAGCAATAATTTACTGTAATGGCGATGGTCACATTCATCCTAAACAACAGGAAACCAATGGTTTTAGCATGTTTTGGTGGAAAAACAAAAATTGAGGTGGCGCCCCTATTCTGAACCGTTACCCAATTTACACCCTGATTGTGTAGCCAACAAATTTAATAGTCCACTTTTCTTACAGTAAGTGCCTGGTCTAAGTGTTACATCAAAGGGCCAGGCTTTGCCTGGCTTAGGCTTGGCCAATTAGGCCTAGGCCCATATACTAAGATTCATACCTAAAACTTTTTTCGATTGTTAATTACGATTTCGACTTTATCACTTTCTAATTGTATCCTTCTAGTCTCTGAATAGGATAGGTCCGTTGTGTTAGGGGTCCTCGGCTAAGCTCGGCTCGGGCTTTTTGCCTAGGCTGAGTTCTGGGGATTCGCCTTGTTTCGATATTGCTACCAGTTCGGATATCGAGAGGTTACGAAGTAAAAGGTTGGTAAATTTATAGTATTACACCCGTCTCCCTTTGGAGGTGAAATTTATGTTTTTCCTATGTTTTTTGATGTGTTTTGAATGCATCTAACCTTCAAAATCGTCGGAAATGACTCGATTTTGAGATAAACCCCCCTCTCCCCAGCCGGCAATCTGGGGGGACCCTGGTGGGAACCGGGAGTTCTCGGGTGGGGGAAATCACAGTAAACGAGTCATTTCCGACGGTTTTGAAGGTCAGATTCGTTCAAAACACATCAAAAACCATAGGAAAAACATAAATTTCACCTTCAAAATTGACCTAACCTCCTAGGATAATATGAGTTTCATCGCACTCAGAATATCAAAAGCAAATATAATTATAAAATATTAAAGCATAATTTTCTCATCATTTTGATATGTCACTATGTTCGCAGATGCGTCCTTACCAAATTATGTAGATTTGAATATTATGACATTTTTGCGGCATTTTTTTCCCACCCTCCCAATATGTGCCTGGTGACGTCATGAAAATATGATATATGAGCTAGGCTTCGGCTGTTTTTTCGCTACTCTGCGACTTAATTAGTTGGATGTTTTCTGTTCTGGCTATTTTTGTTTTTGTAATTGGATTTAGTTTGGTCGTGTTTGTGATAGAATAGTGACGTGCTGTTCGTGTTGTTTCTGACTTTGAGAGTTTGATTCGTCATGTGCCCTAGATGAAGAGAAAGCATTGGATGTTTTTATCAATTACGGCGTTATTCTCTCATCCTTAACTTGCCCGAAATGTGACAGTGAGTGCCTAATACGAAACGATCAGAAGATATTTAGGTGAAATAACCAATATTAACCTGTTCGGCCAACTGAATGCCCTTGATGATTGGTTAGGTTAAGTAATGATATTTTCGTTAGTTTTAGGTTACTATTTCCACTTATGTTAGTTTTAGGGTTAGGTTAGGTTAATTAATGCCAAAATACATTTTTCTAGTAATATTTGATGTGTTTTGCTTAGATTTTGACCTCCATTTCCCTTAAAAATGAACCAAACTTCAAAGTACTATAACTTTGTTGGGTCTCATTTCCGAGGGAAATGGAGGTCAGATTTGAACAAATCACATCAAATGCTACTAGAAAAATGTATTTTGGTGTGTAAAATGACTGAGTGACTCTTTATACATAATTACCCTAACCAAACCTAACGTAACCTATCCTAACCTACCCTAACTAGCGGTAATAATCGAACGAGCACGTGTCACACGAAGCCATTCCGGTAGCAAAGTAATTCAAATTCGAAATGGATGGATCGCAGTGATTGGGCAGACATGTAACGGTCAGCCGCGCACGCACACCAAACGAACGTATGAACACACACTAGATACACCCCAAAAAAAAATTATATCTCGAAAATGAAGCATTTGCGATGGAAATGCTATAGAAGAAAAGTGTCTTAGAATTAAAAAATCTACTTAATGAACATATAATAATAATTGCTGGACATTAGACTGGTGTAATACTATAATAATAATACCAAAAGGTTGCATGAATCTGATTTGGAGGAGGAGGATGTCTCTCTTGCTCCATCGGTTATTCAAGCTCTCTCCCCTTCTTTACATTCGTCCCCACTTAAGGTTAGGAGTAGAGAGGTGAATGGGTCTAGCGATGCTGATGTGGCTAGGGAAGTGTTTCTTCCCAATCTAGGTAAATATTCGATTTTACTCCCAGTCTGGTTTTATAATGAGAGCAAACTTTTCTGGTCAATTTTGAGGTGCTTTGCATGAATCTGCCATTGGTTTCCTGTGCAAATGCATAGTTTTTGAGATATCATAACAAATATATCGGACATGTTCATGTTATGAGATCTCGTAAATGACGCATTACGACAGGAAACGTGCAAAACACCTCGGAATTAATTAAAGTTTACTCTCATCATTTTCGTTTAAACTAACAAAAATATCATGAGTTAACCTAACCAATTATGAATTTTTATAGTGGGCACACTAGGGGCCACTTCGGCCTATCAAGGTAGCTCTACTATGCAAAAACTGCCTGTACACTGGCAACAACCAATTTTTATAAAACTAATTAATTATCAATTTAAAACTAAAGATAGACTCTCTGGATCCAGAGGATCAAAGTCATAATAGGCTACTATCCACAAATATGTTACACTCTATATCCAGGAGATCACAAACATTATTTATAACTGACATGCAAATATATCAGATCCAAAGAATCCAGTCAATTTCATTATGGTACCCATCAATACCAGTACCTTGCCAACCAAAAATAAGTCACGGTCCATATATTGCGGACCAAGTCATAATCAGAGCTGGGCAGTATTTAAATACATTTGTATTTAAATACGTATTTAAATACATTTGTGTATTTAGAACTGTATTTATAAATACATTTTTTTCATGTATTTAAATATAGTATTTAAATACTTTAATGAGTATTTAAATACAATGTATTTAAATACTCAAAATATAAAAATGTAAATACTTTTACTGGTTTAATACACGTTCTGTACTAGCACAGTACGACGCGTCGACAGTGTAGTACAGCATGGTTCATGTTTCAACGTGTCAGTTCAATCAGTTGTGTGCCACTCTTAGTCGAAAGCGGTTGATTTCTTTATCGTGTGCGTGTCATGGCTTCAACAAGCAAATCCGTTGAATCAAACAGTGATATATCTGCAGATAACAATTTAGTGCACCCTCTGTTTGATGGAAAATACTTTAAAATTAAATCTAAAGACGGTAATAAGGTAAAGTGCACCTGCTTGCTGTGTAAACACGAAGTCTCTGCTGCAAGCAATGCTACAACGAATCTGTACACTCATCTGAAGGTAATTGTTTTTTTAGACATCAAAAAATATCTTGAAATTGACCGAATAATCGTACAAAACGGCTCTGCCTTAAGTGGGCCTGTGTAACTAACTCGTTGCAATCAATTCAATTTGCGATGGAAAATTCATTGATGAAAAAGCGTTTAAAATCGTCTGATCTATCGAGTGGTGTATTTATTTCGAAATTCATCGTGTCCCCTAAAGTAGAAATTTATCAAAACATGAATTAGTGAATGCATATGTTAAAATTTGTATGTATTTAAAATGTATTTACAAATGTATTTAAATACAATTGATGTATTTTGTATTTAGTATCTAAATACATTCGTAAAATGTATTTAGTATTTAGTATTTAAATACATTTCTCCCATGTATTTAGTATTTAGTATTTAAATACATTCAATGTATTTATTGCCCAGCTCTGGTCATAATTTACAACCATATACATTACAATATACGAGTATATACTTAAGAGGAAAAGTGTAGGTGTGGCTGTAAAGACTGTACAGTAATGTAGAAATGTGTGTGCACCCATTTTGGGTCTCCCATTTAAAGGTGTTTGTGGGGCAAGTGAAGAACATGAGTTTTTCAATACCTCACAGTACTATGGGGGGCACCACTTGGCAGAGGAATCTCTTTAAATGGGGTGTGTAAGGACAGAATATCCCCTAACCCAAGATACTGCCTCCCTATATCCTACAACACCTGTGTTGAACTGTGGGATCTATCACCCAAATGCACATAATATATATGAAATAAACTAGTACCATTCATGCAATAAAAATGGGCTTAAACACTATCACCAGATGCCCCTTGCAGACATCAAACTATCCAACCTTCTTTTGAAAGAATCAAGTGTATCTGAAGTCACTACTTCTGTCAGACTGTTCCAAAACTTAATTACTGTACTCTGTTTGTAAAACTATGTTTTCTTAAATTTGTTCTACATCTTGGCTTAAATAATTTCATACTATGACCTCTAGTCTGGTTATTGTGATCTTTAATGAAAAGAGAATCAAAATCTATCTTATCCAACCCTTTTATCATTTTATACACTTCTATCATATCACCCCTTAGCCTCCTCCTTTTTAATGAGAACATGTTTAGATACGCCAGTATTTCCTTATATGTCACTTGTCTTAGAGAATAGAGATGGGATCATTCTTATTGCTCGTTTCTGTACTTTTTCCAGTTTTTCAATCTCTTGTATCAGATAGGGACTATTAAATTGAATACAGTATTTGAGGAGGGGTCTCACATATGAAATGTATAGTTGCTTTATAATATTGGGTGATTTGTATTCAGTGTGTCTTTGCATGAGATTGAGTCTAGCATTTGTTTTATTTCTGATTTCCATACAGTGATTTGAGGGTTTAAGTTCATTAGTCACAGTGACACCTAAGTCTTCCTCTTTATCATCATTTTTAATCCAAATTCCATTCATATTGTATTCAAATTCTGGAATTTTTGGCCCAATATGCATAACCTTGCACTTATCAACATTAAATTTCATCTTCCACTTATCTGCCCAGGCTGTTACTCTATCTAAGTCTTTTTGTATTGTCATTGCTCCTGCTACTGACTTAACATTATGGCCTATTTTGTATCATCAGCAAATTTTGAGGTTTTACATGATAGGCCCTTCTCTAGATCATTTATATAGACAACAAAAGGTTAAATTGGTTATTTCACCTAAATATCTTCTGATCTTTTCATATTAGGCACTCACTGTCACATTTCGGGCAAGTTAAGGATGAGAGAATAATGCCGTAATTGATAAAAACATCCAATGCTTCAGCGCCGGGCTTAGGATATTTCGGGCCCTGTGCAGGTATATATACCAATTGCAGGTATATATAAGTAACAAAAATCTTTTCATTAAAATCTATCTACTGTTTTAAATGACTGAGAAGAAAAGAAAAATCAAGCTAATACACAAATATATATTACACAATGGTAAATTTCTGTGAAATTTTCGGGCCCCCCTAAGTTGCGGGCCCTGTGCGACCGCACGGTTCGCACACCCCTAAGGCCGGCACTGAATGCTTTGTCTTCATCTAGGGCACATGAAAAATCAAGTTCTCAAAGTCAAAATCACTTGAATGGCATGTCATAATTCTATCACAAACACCACCAAACTGAATCCAATTAGAAAAAAAAATAGCCAGAGCAGAAAATAAAAAACTAAATAAGTCACAGAGTAGCTAAAAAATAGCCCAATCAGGAAAAATATTTTATGAAAAAAATAGTATATTATAGCTAAAACAGGAAATATATTTTATTATAAAAAGTACCGTACATTTGAACAAATTTGCACAACATAAGATATATTTTTTGTTAGTTAGTTTTTAATGGCAATTCAATATATAGTACTTGTTCAACCGCTTGTGACTGGGAGTAAAATTGAATATTAACCCCAATCTGGTCTCCAGGGACTGGGCAATGTTGGGCCTAGCCAGGCTCCTCCTACTGGGCCTATGGCCCATATAGATTCAGAGCTCTCAGACCCAGTGAAGGCTTCCTTTCTATATAAGGTTACTCCTAAGAATCAAGATATCTCTCTCGCATCAAGACCTTTGGCTTTTAGCACAGCACTAAGGGATTCGCCTTTCCATGGGTTGGGTATGCAGGCACCAGTCTTCCAGAGATGCTCTGGGCCCTTCCCTCCCAGTTTTTGGAAAGTCTCTCGAAGTTGGGCCCGCGGGAGGTGGATTGCTCTTTAGTTAATGACACCCATATTGTGCATGGTGTTATAGGACCTATAGATCTGGAGGAAGATCTACTAGCTATTAAGGATGAGTTAATTAATAATTCACTGGGGAACAAAAAAAATTTTTTTTCTTGGTGCCTTAGATTTTAGACCTTATTCTGGATATTTTCATGCCACTGATTCAGAAAATATCATCCATTTTGTTCTAGCAGCTCTAGTTTTTGAGATATTGCATACGTCATTACCTACTTTATTACCCTTCTGGAACGGTATTATGAGTTGCTCGTAAATCTAAATGCATCTGTATAATTAAATTGTAGCTATGATTTTGCTGATGTTGCTGTTTTGCATGTGTATTGTACATGTACTAACGTGAATTCTTTCCTGTTACAGGTGTTGACATGGCTTCATCACGAAGAAAGTGTTTAAATCATCCAGATGTGTTTTGCTTTATCTGCGGAGAGTACACGTTCATTGAACAGAGAAAAACTATTACTGATTTTGTGAAAAAAGCTTATTTTGCCTATTTCAAAGTACAACTAGGGGACCAAGATAAGCCATGGGCTCCTCATGTTGTGTGTAAAACGTGTACGGAGCATCTGCGGCAATGGACCAACAGAAAGAGGAGGTGCCTGAAATTTGGTATACCAATGGTATGGAGAGAACAGAGAAACCACAGTGATGACTGTTACTTTTGTTTGGTGAATATAAAGGGCATCAATGGACGTAACCGGAGTAAATGGACGTATCCTGACATAGACTCAGCTAGACGGCCTGTTTCACATTCAGATGAGATACCTGTCCCATCATTCAGCCATCTTCCAGAGCTCCCTCAAGAAGATGATGAATCTGCTACTGACAAAGAAAGCATATGTGGGCAAAATGACAGTGATTTCGAAGGACCGTCATCAGTTGCAGAAGGTTTTAGTCAACACGAATTAAACGACCTCATAAGGGACTTAAGTCTTTCGAAGAAATCGTCTGAATTGTTAGCTTCCAGGCTGGGAGAAAAAAAATTTACTGCTGCCGTGAACCAAAATCACGTTATATCGCGACAGAGAAAAGGATTTACTGCCCTTCTTCTCAAAAGAGAACGATTTAGTTTTCTGCAACAATGTGCGCGGATTGCTGATGAAAATGGGCATATCGGAATACACACCAAGTGAATGGCGGTTATTCATAGATAGCTCCAAACGGAGCCTAAAATGTGTTCTTCTACACAACGGCAACAGATACAGATCAATCCCAATTGGTCACTCAGTCAGTATGAGAAAAGAGCACGGGACAGTCGCCCTAGTCCTAGAAAAGATATCATAAATGGGTGATCTGTGTGGATCTGAAGATGATGAATTTTCTCCTGGGCCAGCAGAGCGGGTACACCAAGTACCCGTGCTATATATGTCTCTGGGACAGTAGAGCTAAAGATGAACACTGGGTGAGAAGACAGTGGCCTCTGAGAGAAAACATGGTGGTTGGAGAAAAAAATATCATCAAAGAAGCTTTGGTTGACAGAGAAAGGATCATATTGCCACCACTGCACATCAAACTAGGTTTGATGAAACAATTTATAAAGGCTTTGAACAGAGATGGGACGTGTTTTGGCTACATATGTAGAAAATTTCCTGCGCTGAGCATGGAAAAGCTGAAGGCAGGTATTTTCGATGGACCGCAAATCCGGGAACTCATGAAAGACCCGCGTTTCCAAGATTCAATGGACAACATTGAGGCACGTGCGTGGTCATCGTTTAGTATGGTTGTGAAGAATTTCCTTGGGAACTATAAGGCCGATAACTACGGTGAACTAGTGGAGAATATGCTCTCTTCTTTTTGTAAACTTGGCTGTAAAATGAGCATCAAACTGCATTACCTCCACAGTCATTTGGATCGTTTCCCAGATAACCTCGGTGATCTAAGCGAGGAACAGGGTGAACGATTTCACCAAGAACTAAGGACCATGGAAGAACGGTACCGCGGACGATGGGATACTCACATGATGGCAGATTACTGCTGGAGCATCCAACGCGAATGTCCTGGCACATCTCATCGCAAGAAATCTCAGAAACGCGGTTTATGTGAGATGTCTCAATGAAAGAACTTTTTTTGCCGTTCGTGTCTCAAGCTTGTTTGAATTTAAGAAATATTTTTCGTACCTTATGCTTGTTTGATGTTAATACACTATTTTTGCTGACATTCATCATACTTTTGTATTCAATTGACAACAACAGTGATTGCCAGTCAGCAATTATATAATATTATATACATTATATAGAAATATATATAGATATATATCATATCTTGATAAGCAGAGCTGATGGAGAAAAACTAATGTCATTTTTAAAATCAGCGACCTCAATATACCAAGAAACAGGTCTACCATCTAAGTCACCAAAAGTTGTGTTCCCCAGTGTAATGGTCATCCAGTAGCAAATATACCATATAGAAATATACCATATAGAAATATACCATATATACCATATATAGTTTGTCAGTTTATACCACATCCAATTCAATGTTTTAAGTGCCAGGTATTTGGTCATATGGCTAAGTCTTGTAGGTAAAAAATAGTGAGATGTGTTTATTGCTCCGGAAGTTATGTTGTCTCCTTTTGTCCAAAGACTAATAAAATCTGTGCCAATTGTTCAGGTCCCCATACAGCTAGTTTCAGTGGCTGCCTTGTGGTGATTTTAATGGTAGACACAGGGCTTGAGATACAGGTATGTCAGGTTCTCCAACACCAACTGCCTTAAATTTATTTAATTTTATTCTTTCTTTGGATTTTGTGCTATTGACTCCTGTTGATCTCCCTACAAGATTTAACATTAATAATGGAAGTTACCATATTCAACATTAGATCTCTCTTTATGTAGAAGTAGGTTTGTTCCTAACTGTATTGTTGCTGTTGGTGGAAGTCTGGGTAGTGACCACTTTCCTGTCCTCACTGCTCTGCAAATCTCACCAGTATCCACCCCTCATAAACAACATCCAACTTGGAAACTACGTGACATAGATTGGAGAATTTGGTCTAGAGCTCTTCCTGACTCCCCCTCTATAGAAGGATCCTTAGATGAAACAATCCAACACGTTACAGCCTTATTAGTGGAAACAAGTACCTCCACACTGAAGAAGACAACAGAAAATTTTGTTCCTAAATACCACAAATGCTGGTGGACAGAGACTGCAGTGTGGCAGTAGCCACCCGCCATTGTGCTCAATGTTTTTATTTTCATCACCCAACTCTATATAATAAGATCCTCCTAAATAAGGCAACTGCTATAGCTCGTCGTACTATTCGTCAAGCAAAGAGAATTTCATGGAGTCGGTTTTGTTCAAACCTCAGTTTCACTACACCTTCAACCGAGGTTTGGACTCAAATTAGGAAAATCATTAAGGGTATGGATTCACACTTCACTTACCCTATTGTTGTAAATGGTTCTGTACTAAGTAGGCATCGACTCGTGGTTGTATCGGCATCGGTCCGATATATTGGTACGGTTACCGGTAGCGATAGTTTTTGTTTATAAGAATAAAAAGAAACGGGCGTTTCCCAAATAGAAACTTCCCGGCTGCTCGAAGTTACGTGTGTGTTCACGATTTATCCCGAAGTTTCCAGAAATTTCTATGACTCATTACTGCTCTCTATAAAGCGAGCCCGTAACCATCGCGGCGTCATTTCCTCAGTTCGCAAGTTGTGAATCGGTTAAACAGTGTGTAATAATTTTTTTGTAAATTTATTAACTACTGGTATAAATTTATTCGCTTTTGCTTTAGTGAGAGTAACAATGTCAAGCATTGTGTGGAAGTTCTTCAGTGCTTCAAGCACCAATTATTGATGTAAAACAGGTGATCTCAATTTGTGGTCTCTCTCTCTCTCTCTCGTGGAGGAACAAGCGCAAGTACTTTCTCTACATTGAACCTGAGGAGTCACCTTATCAACAAGCACAAGACTGAATTTGATGAAGCCAATAAGGGTCAATGTACAACTTTTGCTACTAATTCTGGTGAGTAGATTCATGAAAATCTGTAGTGATTCTTCAAACATTCTCAGAGAGAATTCGCAGTTGCTCAAAGCCCCAACATCCTTGTGGCCCCAAAAATGATGAATTCAATAAAAATCCCTGCTGGGGATAGGGATCCATTCATTTTCTGGCGAGAACATTGTGCTGATTTCCCAGAGAGTGCCAAAGTTGCTGAGAAGTGCATGAGCTGCCCCTCTGAATCAGTTGACTCTGAACAGCTTTTCTCAATGGCTGGAGATGTTATCAATGTGAAACGAGCCAACATCACCCCAATCAACGCTGAGGAACAAATCACCTTCTCCAAAAATCTGAAGTTCCTTAATTTTTGATTTTATTATTGAGTGAACTGTTATATTGAGTTACACTTTTTGAATTACATATTGTTTCCATTACATGACTTTTATTTTGTGAATTCCATTTCTTCAAATATATAGGGTGATCCAGAGAAATGGGACCCAAAAGAAACCCCTGTAACTCTTGAAGTATAAGTCCTTTTATAAAATCATACGCATCATTCGAAAGAGGATAGTTACAAGTTTGTACAGGATTGTATAGGTTTTGACAATACAAGACAAGATAAGATACAAAACAAAATAAAAGTGTTAGTTAAAACCAACCCTTCAAGATGACTGCATGGACTGTGGAACAGCTGCGTTTCATAACTGAGCAATATTATGAGCATGGAAGAAGTGTAGTTTCAGCTCTTAGAAGGTGATTTTGACATCTGAAAATTTGTCTTGAAAGATCTTTGAGCTGAAACTACACTTCTTCCATGCTCATAATATTGCTCAGTTATGAAACGCAGCTGTTCCACAGTCCATGCAGTCATCTTGAAGGGTTAGTTTTAACTAACACTTTTATTTTGTTTTGTATCTTATCTTGTCTTGTATTGTCAAAACCTATACAATCCTGTACAAACTTGTAACTATCCTCTTTCGAATGATGCGTATGATTTTATAAAAGGACTTATACTTTAAGAGTTACAGGGGTTTCTTTTGGGTCCCATTTCTCTGGATCACCCTTTATGTTTTGAATTACAGTATACATGTTGAATTACATGCTTTGAATCCTATTTTGATATTTTGGACAGCTATCGGTATCGGCCGATACTTAGCTCTAATTATTGGTATCGGTACCGGTACTTTGGGAATACTATCGGTCGGCCCCTAGACGACTAAGTGATGTATGTGACAGCTGAAGTTTTGGGGACCTTCGTCCATTCATTTTTTGGGACTATCAGTTATTGAAGATGAGGATTTTTGCAGGGACATGCAGTCTTCCTTATTTCTTGATTACAATGAGGATTATAACCTGGCACTAGCGTAGCTATAGGGGGCGGAGGGGGCGGTCCGCCCCGGGCGGCACTTTTTGAGGGGCGGCACTTTTGGTCTACTGCAATGAAAAAAAAAAGGGTTTTTTTTTTATGTCGGGACAGTAGAAGGATACAAGACGCCAGACACAATTTTATTTTTCCACGAAAACACTGCTTACTTCGTTAATTTCCGACAATGGTAAGGATTGTGTTCCCTTGAAGATGGCCTTATTGACCATCATACCTATTTAAGCGCTTAGTTGTGCTTAATTAATAATAGCATTGGTATAAATGCATTTATTTCATTAAAAAGGGAAATAACCCATAAAGTTCTGTAAATACGTTATAATCTATAAATATACGTTTAATATTTATAAATAATAATCAATATCAAAACTAATATGCTGGTATTAGTTGTAAAGTATAATCTTGGTAACTCGGTTCCAAATATCGTAATACTGCTGCGGATTTTTCTCACAATTGCTGTTAGTGTTGCTAGCTGTGAGAGGAGTTTTTCTAAACTAAAACTGATAAAGAATTACCTAAGATCTACTATGAGCACCTTGCGGTTGAGAAATCTTGCCATACTGTCTATAGAACAACAATTGACAGACGAAATAGACTTCGACAATGTCATCGAAGATTTTGCTAACAGAAAAGCAAGAAAAATAACTGTGTAGAATGTTGTAGTTAATTTTTTCACTTCAGAAGTAAACATGTTGTCCTAATATTTTTCACAGGTTTTTTCTATACGTCGCTTTCACTTTTTGTTTAAGTATGTTTGTTATGTGTATTGTGTTGTGTTTCAGGGGGGCGGCAAACTCAAGGACCGCCCCGGGCGGCACAAACTCTAGCTACGCCACTGTAACCTGGACTTTACATTGTAGGAATTACAATTCTCCTTAAGGCAATGTGAACAGTCTAGAGGTAGAGCAATGGGACTGGATAATATACATAAATATTTTCTTAGTCATCTTCCATTGGAGTACTTGCCATTTCTATTATCAGCATTCAATGATAGCCTGAGCACAGGAGTCTTTCCTTCATCATGGAAACAGGCATTAATGATCCCTATCCTCAAACCACAGAAAAACCCTTCGTCCATCTTCGTATCATCCCATATGCTTATTATCCTGCTTGGGTAAAGTACTAGAGAGGATGGTCCATCAGTGGATACTGTGGATTTTTTAAACATGTCACATTTTTCCGAGATTTGCAGTGTGGTTTCCGTAAGAAGAGAAGCACCGTGGATCAACTTCTGAGGTTGGAAACTTTCATACGCCAAGCTCTCCGACGGAAAAAATATGTTCTTGTTATATTTTTTTTACCTCAGTCAAGCTTTTGATTCAATCTCCCATAGAGGTCTACATATAAGTTAGACAATTTGGGGATTTGTAGTAGATTACTAAAATGGTTGACAACTTCTTGTCCAACCACACTTTTCAGGTACTAATTAATGATGTTTACTCAACACCTTTCCCCTTTAAAAAGGGTGTACCCCATGGTTCTGTTCTTAGTCCATTGTTATTCACTGCATATCTCTCAGATATACCAAGTATTGATCCAGTTCAATCATCAGAGTTTGCTGATGGTACAGCTTTCTATGTGGCAGCTGACACCCCTTTAGAAGCCCAACAGATGTTGCAAAAAGCAACTGGTAAGTTTTCATCTTGGTGCAGAACCTGGGGTCTTTCCCTGAATCACGAAAAATCTAAAATTATGTTTTTCACACATCAAAAGGTTCCAGTGAATCCCATTAACCAAATTAGTAACACCCCAGTATCTATGGTCACATCCTTCCAGTTTTTGGGAGTGGTCCTTGACAGCCCAGCAACCTGGTAAGTGGTAACATCTTGCACGAAACATCTGAACTCATTAAAATATGTTGCCTCTCATAGATGGGGTACAGATCGATCCACACTTCACTTTTTACCGATCATTTATCTTAGGAAAAATAAAGTATGCTGATGTTGTTTATGATTCAGCCTCTTTCACCTTGAAGAAGAACCTGGAGACATTGCATAATCCTGGCATGCACCTTATTTTGGGTGCTTGCCCATCTACTCCTATTATTGCCCTACAGGGTGAGACTGGTCTCCATGCCCTTCAGTACCATAGAAATCTCTCTACACTGAGGAAGTACGGTACTTTAATGTTCTGGCTTCCCCCTTTTTTCCCACCCTTTACATCAGTCATTCGAGGTGATTATCCTTTGATCCTTGCAGTGGACTGGACTGTGGCAAATAAGCCACCTTTCTTCTTTAGAGCTACTGGACTTCTTAATAAATATCAATTACAATTTAAATTTTTTACAGTTCCAGTGTTCCCTTCTTTTCCAGTTTGGAGATTGAATCTGGTATCAACCTGTCTGTCTCTCCCATTTTTATATGAACCTCCTGTCCCCAAAGAAGTGATTGTGCAGTGTTTCACAGCATACCTGGAAGAGAAGTACCGGTATCCAGAATACTTGTATATTTATATTGATGAATCTAAGATAGAAGTGCCTGGGCCATCTTGTTTATCAGCTGTTTTTGTTTCAAATCATAAAAGGCGTTTTTCCTGGAAAATATCCCCCGATCATAGTATACAGGCAGCAGAGTTATTTGCCATCCAGCAGGCATTAATTATGCTTTTTGGTATCCACAGGTAATGCTTGTAATGTCCTAATAATTACAGACTCCCAGACCTCTCTTCACCTGATCAACTCACGCCCACTCACCACATATCTGGCCCTAGCTACTTCTATCCATTTTTTACTGAAGACCCTCTCGGCTTCAGGAATTCTGGTTTCCTTTCAGTGGGTTCTGAGCCATGTTGGAATTGAGGGTAATGAGATGGTTGATACACTGTCCAGGGCTGCTCATTCCCTCCCTGCTACAACTTCACTATATTTCGACCCAGGTGAGGGTTTTGTAGTAGCTAAAGTGGCAGTGCAAAATGATTACAAAACCCAATGGGAGAGATTACGGCATTCAACTCTTTATGGAATGTTTAAGCCTTCTTGGGGCACAAGAAATTGGCCTGTACCATCTTCCCACTATAAAGCTTCTATAATATTTAGATTCCATTCTCGCCATGCAGGCCTTCAGGCCTACTTACACCAGATTGGACTTTCCTTCTCCCCATTATGTGTTAGTTGTAATTTACCAGAGACACTGTCCCATTTCTTTCTTTTTTGTCCATGTTATGCTCAGCAAAGGAGAAAATAAAGATCCTCTCTTTTGCAATATGGTGTCAGGGATTTTACTTTATCTGTCCTTTTAGGTGGGGGTAGCTTTTCTCCCCCATTGATAAACTTCACTATGGACCAAGTATTCAAGTTTGTAGTGGCATCTGGGTGGTTCAAAGAGTTTTAAATCTTGCATTGAACACTGACTTCCATTCCCACAGATTTCTTAATCAGTTACCTCTTAATTACTCCATCTGACTGTCACTGTTGACTTAGTACTTGGTTCCATTTTTATCAGTTAATGTTTTAGGAGGACTAATAGGCCTCATGTTCATCCCTTTCTAAGTGTTCTGGAACTGGCCTCAGAACTGAAGAGAGTAATGGTGTGCTTTCTTTCTATCTCATCCCAATAATAATGGACCCAGTACTTGATGTAGGAAAAGCGGAAGTTCTCCTGTGGAATTTGGTGTTTTGATCTTGGAGGATGTAAATAGCCGTACTGGCTGAGCTCCTCCATATAAAACTTCAAACAATCAATCAATAAGTAGGGAACAAACAGACAGATTTTTGTGATTTAATACACATTAGGCTAGGTTAGTAATTAGGATGTATGCACGCTTTTGTCTTTACGTCTGGCATCTGGAATTTTACTGAAAGTTCTTGCGTTAATTTCAATCAAAAGTTTGACTTTAGTTCAAGTTTTCATTTTGCATGCCCAGCTCAAGTAATTTTGGTTAAAAAACTTGCTGCACCGGGCGCCAGTAATTTGAGTTAAAACTTTAGCCTGACACATGGGGCATGACTGTGTTATGGAAAAATGCGATGTCATTGCAAAATTTGAGCAGATTGTGCAGGCTGGACTCTCAGTTTCAGGTGCCGCGATGGCTGAGCCAACAACGTTAAGTTTCTGAATAATCTGCCGAACCAATCTGCATACTTCCTTGGCCTCCTGCCTTTGTTTTCTGCGCCTTTATGAAAGCCAGCTCCAAAACAGGGATCTTCTTCTCACGAGGACAGCGACAATCAATGTGAGGGTGAGGTTCTCTTCTGCATGAGGGAGAACAATTGGCTTCAGAACACAACTCTATGGAACACTGGCAGTTAAAAATGTCAAGAAGAGTATCAAGTGTGTGCAGAAATTTATTTTTCTTTGCTAGTTTTCCTTTACCAAGTGATGTCTCAACTGCTTTGTGCCACAGCTTTGTTAATTTTAGCTCAATAGTTCTATACTGATTGAGTACAGGTGGTTTGAATAACACATTAGCTTTTTTCCACTGATGCAGAAGAGGGGGAATCATGTCCCTTATGAGCTCTTTCTCTGTGTAGTTCCTTCTATCCTTTGTATTTTGTTCACGAAGGAGTAACCCTAGTCTCAGCATGTCTCGCACTGTTGGTATTTCTGATACGGGAAGCTCCTTGCCTGTACCGACTAACAGGCTCAAGTGGCATGATGACTGACCTCTTGTCTTCAATTTTGGCATCTTAGGAATATCTGAAAAGAAAGAAAAACATTTAAGTATTTTATATCAATTACGATGTTTCAAAGTTTAGTCATTCGATGTTCTAAAATTCAATAAAAAAATATTTCATGGGATTACAACATAATTAGACAAGAATATGATGATAATAAATAATTGTAATAATCAATAATCCATACTTACAGTTAAACTGTAGTATTCGTCTAGTAGAATAACTATGAAGTAGGTACAAGAGCAATAACAGCAAACCACCATCTATGACATCTAAGAGGCAACTGAGGACTGAGAGTGAGGGACAGTTCTATTCATGTTGTGACTTGTACATTGTACAACAACTATATGACCTTGAAAACACTCCATATGCGATCAGTGGGATAATTCTGTGACAGATGAATAGTTAATCAATTTGTGTCCTATTATTTAGTAAGAGGCAATTTCTGAAACTTTAAGGTAAAATTGATGTAGGTAAGGGTTATTTTATTTCATTTTGGTTGGCCAATTTCAAGTTTTGACATGAAAAGACACTATATTTTCACTACCAAAATTGATTTGAAAAAAGTTGACAAAATTGGCACACCCTATTGTGGCATGCGAGAGTTGTGATGATTGGTATCACTCAGTCTGCATCAAAATCACAGACCAAGTGTACAGTGGGTATGAAGGTGAGTTATCAAATATTTTATGGTTTTGCAGTAAGTGTTTAGAGAGGTTAAAGACATGTTTTAACCTCTCTAAACACTTACTGCAAAACCACAAAATATTTGGTAACTCACCTTCATAACCAGGTTTAAAAAAGTTGGTAGTTCAGAGTCTAGTGGGCCTTCGTTAGTTGGGTTAGTTGTCCGTATGAGTAATAGTGCAGCTAATAAGGTTAATGGAACAGCTAGGTCAGAAAGTGAGTCAAATATAGGAAATATTAATGGAAGTCATGGTGAGGTTGAGCCTAAGCCTAGCCCTAGTGTTAGTGACAAGGATGCAAGTCCAAATAAGGTTGAGCCCAAGCGTAGTGTAAGTGATAAGGGCACAGGTCCAAGTAAGGTTAATCCTAAGACTAGTGTTTAGTGATGAGGATGCAGGTGCGAGTAAAGTTAGGCCTGTGGGGCCGCGCAGTTAATTTTCAGCATTTATATTATTTTTATATTAGTTACCGAAAAACCAATTTTGCGCGTTACCAAATTGTATATGTTTTATCATTGTGTAATTTTAAGAATCATATATAATCTTTATAAATAAGTATTGTACATAAATTTATATATATATATTTAATTAATTCAGCTGTATATACAATAACAAAATTTTCTGTAAAATTACCCCAGCCAACCAAGAACTCAATAAACTCTGAAAGCGACCGGCTTTTAAATACAAGTAGTAGCAAGAAGAAGACAGCTACAATTGGTGACCCCGGAGTGACCCGAAGCAGCCAGCGGAAGCAGCATCCTTCAGTCGCCGGGCGGAACAAACCGAAGCCACGCCTCTTCGCCGCCCACCCGTAGTAGCCGGTCAGAACCGAAGCAGCAGCAGACCCGAATTACATTCCCGCAAGATGGAATCTGTTGAATCAGGAGTGCACCATGTCACCATCAAGCCACCCACGTTCTCTGAAGCGTCGGCCGCAGGATGGTTCTCCATCATGGAGGCACAATTCCACATTTCCAGAATAACATCCGAAGAGACCAAATTTTTCCATGTTCTGGCCTCGTTACCCCCCGAAGTCGTCTCACGAATTTCAGCAGCAACTCTCTCCAACAAGTCGTACATCGATTTAAAAGAAGAAATCGTGAGTCATTACGAAAAGACGAAGCCAGAACTCTTCGAACGACTCACCTCCAACACTCCTCTCACTGGAAAGCCCTCCCAATTCCTTCAAGATATCCACCAAACGGCACTGAAGGTGGGCGTCAGCGATGATTTGGTGAAGCATAAATTCATCCAGGCGCTCCCATCCTCAATAGCGCCCGTCGTAGCAGCACAAAAGCTCGCATCGCAAGTCTGAAGGTCAATTTTATCATTGACACAGGAGCGAGCATCTCAATTTTACCACCAACTTGTGTCAATGATTGTCAACTCCACCCAACCGCAGTAAAGATTTCCACCGCAAACGGTCAGCCGCTCGAAATATTCGGAGAAGTAACACTGGACATATCAATTCCTAAATTACGAAGAATATTCAGGTGGACATTCGTCGTCGCCCAAGTCTCCAGTCCACTTCTCGGCGCCGATTTTCTATCCCATTATGACATCCTTATGGACTGCAAGCATGGCATTTTGAAGGATAGAGCAACAACTCTTCAAGCCACTATTAAACCTGTGCAATCCAAAGACCTTCACCTCATCAATATTAACCCTACCGACAAATTACCTCAAGAAATCAGGAATCTGCTTGACAAGTACTCCTCACTACTGAAACCAGCTCAACCGCAGAAAGTTTCCACCAACACTGTCAAGCATACCATCGACACTGGCAGCGCACCACCAGTGTTTGCAAGCCCTCGACGTCTTCCACCCGATAAATTATCCTCAGCTAAGGCTACTTTCAACAACTTACTTCAAGATGGAATTATAGAACCCTCAAAATCACCATGGGCCTCACCGTTACACCTCGTTCCGAAGAAGGTACCAGGCGAATGGCGGGCGTGTGGTGATTATAGAAGCCTAAACGCTGTCACGAAACCGGACAGATATCCACTTCCTCATATAAGAAGTCTGTCAACATCTCTGCACGGAAAATCATGCTTTAGCAAAATCGATCTAGTCAGAGCATATCACCAAATTCCAGTCCACCCAGAAAATATCGAGAAAACGGCTGTAACAACTCCATTTGGTTTATTTCAGTATTTATACATGCCATTTGGTTTAAGAAACGCCCCTGCAACATTTCAACGCTTCATGGATACAATTTTCACAGGAGTTGACTGCGTATTTGTGTATCTCGACGATATTTTAGTCCATTCAAATAACGCAGTTGACCATTTGAAAGACTTAGAACGCGTATTCAAGATCCTTCAAGAACACAATTTAAGAATTTCCTTAGAAAAATGCATATTTCAGCAATCCAAAATTGAATTTCTGGGTCATGAAGTTTCCCCAGCAGGCATTCGTCCTCCTGTAAACAGTCTCCGAAATTCAAGATATTCCCCAACCACAAGATTACCAAAGCCTCAGAAGATTCCTAGGAATGACGGGATTCTATCGCCATATGATACCCCGTTACGCCGATTTAGTCTCACCTTTAAGTGAAATCGTCAGAACTCAAGTCAAAAGCAAAAATCTACAGTGGAACGACGAAGCAATTCAAGCCTTTCAAGATGTCAAGGATGCACTACGGAACGCCGTCACGCTTTGTCATCCTCTTCCATCAAGCTCAATCCTTCATTTAGTTACGGACTGCTCACAAATAGCAGCTGGAGCAGTTCTTCATCAAATAATCGACAGCAAACCAGTTCCCATCGCCTTCTTTTCCAAGAAATTAACTACAACTCAGCAAGCGTACGCCGCATACGATAGAGAATTACTCGCAGCATACCTAGCCGTCCTGCATTTCCGTCAATTTTTAGAAGGTCGTCAAGTAATACTCTTCACGGATCACAAACCGATGGTTTCTGCCTACAAGAGTCCCTTACGAGCCAAGACAGACCGACAACAACGTCATTGGTTTGCCATCACGGAATACGTATGCGATGTAATACATATCTGTGGATCCGAAAACGTCGTAGCGGACTGCCTTTCACGCAACGTAAACGCAGTACATATCGACGCTTTCGATTTATCAGCAATCGCGGAATCTCAACAAAAAGATCAAGAAACGCAAGAATTTCTCCCACGTCTCAAGTCATTCCCGTTTCCAAAAAATACAACTTTATATTGCGATACATCCACGCCATATCTCCGTCCTTTTGTTCCCAAGCAGCATCGATCTTCCATCTTCAATCAATTTCATAATATTTCTCATCCAGGCATCAAGCAATCACTTCGTATCATTAAATCAAGATACTTTTGTCCCTCAATGAACAAGGATATTCGAACTTGGTCCCGAAATTGTGAATCATGTCAATCCTCAAAAATTTCTCGGCATACAAAATCAGAAATAACCCCCTTCGATTTACCAAGTTCAAGATTTGAAACGGTACATATCGACATCGTCGGTCCCTTACCGCCAACCACTTTGCCCGGTCAAACATATCCTTCCCCATATAGATATCTCCTAACCTGCATCGATCGTGCCACAAGATGGATAGAAGCATATCCTCTGATTGATACTACAGCCACATCAATAGCACACGCATTTCTCGATGTATGGATTTCAAGATTTGGTGTACCACTGCAAGTCATAACGGACCGCGGATCCCAATTCGAATCCGAACTCTTTAGGGAACTCTCAGCTCTCATCGAATTTCACCGACTAAGAACTTTGTCGTATCGCCCTCAGACCAACGGAATAATTGAAAGATCTCATCGCACCATCAAGACAGCAATCATCGCTCGAAAACAAGATTGGCTCCCCGCTTTACCCATAGTTCTCCTTGGTTTACGCAGTCTCCCCAACGAATCGGGTTATTCACCGTTCACCACCGTCACCGGAACCACCCTATTATGCCCGAGGCCAATGATCGCCAATTCGTCGTCAAAATCCAATTCAAAATTCATCTCCGAATTAGCCAAGAAAATGACGCAAATCGATTTCGCCCAACTCTCTCAAGGAAACATTCACTCAGCCCCCAAATCATTCATTCCATCGGAACTCCACAAATCAAGCCACGTATGGGTACGCATCGACCGCGTTCGAAAACCATTCGAGGCACCATATCAAGGACCTTTCCGTGTTCTCGAACGCCACGATAAATACTTCGTAATAGAAAAAACCAACGGATCATCAGAAGCCATTTCAATTAATCGTTTAAAACCGGCTTATATAGTTTCAGGTCCCACACAGGTACCGGGCGCACAATCGGACGGTATCGGATCAGAGAAAAAGCACGCAAGGAAAAAGGACGATGGAGGACGCACCTCGGAGGTAGCAAATACAGACCTCAGGACGAGCGCGCAGGACAACGCAACAACCGGAAATGAGGCCGACCGAGGATCAACGCGAGCTGGACGAAGGATCCGATTCAAATCAAGACCCGAATATTTCTACTTTTGATATACGTGCTCCGCTTCTCGGGGTGGGCAGTAGTGTGGGGCCGCGCAGTTAATTTTCCGCATTTATATTATTTTTATATTAGTTACCGAAAAACCAATTTTGCGCGTTACCAAATTGTATATATTTTATCATTGTGTAATTTTAAGAATCATATATAATCTTTATAAATAAGTATTGTACATAAATTTATATATATATATATATATTTAATTCAGCTGTGTATATACAATAACAAAATCTTCTGTAAAATTACCCCAGCCAACCAAGAACTCAAACTCTGAAAGCGACCGGCTTTTAAATACAAGTAGTAGCAAGAAGAAGACAGCTACAGGCCTAATGGATGGCACAAAGTCAAAGGTCACTCAGGGAATAGGATTAGAATAGTAATTATGTGGTAGCAACTAATAACAGGTTTCAGGTACTTGGTAATGTATATGAAGCAATACAGTGTGAATTTACCATGGTTGGGGAATGGGGACTCTCATTAGGAAACTTCTTCATTAACTGCTGTAACGATTGTTTTTAACCCAATTTGTAGACAAACCAACTAGTAGGGATCAACCAATCTTAGATCTGGTTCTTTCCAATGAACATGAGCTTATAAGGGAACTTACAGTAGGAGAGTCATTAGGGAATAGTGACCACTTGATCATACGTTTTAAGATAGAATTAAATAAGGATCTAGTTAACAGTGACCATTAGGGCATATCATACTGTGGGTTCAGGGTTGAAATTTTGGGAAAACAAAGTGGCTAATATGTATTCCTATGTACAAATTAATTCTAAGATGGGTTTATTATTTGCAACTTTTCCGAAAAATCTCATTTTCATGGTCAAAATCATGATTTTCTGATTTGAAGGCTGCCTAACACAGCCTCAGGGCACCCAAACCAAAGCGTGCAGCTGTTCTGCATATGATTAAGTCTAAAAGCTGCTTTTCTGACCTCATCCTTGCTTTCTTGTGTGTTTCAACACCTCTGGGTGCTGAAAAAATGTTTAGATTTCACATAAAACTTAAGAATTTTAAGTTTTTCTTCAAAGAATAGGTGTGGCTCACCAGCTCTACTCTGATCGAGTAGCAGGAGACTTGCCACCTCCACGTTTAGGTTTACAAGCCTGTTCTTCCTGGATCCCTGAAAAGCGTGGCCTCATAAGATCTTATATTATGATCTTATGAGGACTTTCAGCTCTTATGAGCATTAATGATGGCTTCAGCCTCTTCATCAGCCACTCGAACCTGAATAGTTCTTAAGTATGTCCTGCTTCGATCTGAACACTGGGAGCATTTCTCGATGGTCTATCCTGGCTCTCACCCACCCATCTCTCCTCTCGTGACCGTACACAGCTTGGGAAGCAGTTGAGACTTCCTGTACAGCTCTCTCGCAGGACTATGAACAGAGAAAGCATCCACTTTGAGTGGAGTTTTCCTGAGATCCTCGATCTCAGTCAAGGTCATCTTGCAGGTGAAAATAGGCTCGTAAATATTCTCTGATTCCCAGTTGATGAGATCCTCAGGTGAAGTGGCTTGCAGATTGACTTTGGGATTTTTATGGGGCCTCACTGTTGTATCACCAAAGTCTCTTCCTTCTCTGATCTTCTCTATCTGGCTCACAGCAAAAGCTCTCTGATGCTCATCCTCACCACAGGAATGAAGCCAGGATGTTCTCAGGATGTGCATGGTAAGCTCCTCTTATCATTGCAGCAGAGATGATGTTCCTGACCTCGGTAGTCTGGTTCCTCAGCAGCCTCAGGCTTGAAAAAACGTGTGCAGGACCAAATTTGAGGTGGTGTTTCACTTTGATGTCGTAGTACATTTTGAAGTAGAAGTTAAGGCAGAACTTCACGAGGACCTCGAGCCTCCTCAACACCTCGCCCTTCAGTCCGTGCTCCCTCATCCACAACAGCAAGATGGCCTGTGCAGTAGTGAGCCACCTGGATTGGTTCAGTGGTCTGCACTTGAGACCAGCCAACTGTGGACTGAGACTTCCAGACTTGATGGCTTTGATCAGAAGATAGCAGTTGTGCTGGTCTGTGGAGAGAGATTTGACTATCTCTACTGGCAGCTCTATGATATCTTCAGTTCCTTCCACTGGTTTGAAGTTGAAGTTGACCTGAAGTTCATTCACTTTCTCAAGTTTTCCAATAGGCCCAGTGAAGCCTGACTGGGGAGTTACAGGGCCATCCAGCTTGATGATTAAGTGCCTCAGGGGGAGCTTGTTCACATGTAGTTGACAGATCATCCAGTGGCACTTGCGACCCAGCATCTTCTCCAATAGGGCTATGGTGCCTCCAGACCACCCTGTGTTGGTGTTGGTAGAGTCTCCTCCAATCATTACAAGGCTCTCATCAGCTCCGTGATCCAGAAGCCATTCATGCAGGCCCTGAGCGATCTTATGAGCAGGCTTTTCTCCTTCCTCGGGTTCCTCGGGAGTGAAATGGAAGAGGTACCTTCCTTGAGGCTCCCACGTGATAGTGTAATGCTCCTCGATCACTTTGCCCGGATGAAATCTCCCTGTCACTTCATCATATTTCAACACCTTTGTGTTCCTATCCTGCTTGCCATCAAAGAATATCCCAGAGATCTTCTTCTCCTCTGACCTCTGCATGAGAGCTTCAACTGATGAGGCCATTACTTCCTCCTTGGCCATCTATTGAGAGAATATTGAACTTCGCCTTCTGCATCCAAATGGTTACAAAGCTTCAAATGGAGTTGATTTTTTTCGTATGTATGTATGTATGTATTAAACCTGTGTAAGAGTTAAGCAAAGTTAATGTGTCAAAATGGCAACAAATTATAACAAAGGGTTAAAAATATGAGGTTGTGTTCAATTGAATATTCAGTATTTCAACATAGAACAGAAAACCGCAATTTTGAACATGATAATGCGATTTTTGGGAAAAGTTCCAGAAAAGAAACCCCGGTAAATATGGATATTGCGGCCTCCACCCAATTTTGATGCCAAAATACATTTTCCTAGTAGTGTATGGTGTGCTTTGTTCAAATCTGGCCTTCATTTTATGTGGAAATGAACCAATCAAAAGTTATGAGACTTCAAAATTTTAACATATTTTGGTTCATTTCCCCATAAAATGAAGGCCAGATTTTAACATTGCACATCAAATACTACTAGAAAAATGCATTCCAGTGTCCAAATTGCTAGAGAACCTACCTAACCTAATCAACCTAACCTAACCTACGCAAGTTAAGAGATGGAGATATCCAAGCCTCACCTAACCATGTATCTCTAAATTGAGATATCGAAAATGCAAATCGTCGCCGGCGTTTATTTTTCTTATCAGTTACTCGTTTCTGGCATCGAAATCTCCACCTTGATTCATCGTAGGAATACTTAGATCCACACTCTCTGCATTTAAAATACGACTGTAACACACCATGTTTAACAAAAATTTTTACAGCAGAATTATCACTATTGTTAATTTCCATAACATCTTCGAAATACATCTCACATCCTTCACACGCCATATTGGAAAATCAACTAAAGAAGAAAACGGAAAACAGTATACCTCATTTTTTGTTTTTTTCCACCCAAATAGATATACTTATGATGACGTCATTCAAAAAATGGAGTTACGAAAATAATTTCTTTAAAAGCTTATAACATTATAAATACGCAATTGCACAAATAATAACATATACCATTAGACTCCTAAAATTATGCTGAAACGTTTGATAATAGCCAGTATTGTCAACTTGGTGGAGGCCGTAATATCCATATTTACCGAAACCCCTCTTAGAATTAATTTCTACATAAAAATACATACTAGCCAGAGTGAAATTTGGACTTGGAAAAGTATGATATGCCCTAAATTGACCATCCAGTCCCTTGCTTCTCAAAAGGTGACTATAGTAAATTTAGGGAGTTGTTAGGCTCAGTAAAGTGGGATAATGAATTTGCCAATAAGAATGCTATTGAGATGTGGTCTAGATTCTAAGAAATTTTAGAGAATATACAATGTAGTTGTATTCCTTTCAGAACTGTTAAGAATAACAGGATTAGCAAAACCTTTGTGGTGGAATACATAAATAGCTAAAATGATTAAAGATAAGAAAAGGGTATTGAGGTAATTTAATTAAAAGCAGTAGCTAATAGCCTTGGGGACTTGGATAATTATAGGTGCAGTTAAGAAATACGTTAAATAGTTTGATTAGGAAGAGCAAAAAGCATGGTGAAATAATTCTAGCTAAAAATAGCAATAAAGATCCAAAGAAATTCTTTAGTTTTTATAAATATAATAATAAAAAGCATGATAGGATTGGCCCAATAGAACATGATTATAGAATATTTGAAAATGATCAGGATATTGTTGAATTTTTAATGATTAGTCCAGCTCTATTTTTACTAAAGAAAACTTGAATAACTTTGATTTTAATTCTTTAGATTCTGTAAACCGAGGCTTTCTTATAAGATTCATATAAGGAAGGATGATGTTAGGCAAGTGATTCATACAATGAAGTCAAAGCTGCTGTACCTGATATATATGTTAGGATTTACAGAGAAGGGGAGGCTAGCTTATCTGAGGCACTAACTATTTTGTTAGGTTTATTAATTAGTAATTTTTTTCTTGTTAGAGTTTGATGAAAAAACTCGGGCATAAGAAAATTAGGAAACAGACTTGTAGACTGGATCTACAAAAATACTTTCTTCATCATAGATTAGTAGACTTCTGGGATGACTTGCACTTTGATGTGGTAAATAGTAGCTCCTTAGTTAGTTTAAGAAAAATTTGGATGCTTTCATAAATGAAAGAGGGTCATTCCATGTCAGTTCAATGGTGAAAAAAACGTGACCATCACTGATTTTTTTTTTAAATTGGCACACTTATAGATCTCTGTGAAGAAAACAGAATGACGCTTGTTTCAAAACTAGGTCATCTGGTTCCGGAGATATGGCCCTTCAAATTTTGTAAAAAAAAAGTCAATTTCTAAGGTCATAAGAACATAAGAAATTTTTATATTGGGCACACTAGGGGCCACTTCGGCCATCGAAGGTGGCTCCACTATGTAAAAAACTGCCTGTACATTGCCAATAACCAATTTTTACAAAACTAATAAGTATCAATTAAAACTAATTAATTATCAATTAAAACTAAAGATAGAATCTCTGGATCCAGAGGATAAATATAATAGGCTACTATCCACAAATATGTTACACACTATATCTATTTATAACTGACATGCAAATATATCAGATCTAAAGAATCCAGTCAATTTCATTATGGTACCCATCAATACAGTACCATGCCAACCAAAAAATAAGTCACGGTCCATATCAATTGTGGGACCAAGTCACAATTTAACATCCATATACATTACAATATATATACTCAAGAGAAAAGTGTAGGTGTGGCTGTAAAGACTGTACAGTAATGTAGAAATGTGTGTGCACCCATTTGGGTCTCCCATTTAAAGGTGTTTGTGGGGCAAGTGAAGATCATGAGTTTTCAATACCTCACAGGCTCACAGTACTATGGGGGGCACTGCTCGGCAGAGGAATCTCTTAAATAGGGTGTGCAAGGACAGAGAGTATCCCCTAACCCAAGATGTGCCTCCCTATATCCACAAAACACCTGTGTGAGCTGTGGGATTTATCACCCAAATGCACATAATATATATGAAATAAACTAGTACCATTCATGCAATAAAAATGGGCTTAAAACACCATCACCAGATGTCCCTTGCAGACATCAAACTATCCAACTCTTTTGAAAGAATCAAGTGTATCTGAAGTCACACTTCTTCTGTCAGACTGTTCCAAAACTTAATTACTCTGTTTGTAAAACTATGTTTCTTAAATTGTCTACATCTTGGCTTAAATAATTTCATACTATGACCTCTAGTTCTGATTATTGTGATCTTTAATGAGAGAGACTCAAACTATCCTTATCCAACCCTTTATCATTTATACACCTCTATCATATCCACCCCTTAACCACCTCCTTTTTAATGAGAACATGCTTAGATACGCCAGTCTTTCCTTTATGTCAATTGTCTAGAGTGGGATCATTTCTTGTTGCTCGTTTCTGTACTTTTCCAATTTTCAATATCGTATCAAATAGGGACTATTAAATGAATGCAGTATATTAGGAGGGGTCTCACATATGAAATGTATAGTTGCTTTATAATATTGGGTGATTTGTATTCAATGTGTGTCTGCATGAGATTGAGTCTAGCATTTGCTTTATTTCTGATTACCATACAGTGATTTGAGGGTTTAAGTTCAGTCACAGTGACACCCAAGTCTTTCTCTTTATCATCATTTTTAATCCAAATTCCATTCATATTGTATTCAAATTCTGGATTTTTTGGCCCAATATGCATAACCTTGCACTTATCAACATTAAATTTCATCTCCCACTTATCTGCCCAGGCTGTTACTCTGTCTAAGTCTTTTTGTATTGTCATTGCTCCTGCTACTGACTTAACATTATAGCCTAATTTTGCATCATCAGCAAATTTTGAGGTTTTACATGATAGGCCCTTCTCTAGATTATTTATATAGACAACAAAAAGCAGAGGGCCCAGAACAGACCCCTGTGGGACTCCGCTCAATATGGGTCTCCAAGTAGACTTATTTCCATTTAGATGAACTCTCCGTTTTCTATTTCTCAGCCATTCTTCTATCCAATCAGCGATATGACCTCTTATACCATAGGCTCTAACTTTTACCAACAATCTTGCATGAGGAACAGTATCAAATGCCTTTGCAAAATCTAAGTATACTATATCTACTGGCTCTTTATTGTCCAAATGCAATAGGACTCCATCATAAAATTCAATCAAGTTGGTTAGACAGGACCTTCCATTTCGAAAGCCATGCTGGCTATCATTTATAAGGTTGCACTCTTCAAGGAACTCAGTAACTTTACCTCTAATGGTACTTTCGAGTAATTTGCAAATAATGGAGGTGAGGCTGATGGGTCTGTAGTTTTTTGCCAAGTTTCTATTTCCTTTTTTAAAGATTGGAGCCACATTTGCTTTCTTCCAATCCTCTGGAATTTCAGTACATATCAATGATTTATTAAAAATAATTTCTAGTGCCTGTGCTATATTCTTTTTGGCAGCTTTTATGACTATTGGATGCATTTCATCTGGCCCTGGAGATTTTTCCATTTTTAATTTATCTATTGCTTTTAAGATATCTAGTTTTGTTACCCTTAATTCATTTATTTCTCTATCTTGTCCTGGTAGTATAAGATCAGGAATATTATTTAAATTTTCATTTGTGAATACTGATGAGAAGTATTTGTTTAGTTCTTCAGTTATTTCAAGATCATCATCTATAATTTTATCATCTATATGGAGGGGGCCAATTTTCTTTTTCACTCTACTTTTCAAATTGAAGTGACTGAAAAACTTCTTAGGATTGTTTTTTGAATTCTTGGCTAGGCTTTTTTCCAGGTCACGTTTGCTATCTCTGATTACTTTCTTGCAAATGCTTCTTTTACTTTTATATATTTTGGAGTCTGTGCCATTATTTCAACATGAAATATTTCGGCTCATATTGTACTTACAGACCATTTAAACACTATTTTAAAGCTTTTAAGCAGATCTACAACTTTGTTTGTGTATATTTTACCTCAGTGGTAAAAAAAAAGTTGATCTTATTTTTTACCTTTGACCTTGTGTAGGTCATTTGATGTCACAACTGATTTTTTTCTCCTTTCACCCAATTTTGGGTACACATGTCTACCTTAACCTAAAACAAGATTTTTAGGGTTGCTTAAGTTAATATAGACGCTACAGCCATTTCAGTGGACCATACCCACCTCCATTTTGACCAAGTACCTTTTTCCACCAAACTTTGGAGCACTGTATCTTTGGAACTGTTTGAGCTAGAGTGTTGAGAAAAATACCATTAGATTTTTCTTACTGAGCTATATAATGTCTGCTAATTTTCAAAAAAATTGGTAATTATCTAATCTAACCCAGTTATTTGGTCGAATAAGTATCCGGCCCTATTATAAAATTTAATTCTTTTTGTATATTTAAGAGAGTTATATAATATAGGTAATTTAAATTACATTAATTAATTTATATGGACATTCAAAAGTGTGAAGAACTTTGAACCTGCTATCCTGTTTAAAGGTAAAGCTATGTATGTATAAGTACCTTATACTAGGCTATAGTACTACCCTATAGAATAGTTTCAGTTTTAAGAGTTAAGTGAGTTTTATAGAATTACTTAACTTTGTGTATTTATTCATTGTGTACAACAGTATGTACCCATGTGAAAATAAGCTTATTTAAACCTTGGAGCAAGGATTTTTTTGGCATCTGTATTTATTCCAATCTGTAAATCAAACTGCACCTTTTTTCTTGTTGTAGACCTCTGAAACAAGATCAGTAGGTCCCAAATTTTATTTGTGCCATCTAAGCAAAAATAACTTTTAACAGGGTTGGATACAATGAATAATTATAATTGCATTTTTAATTAATTGATCCTAATTTTCATTAATTGTAATTGATTCAAAATAAAATTAAAATAAAGGTAATTGTAATTGATTTTTGAGCTATATAACTGATGTAATTGATCAATTAATGTCAATTGTTAAAAATTATACCCCTAGATCTGGCAGTCATATATCATCCAATGGAAATAAACCTTTGATAGTTTATTTAGTTATACTTAGATATAAATATATATTTTTATATATATATATTTACTGTAAATATATATTTAGATATATAGGACCAAGTAAAGATAAGCACCCCCAGCCTTCTTTAATTAGCCTTATAAGGCTAACTAACGAAAATATCACGACCTAACCTAACCAATCGTCAAGGGTGTACAGTTGACTTAATGATTGGTTAGGTTAGGTCGTGATATTTTCGTTAGTTAGCCTTATAAGGCTAATTAAAGAAAGCTGGGGGTGCTTATCTTTACTTGATCCGATATATAGAATAGATAGTTATATTTGTGTAATTGTAATTGATTCAGACAAAATTAATTGTAATTGCAATTGATCTTGAAATTGTGAAGTACAATACTAACTGTAATTAATTTGAAGAAAAATAAAAAAATTGTAATTGTTTCCATTTTGTGTAATTGAACCCAACCCTGGCTTTTAAGCTACATATGTTTTTTTTTTCTTTTTAGATAAACATGGATTTCAGCAGTTTGAATATGGGCAGGTTCTGTTGTGACCCATTTAAAAAACAAAGGAAAAGTTAAAAAAGGCATTTGTGCATTGACTAAAAATTTGATTGATCAAAATCCTGAATTGAAACTAACAAATAATCATAAAGCATGTGCAACCTGTCAAAATATACTAGCAAATTGTCCATCCCCAATGCCTGAATGTGAACCACTTGAAAAATCACCATCCACCTCATCAAGTGCCCCATCTGAGCTAGAAACCATTGGAGATGTAGTTGAAATGCAGTATGAGCTTAGTAAATTCAATGCTTCATTGGCCACACTTGATGAGACCCCAATAAAACCATGTAAACTCTTTGACAGTGCTGGTTACGCAAAGAGAAAGTTAGGAAAGTAGTTGTTGTGAAAAGAAAGCTTGAACTTGCAACTAAACAATCAATTTCATGCAGTGACTCAGATGATACAGAACTGGAGATTCTTCAACAACTAAAAGAGAAATTTAATCGTGACAAGCCGAAGTGAAAAACTGACAATTCTTACTATCCTACCAAAAAGATGGACACAAGCAGGGCTTTTTTTGTGATGATGCGCACTGGTACGGCGTACTGGCACCTTTTTTGAATAATTAATTCGTAGATTATCTAGAATCTTTCTTATTAAATTTTTAAGTTTTCTAAAACTTAAGCGATATTGCATTATAATATTCTGTAGTATAAAATTATACTGTATACCTATTTTATTTCATGGCAAGTATAGTTGTTATATGGTAAGCATTGAAATCAATTGTAGATAAACTTTACATACACAACAAATGTAAGGCATCTAAAAATAAACAACTACGAGCTAGTACACAATACAATTTATTATGCACCACTCAGCAGTTGACACTAACAGCAAGGAACGAAGTTGGCATATTTAAGCAGATGAGAACTTATGAAAATTTGGAATTTTCTATAAAACGGTAAGTTAATGTTATGATGTATATATATATATATATACCACCGGTGGACAGGTTCCTTGTTCTCCGCCCTTCCGCTGGCTCCCTTCCGGGCAACTCGGAACGGGTGTTTCAGCGCCTTAAGACGATAGGGGTTCCCTGTCGTTATGATATCCGCCCTCTGAGGGATGGGTCTCTTCTTTTGAAGTCCCGTTCTTCGGGGGTGACTGGGTCCCTTCTACAGTTGCAGGATGTCTTGGGTTGCAGAGTTTCTGTGACTCCCCATCCGCAATTGAATAGCTGTCAAGGCACCATTTTCGCTTCCCGTCTGCTGTCAATCCCGGTTGGCGAGTTGCAGGAGGATCTTGCCCCCCAGGGGGTAACGAAGTCTTCCGCTTTTCGTCGCGCCGGGATGGTGCTCTTACCCCGTCCGCTCGTCTGCTCCTGACCTTTGACTCCCTTGTGCCTCCGGCCGAGGTGTTCTGGGGCATGGGTGATCGCCGGTCGTGTGAGTTTTCGGTGCGACCATATGTGCCTGACCCGGTTCGCTGCTTTGGCTGCAACCGGTTCGGCCATGTTAGCTCTGCGTGCCGCCGTGAGGGTAAGCTATGTGTCCGCTGCGGTGGGCCTGCGCACCCTACCCCGTGCACGAAGCCCCCGCGGTGCTCGAACTGTTCGGGGGCCCACCCTTCCTCTTCTCGGAACTGTCCCGTTTTCAAGTTTGAATTTGAGGTGCGGTCCTTAAGGACTACCGAATTCCTTAGTGCGCGGGAGGCGCGTGATAAGATCCGTGACCAGGAGCCGCGGCGGGGGTTGTCCTACGCTGCGGCTCTTGGCCCTGGCGGGTCCTCGGGCCCCTCCCGTGCTACCCCGGCGTCTACTGGAGTGGTGCCCCCCCTGGAAGTCCCGGGGGTTGGTGGTCCTCCTGGCGCCGCGGGTCCTTCTTGTTCCTCTGCCTCACTTTCTGACATCCCATCTGATTCCCTGCCTACAAGTGCCCCTTCTCCCCCTCCGGCCTTGGGGTCTGGATCCTTGCCTACTCGTCTCTCGGGTGGGGAGGGGGATGCCCCGAAGGAGAGGAGGAAGCGTTGCCGTGGTCGGAGTCGGAGTCCTTCCGACCCGATCCTGACTGCTGCTCGCCTTGCTTCCCCTTCTTCCCCGTCTTCACCGGAGGGGAAGCGGCGCGCTGTTCCTGATCCGCTCGGGACTTCCACCCCCCCCTATACGGAGCGCTGGTGAGGCGTCACCTCCCGGTGCCCCGACCAGTGTCCGGGTGTCGGTCGAGGTACACCGCCCCATGACACCCTCGATTACTGACTCTGTTCCTATGATAGACCCGGTCGAGAGGGGCCTGGCCCTCCTTCATGGAGTCTCTCTCTCTCCGGCTCCTGCTGAGAGTGGTCGGGTCTCTCTCCTGGATCTACCTCTCCCACCTGTGGTCGACCTTTCCTCTCCCCCCCGTCAGTGCTTGTCTGGTTTGACGAGCCCTCGAACAGCTGGTTCCCCCCGGTCCCCCTCTAGTGGGGAGTTGGGGGTTTCGGCTGGGCCCGACTCGTCGTCTCTCCCCCCGCCGGGAGAGCCCCCCTCTGACCTCCCTGTTCTACTCTCCACTTCTCGTTCTACTACGGGCGCAGCAGATGCGGAGTCGGTGGCCCCTACCCCCCAGTTCTGGGTGAGTCGGGGAAACCGATTCCGTCCCTGGTTACGGACCGTTGAGTTTGCTGCTCAGCTTGGTCCGTGGCTATTTCGCTGTTTTCTCTGCCTCTTATAATGCCGCTTCCCCTTACAGTTCCATCTTGCATTGGAACTGTAGGGGGCTTTTAGCTAACTGGGAGAACTTTGCCTCCCTGCTGGAGAGCGAACGGCCTTCCTGTGTTTGTCTCCAGGAGACTATCCTGGCTGCGCGGGGACTCCCTCGTCTCTCTGGCTATGTTGGTTTCCCTTGCACCCCGGATGAGCGCACACGCCGGCGGGGTGCGGCGATTTACGTGCATCATTCGTTACCATCGCGTGGTGTGCCTCTTCGCACTTCCTTGCAGGCTGTGGCTGTGCGGCTCTTTTTAGATCGCCAGTACACTGCCTGCTCGGTTTATATTCCTCCTCATGACCCTCCTTCTCGCGACGCGGTTCGCGAGTTGGTGCTGCAACTATCCCGACCGTTTCTCCTCCTCGGGGACTTTAACAGTCGCGACCCGGCTTGGGGAGATGTTCGGTCGACTAATGTTGCTGGTATTTTACTCTCCTTAATGGAGGAACTTTCCTTTGCGTGTCTCAATTCCGGTGAACCTACTTACTTCCACGAACCGACGGGTTCATTTACCTGTATTGATCTCTCCTTGGTGTCCCTCGATGCCTTACTCGATTTTTCGTGGAAGGTGTTGGGGGACTCTTATGGCAGTGATCATTACCCAGTCTGTCTTGAGCCGGTCGGTCCGCAGCCGGGCGTTTCGTCTCGACCGAGGTGGTGCCTTGCGCGGGCTGACTGGCCATCTTTCAGAGCTCGTTCCGTCATTGTCCGTTCGGTATTGAGCTTTGGCTCTGTGGATGAGAGCTTGGAGTTTTCGAGCGGGTGGTGATGGGCGTCGCGGAGGACTGTATTCCTCGATCTTCCGGTAACCCGCGGACTCGTAGCGTCCCGTGGTGGACTCCAGCATGTCACCAGGCGGTGTGCGAGAGGAAGAGGGCAACGCGCCGCTTCCACCGCACCCGGCGCGCGGGCCACTTGATTGAGATGCGGCGGGCGAAGGCTTTCGCCCGCCGGACTCTCAAGTTGGCCCGTCGGGCCTCTTGGCGTGCTTTTGTGTCCGGCATCTCCTCATCTACCCCTTCTGCTGCTGTGTGGCGGAAGGTACGTAGTATCGAGGGGAAGCCAGTCCCTGCTAGTCGCCCTGTCCTTCGGGACGGGGACGGCTTCCTTTCGGATCCTGCTGCTGTGGCTGATCGGCTGGCCGGTGCTTTTGCTGCGGTTTCCCGTTCGCCTTCAGCTGCGGATCGCCCTTTATCGGAGGTCACGTTCCCGCCCCCTGGGAACGAGCCCTATAACCATCTCTTTCCGATGCGGGAACTTCGGACTGCCTTGGCAACCCGTCGTTCTTCCGCCCCTGGCCCTGATGACATTCCGTATGACTTTCTTTGGAATCTGCACCCGATGACCCTGCACTTCTTGCTGGATCTTTTCAACCGGATGTGGGTTGAGGGGTCGTTCCCTTCCCGTTGGAGGGAGGCGATTGTGGTCCCGATACCTAAGCCGGGGAAGGATCCGGCGGAGGTGGCGAGCTATCGGCCTATTGCTTTGACGAGCTGCTTATGCAAACTCCTCGAAAAGATGGTGGCCGTCCGACTTTCCTTTACACTGGAGTCGCTTGGGTTATGCCCCCCGACCCAGTATGGTTTTCGTCGATTTCGGGGTACTCTGGACCCCCTTCTCCTCCTTGGCCATGATGTACGGGAGGCATTTTCCCGCCGGAATCTTGTTCTGGCCGTCTTTTTTGACGTCCAAAAGGCCTATGACACGACCCGTCGGGGAGTTGTCATGGACCGTTTGAAGTCTCTTGGTTTTGTGGGCTTTTTGCCCACGTTTCTTCGCAACTTCCTCTGCCGTCGCACTTTCCGCGTCCGTAATGGGCGGCCCTATCTGTCCTGTATGTTCAGGAGGAGGGGTGCCCCAGGGGTGTGTGTTAAGCGTCTCCTGCTTCAACCTAGTTATGTCTGCGCTACCGGGAGCTCTTCCGCCCTCGGTGCGCTGTTCCATCTACGCAGATGATCTGGCTGTCTATGCCGCGGGGACGAGTCCCCCCCTCGTGGAGAGGCAAGTCCAACTCGCGGTCAATCGGGTTGAACGCTGGGCGTCGTCGGTGGGCCTTACGTTGTCTTCCCCGAAGACTTCGTGTGTGGCCTTCCTTCCGTCGAGGAGACGGGGATCCGGCGCCATCCCGGCCTTTAACCTTACACTCGGGGTCAGCCTCTGGCCCTCGTTCCATCAGTACTCTTCTTGGGTATGGTTTTCGACAGCCGTTTGAGCTGGGTTCCCCACCTTCGCCGGCTGCGCGAGTCCGCGAGACGTACCCTGGATTTGCTGGGGCATCTGTCGCATACTACATGGGGCGCGGATAGGCGGACGCTCCTCCGTTTGTACGTGTCCCTGGTACAGTCCAAATTAGACTATGGGAGTGTGGTGTATGGCTCCGCCTCCCGCACGGCCCTTCGGATACTGGATCCGGTCCTCTCTAGAGGACTGCGCATGTCATCTGGCGCCTTCCGCTCCTCTCCGGTTGATAGTCTGCAGGTTGAGTGCGACATCCCTCCCTTGGAGGATCGGAGGTCGTTCCTCATTGCTAAACACTATCTCCGGATCCTCCGTCTTCCCACCTCTCCTCTGTTCCAGGTGGTTGAGAGGGCGTTCTGCCGGGATGGGGGTTGGTATTTCACCGACACGGTGACCTCCCTCCTCGATGGTATGGGCACTCCCCCTCCATCCGTTATACCGGTCTCTTTCAGTGGTGTTGCACCTTGGGAGAGCACCCCTGTTGCGTGCTGTAGGGCGTTGCGCCCCGTTCGCAGGACCGAGTCGGACTCTGCCTTGCTTCGGTCTCTGTTCCTTCAGCATGCGGCGTGTCACTCTGCATGTGTTGCGATCTTCACGGATGGCTCGAGGTCGTCGGGGGGCGTTGGATCCGCGGCTGTTCCCCAGTCGTCTGCCCTTGCTCCCCGGTGTACCCGTCTCCCTGATGAGGCTTCCGTTTTTACGGCGGAGCTCTATGCCATTCTGAGCGCTCTGGAGGTGGTGCGGGAGCATCCGGATGGGTCGTTCGTCATCCATTCGGATTCCCGCAGTGCCCTGGATGGCCTGGAGTGTTTTGACTCTGTCCACCCGCTGGTCCGACGAATCCAGCTACTGTACCATACTCTTGTCGCTTTCGGTGGCAAGGAGGTGGTATTTTGCTGGGTCCCAGCACATGTTAACGTGGCTGGAAATGAGGCTGCCGATCGAGCTGCCCGTTCCGCGTGCCGACTGCAGGTTTCACCTGTGTCCCTCCCTTTTTCTGATTATATCCCTGGCTTCCGTAGGTTTTTGCGCTCCCGGTGGCAGAGTCGCTGGGATGGCGCTACGGATAACAAACTTTGCAAGATTAAACCCAAGTTGGGATGTTGGGCCTCTTCCTTCCATCGGTCGCGCCATAAGGAGGTGGCTCTGGCCCGCCTCCGTATTGGCCACACCCACCTGACCCATGGCTATTTGATGGCCGGGGATCGGGTGCCCCGATGTCCCAATTGTGACGTCCTACTTACAGTTGCCCACCTCCTGGTGGAGTGTCCGCTTTACTCTGCGCTGCGCGCAGAGTATTTTCCCTTTTTGGAGAGCGTCGGGCTTTGTGATAGGCTTGGCGCTCTTCTGTCTGAAGGTCCCTACTTTTCGATAACCGGGTTGTTCTCCTTCCTCTTTCGCTCCCGACTTCTTTACCGGCTGTGACCCCACTATGATCTTTTTGCTTTTCCCCCACCTCCTCCTCCTCCTCCCCCGTCTATTGTTCATTTCCATTAGTTGTTCCGTACTCTTCGTTCTGTGTTCGCTCTGCTATCCACCTTTCTTTTGGTGGCCATGAGCGGTCATTCTTTGAAACGAAAAAAATAAAAAATATATATATACCAATGAGTACTGGCACCTTTTTCTTAACAAAAAAAGCACTGGACACAAGTAAAGATCAGAGAAGAATTTAAGTGCTCAGATTACATGGCTAGGGAAGCAAAGAGTTTGGTGAGGGAGAAGGGAGTGTTTTCAACTCCTAATCCGCGTTTGAGGAAATGCCTGAATAGTGAAACTGCTGCCAAAGTAATTCACTTCTATCATTCGCCAGATGTGAGTAGACAAATGCCAGGGTTGAATAATGATCTCAGTTTTTGTCTAAAGTCAAATCTTTGGTAGGATAAATAATTACCTTGAAAGGCGTATACAAATACTTTATTATTATTATAAATGTAACAATAATGGCTTCCATAAAATATATAGTAAATACCTAATAACTGCCTTTTTTAAATATAAAGTTATGTTGATGCCTCTTTTTTTTCATGGTTTCACCCAGCTAGACAAGAATCGGTTCTTATAACTCAATTGGTAAAAATAAAGGAATAGGTTATTTTAATATACATATTAAAAGGCAAATTGGCTTAAAAATAGCAGATATTATAGACCTCAGTGAGACAAATCTAATGGTACTTTTCTCAACACTCCAGCTCAAACAGTTCCTAAGAAACAGCACTCCAAAGTTTGGTGGAAAAAGGTACTTGGTCAAAATGGAGGTAGGTATGGTCCACTGAAATGGCTGTAGCGTCTATACTAACTTAATCAACACTAAAAATCTTGTTCTAGGTTAAGGTAGACATGTGTATCCCAAATTGGGTGAAAGGAGAAAAAAAATTGGGGTAAACATGGATATTACACGGCCTCCACCCAATTTTGATGCCAAAATACATTTTCCTAGTAGTGTATGATGTGCTTTGTTCAAATCTGGCCTTCATTTTATGTGGAAATGAACCAATCAAAAGTTATGAGACTTCAAAGTTTTAACATATTTTGGTTCATTTCCCCATAAAATGAAGGCCAGATTTTAACATTGCACATCAAATACTACTAGAAAAATGCATTCCAGTGTCCAAATTGCTAGAGAACCTACCTAACCTAACCTAACCTACCTACGCAAGTTAAGAGATGGAGATATCCGAGCCTCACCTAACTATGTATCTCTAAATTGAGATATCGAAAATGCACATCGTCGCCAGCGTTTATTTTTCTTATCAGTTACTTGTTTCTGGCATCGAAATCTCCACCTTGATTCATCGTAGGAACACTTAGATCCACACACTCTGCATTTAAAATACGACTGTAACACACCATGTTTAACAAAAATTTCTACAGCAGAATTATCACTATTGTTAATTTCCATAATAACATCTTCGAAATACATCTCACATCCTTCACACGCCATATTAGAAAATCAACTAACGAAGAAAACGGAAAACACTATACCTCATTTTTTGTTTTTTTTCACCTAAATAGATATAAAGGGTGATCCAGAGAAATGGGACCCAAAAGAAACCCCTGTAACTCTTAGAGTATAAGTCCTTTTATAAAATCATACGCATCATTCGAAAGAGGATAGTTACAAGTTTGTACAGGATTGTATAGGTTTTGACAATCAAGATAAGATACAAAACAAAATAAAAGTGTTAGTTAAAACTAACCCTTCAAGATGACTGCATGGACTGTGGAACAGCTGCGTTTCATAACTGAGCAATATTATGAGCATGGAAGAAGTGTAGTTTCAGCTCAAAGATCTTTCAAGACAAATTTTCAGATGTCAAAATCACCTAAGAAAGTAATCCGTCGGTGTGTCAGAAATTTTTCCCTAACTGGCAGCATTGGAAAAAGAAAACCAACTGGAAGAGTGCGCACAGCAAGGATAGACGAGATCATTAACAGAACTCATGAAATTGTACAGGATAATCCTAACATAAGCATCAGACGTGCTTCTCAGCTGTTAGGAGTTGGATATGGAACAACACACCGTATATTCAAGCAAAATTTAATGCTCTTTCCATATAAAATTCAAACAGTGCAACAACTAAACGATGGAGATTTCGCACGAAGACGACAATTCTGTCAATGGATCCAACAGAAGGTAAATGACACCACCAATTTTCTAGCAACTTTGATTATGTCAGACGAAGCCCATTTTCACTTGAATGGAACTGTAAACAAACAAAATTGTCGTTTCTGGGCAACAGAAAATCCATTGAATATTACCGAAGTTCCGTTGCATAGTCAGCGTGTAACTGTTTAGTGTGGTCTTACTGCATCTCAGATCATAGGGCCGTACTTTTTCGAGGATTCCACCGGAAACACGGTCACTGTAAATGGTGATCGCTACGAAAAAATGTTGACCGATTTCCTTATTCCTAAATTAAGAGATCTTTGTCTAGAAAACCACTGGTTCCAACAAGACGGAGCTACCTGCCATACCACGAGGAACTGCATGGCAGTTTTGCGTCAAACGTTTCCAGGCGAGTTAATCTCAAGATTTGGAGACGTTGAATGGCCCGCAAGGTCTCCGGATTTTTCTCCCTTAGATTATTATCTCTGGGGATATTTAAAGAGTAGGGTCTACAGAAATAACCCAACGACCTTGCAAGAATTGAAGGCCGCCATCACAAATGAGATACAGACCATACCACCGCACACTCTTGCAAAAGTGATGAAGAACTTACAAGCGAGAACACTGGAATGCTTGGCAACTAATGGAGCACATTTGAAAGGAGTCATTTTTAAAAAATAAATATTTCATAATAAACTTGTAACTCTACTCTTTCGAATGATATATAGTTTTTATGAAAGGAATTAAATATTAAGAATATTTGGCTTTTTTTTATGGGTCCCATTTATCTGGATCACCCAGTACTTATGATGACGTCATTCAAAAAATGGAGTTACGAAAATAATTTCTTTAAAAGCCTATAACATTATAAATACGCAATTGCACAAATAATAACATATACCATTAGACTCCTAAAATTATGCTGAAACGTTTGATAATAGCCAGTATTGTCAACTTTGTGGAGGCTGTAATATCCATATTTACCAAAATTGGGTGTGACATCAAATGACCTACACAAGGTCAAAGGTCAAAAATAAGATCAACTTTTTTTTTTATCACTAAGGTAAAATATAAATAGAAACAAAGTTGTAGATCTGCTTAAAAGCTTTAAAATAGCGTTTAAATGGTCTCTGTAAGTGCAATAGAAGCTGAGATATTTCATGTTGAAATATGGTATGACCTTGGAAATTGACCTTTGTTTACAAAATTCGAATGGCCATATCTCTGGAGCAATATGACCTAGTGTTGAAACAAGTGCCATTCTGTTTTTCTCACCGAGATCTATAAGTGTGCCAGTTTTCAAAAATATCGGTGATGATCACATTTTTTTTGACCCAAAATTCCGTTGAACTGATATGGAATGACCCAAGAGACAGTTTGTAGATTGTAAATAGTGTATATTCTTAGCTTATGTTATGTAGGCTCCTTTGGTAGTTTTGTTTGAGATTGGTAGTTTGCACGATTTTATTATAAAATGTAGCTCATGACTTGGATAACCTCTATAGGCCACATAGGCTTTATTTTTTCAAAATGGAATGTAATGTAATGCATATAATGTAAAGGTGGTCATTCTACATTCATAATTTCCCATGTGACCAACTTCCAGCAAATCAAGTGTCATGGGCATTGCCAAAATTAGGTGTCCATGGACCTATATCAGGGCCGGATTAACCATTAAGCAAAATAAGCCCGTGCTTAGGGCATCAAGGGAAGGGGGGCACCACAGAAATTTTCCATTGTCGGATTTACCATGGATTTATTATACTATTATAATCGCGGCTTATAGCCTATAAGCTGTTGAAAACTGAATTATATATATTCATATATAGTATTTATTTTTTTTCATTGTTTGAATTTGTAGTGAACAACATTTTATTTTATGGTTTATTTTTGTTTATATTTTGAATTACATATATATGGGGCACCAAAATCTTTTAAGTGCTTAGGGCCTCTAAAGGTCTTAATCCGGCCCTGACCTATATACAGTATTTACAAAAATTCTGATCATGTAATGTAGCATACAACGAATATCACCCAGTATGAGAAGTTTGGAAGAAGTGATGCTCAGATTCTAATGAGAGGAGACACATGACTTCAAAATATTGATAAAGTGATTCTATAAGATCTAAAAAGTGATGATGCCAGACCTGAAACTAACTTTTAGCTTAAAGGTAACCCATCAGATTTGGAAAATTTCTTCCAAACTTCTCAGTTTGGAATATGACTGTGTTGTACCATAATACACCTTGACAGACCAAAAATTATCATATACATTATCAGTATATATATATGATGTAAACCTGCAAGAAAAAAGAAAAATGATTCCAAGGCCTTTCATGTATTCAGATGCACACCTTGTCAGGGAATCATTTTTCTTTTTCCTTGTGGGTTTGCATCATTCATTCACTTCATGTGTTTAATTGTGAAATTCATCACACACACACACACACACATGTATACACTTAATATATTATATTTAAACACCTGTTTAATAAATCTTGCATACCAATAAGCTGTGCTATTTTGTTAGTAGGCCTACAGAAGATCTAGCTATATCTGTGATCATTTAAAATGTGCATAAAAATTGTTGTAGCCACAAACTTCACTACAAATATACAGCAAGAATGACAAAAAAATAAAGAAAAAATGCTGTAGCTAGAAATAGACATGGTTTTTGCAAATTAAACTATACACTGGTTTAACTAGATGTAGCTAATTTAAAGTTTATTAGAGCACAGAGTACTTACTGTACAATATTAATTGTAACATAATGGCTTGTTCTGTTGAATGAACCATACATGTTTAGTGTTTACTTCATGCATTTTGAATGTGGTGTGTCCTTGGATTTGGTCAATTATTAAAGTTATTTTACTTTAATTTTGGGTGTTATTTTCTTGTCTCCTCATGTGTCTCCTCTTCACTACCTTTCTGTCATAACATCTGCCAAATTCTCCACATTGGTATTGTTTCATATAATGGTGTCAACAATTTCCCAGTAAGACCATACAGATTGGAATTCAGCAGGATGGAAACCTTCTGCAACATTATCTTTTTCCATTCTAATTTTCATTAATTAATACCGGTACCACTTTAATTCATTGTGTATATATTATTTCTTTATTTAGTTTTAATTTAAAAAAAAAGGGTATTTTAGGTCAGGTTGGAACCAAACCCTATTTCCCCCATATGTTATTTTCATATCTGTGAGGTCTTCTGGAACGTAACCTTGGGGATATGGTGGGATCTACTGTATATTCAATTGTCTGGCCCTCCTCAGCTTAGAATTCCTGGCTATATCACGGTTTCTTAACAAGTCCTACAGTTAGTCCAGGTCAAGGCTCTTGCTGGGGCTGGCTGAACATAAGGTTTGTTAAGTTAGGCCAGGTGTTGCCTATTGTTAGTTTGCTTAACCTTAAGCCAAATTTACTAGCCATATACTGTATATATACTGCTGACACCATTACATTAAATTTGGAAAGCATGAAGCCAGTTGGGCCTATCAAGGTTATATCCAAGTTGTAAGTTACATTTTCTAATAAAATTTTCCAAATCATTAATTTCACTCAGACAGTAAACAAAACTGTTTACAGAGCAACTGAAATAGACTACATAACTTAAACTACAATGTGCACAATGTCATTCGTGATGGTGTCCATTTTTTATTATTAAAACTAAGGAGCTACTATTTCCCACATCATATGGCAAGTTATTCCAGAAGTCTACTAATCTATGATGAAGAAAGTATTTTGTAGAGCCAATCTACAAGCCTGTTTTCTAATTTTCTTATTATGCCTTCGAATTCTTCCTTCAGACTCCAATAAGTAAAAGTTAAATCTGAACTATTTGAACATCTGTAGGTTATCATATCTTCCCTTAAACAATGTCTCTCAAAACTAAACATACCATACCCAATTCCTTTAATTTTTCCCTATTCCAGTCTTTTTAAGATAGGGATGGGTTTGGTTGCTCTACATTGCACACCTTCAAGAATATGTATCTAGTAAAGGGGACCAGTGAATGCAGTATTCTAAGTGAGGCCTAACAAGAATTATGTAATTTTTTTATGCAGGAAGGATGGGCCAAGGGTGAATGCCCACAATAAACACCACTCCCCATAGAAGAAGGAGAGAGAGCCAAAATCACTGCATTTAGAGGATTGGAGGTCATAGACATTGAGGGAAAGATGGATTAAGGAAGGTTGTTTCAGATTTGATTGGTTGAGTGGATGAAAGATTGAGAATATAGATTAACCAACTTCCTTACTTTCGTAATGAATATTCCTCTTAATAATACCTAGCATTTTATTCGCCTTATTTTTAGCCTCTATACACTGCTTACAAAATTATAGATCACTATGAACTATAATGCCAAAATCTTTTTCGTGACTTATCCTCCAACCAATTTCCTTGCATTTTGTAACTAAACTTTCTATTGTTTCTGCCAAAATGGAGGGCTTTTCAAACAATAAATTCCATCTGCTATTTACTAGCCCAGGCCATTAGTTAATCTATCAAGATCTTTTTGGAGTTTATAAGAATTTTCTTTATTTGTAATTGGGCCTACTACTTTAGCGTCATCTGCAAATTTAGAAATTTTACTACTGTATCTACTCCCTTCTCTAAATCATTTAGATAGAAAATAAAGAGTAATGGATCTAACACCGATTCCTGTGGTACCCCACTTTTCACTTTTTGCCACCTAGATTTACGACCATTTGGAATCACTCTCTTTGTCTTCTAACCATTTTTCTCCCCACTATATAACTGACTCAGGTATCCCATGAGCTTTTAATTTATATCGATGTCAAGTGCCTTACTAAAATCGAAATAAATAACATCTATATCATTTCCATTATCTACCTGTTCAGTTACAAATTCTAAAAAGTCTAAGAGATTAGAGACAAACAAGACCTTCCCGATCTAAATCCATGTTGGGAACTTAAAATATTAAAATTATCCAAATGATCTTGAATTTTCTTCTTTATAATTCTTTCTAGTATCTTTCCTACCAGTAATGTTAAATTAACAGGCATATAATTTCCTACTTCCTTTTTAATACGCTTTTCTGTAAATGGGTATTACATTTTCTTTTTTCTATTCTTCAGGTACCACTGCATAATTAATAAACCTAGTAAACAAAATAGTTAGTGCCTCAGATAAGCTATCCTCTCCTTCTCTGAGAATCCCAGTGTAATATTATCAGGCAGCAGCTTTATTTAACTTCATTGTATTAATCACCCCTAATATTATCCTTTCTTATGTGAATCTTATCAAGAAAGCCAGAGTTTACAGAATCTAAAGAATTAAAAACCAAGTTATTCATATTTTCTTCACTTAAAACTAGAGGAGGTGGGTAGAAGTGAAGTAGATATATACCGTACTTAAGTAGCTTTTTCAAGAATGTACTTTCTAGAAAGTACATTTTTTTTTGTAATACTTTTACTCTAACTTAAGTATACAATCTTGGGAAAAATTTTGTACTTTAACTTAAGTACTGTACAATGTTGTGAAATTTTAAAAGTACAAAGTAACAAAATGGTTGTATGCTTGACAATTTCATTCAAAATTGGTGAACAAATTCTGGAAATGAGAAATTTTGTATATAATGCATACTTATTAGGGATGTATGGTACTGATATATCGGTATCTGTGTCGGTGATATCGGTAGATTTTTAAAAATATTGGTGTCGGCTGATTTTAAAAAATATCGGCCGATACTTCAAAAGTACGATTTTTAACAAAATTATAAATAAAAGACTATTTAGAGGATGACATTTCCAATATTTTATTGTTTTATCACTTCACATAACTCGTTATTTTTTCACAAGGGTTAAGTTCTCATGTAAAAATAGCAGCTCCTCTCTATGTTCAGGAGAGAGCCAATTTCTAGCAGCACTGGCAATGTTTCCTCCAATACTAAACATGCATTCACTCGCAACTGTTGTTGATGGTGCTCCCAAAAAACACATTTACTAAGCCCAACATAGGCCCACAGTCCATTTGTATAACAAACAAAACTATGACATCTAATGCAGTGTTGCTATATTTAATGAAAAGGATTATTGCTTTGTTGCCAAATTTTCAACGCAGAAAATAAATTATGAATGTTACAAAAATATGACAAACTAATAAACCCTAGCTGGATATCGGTGTCGTGTATCGGCCGATACTGTTTTTAATTATCGGTATCGGTTATCGACTAAAAAGCGATATCGGTACATCCCTAAAACTTATTATAATAAATTACTCAATAATAAATTATAGTTTGTAATATAATAATTCCTACCTACTTATAATAATCCTAATTCTGTATCCTAATGAAATCTGTTTGCCATAATGATGTTTATTTTATATTGTTATATATTTGTAGTGTATTTTATTTCATTTTTGAAAAAGTGCTTCTTACTTTTCAATACTTACTGTAAGTACATTTTAAAACACTTACTTTTGTACTTCAACTAAAGTACTTTTGATAATGTGTACTTTAACTTAAGTAACAAATGAAAGAACTTTACCCACCTCTGGTTAAAACAGAGCTAAAATAATTATTAAAATCATTAATCATTTCATTATGCATTTTGCTACTCCTAATCAAACTATTTAACTTATTTCTTAATTCCTTATAATTACCCGAGTCCACGAGGCTATTATATACTGCTTTTAAATTCTGTGAATGCTCTTTTCTTTTCTTTAAACATTCTAGCTATTTCCTTATTTCAACTCAAAGGTTTCCCCTAATCTTGTTGTTCATAATAATTCTGAAAGGACTACATTCTACATTGTATATCCTAAAATTTCTTTGAATCTAGCATCTCAATAGCATTTTTTATTGGCAAATCCCATTTTAAACATTCAGTCGGAATAATATTGTGTTTCATAGAGGCCTAGACTACGTTATCAATTTTTATTATAGGCCAAGTTTAGCTTATAAAGAAATACAGTATTAGGAAAAGTAATGGGTAGCTAGTTTCAGTATATATATATATGATATTGGGTATATTTTATGGTGTATAATGTATATACTACAGCGTTGGAGAAGGGGCGGTGTGGGGTTTGGTATGGGTGGGTAAAATTGTGGATGGTTGGGGTATACAGTGTGGGAAAATTCAAAATTCACTTTATAAAGAAATATTTCACCTACCCTACCCCCGAACATGCCAATTGCTCATAATTTTATCTACCCACAGTAGGGTGCATCAAATTTCCCATGATTTTTCAAAATGTTTTATTTCAATCTGTCCCTATGATTACTCTGTTCCAATGCCTGAAATAGCACATATGGCCAAATTTCAAAGATTTATGTGGTCATCTAGGGGGTCCACATCATTGATGCAATATTTAGTATTGGAGTTAAATTGACCAAAAATTAAACATTTTATATCCCCGTTTCCGTGTTTGCAAAAGTATGAACCAATAAAAATGTGTTAAATAATCAAAACAGGGATACATTACATTGATTTCTACATTACATTCTGGTTTATACATTACATTATTGGTGATACAAGCAGTTAAAGTCAAAAGAACACTACGTTAATAAAAAATGTTCAAGAACTGTAAATGAACATGAACAATTAGTTTAGGCTCTAGTTTTCCTCTTTCGAAGATTAGGAAGCTTCTTTCTGTCGGATTCAACAACTTGTAGGACATTTTGGTAATGTTGTTGTGATCTGGCAGCCATGAGAAAATCAGAACTTAGCTTCACCCCACACTCAGCACAATCATTTATGACGTTAACTGCCGAGATGTGTTCTCTGGACATTTGAAAGGAAGCTAATTTCTGGCCAATTTTCGATATTATGAGTCAGGAAAGAACTGTCAAGTTCCAGAACAGAGAAAATGTACCATGAATCTTCGTTGATTAAGTCACCAAGCTTTGTTGTGCTGGAAATGGAGTTTGGAAATTTGGGTTCCCCAAATCCTGTGCCAAATCGATGTTGTGTAAAGATGCCTGATCTTGTGCTGGCTTTACTGCTATAAATCTCTCAGCCAGATAGCAGCGTTCAGCTTCAGGGACTGCATCATTAAAGAGCGCAAGAGGTCAGTCAGGTACCGCGCTTGAACAGGTGATCCACCACCAGCTGTACAGCAAGCAAACAAAGTTCACAAACACGCAGTTTGGGTCATTGTGCTTCTGTGGTAATGGTTCCAGAGGGAAGAGAACTGATCTGCTCCTCCAGCAGCACCATCTTAATGGAGTAGAGAAGCTTGGCCATCCACCTAGCCTTGTGTACAGCACCAGGACGTCGAAATGAAAACTCTCTACTTGTCCCATCCAAGTAGAGCAAACAAAGATCAGAAAATTCTTTGTAGTCATCACGTTGATGCTTCACAACAGACTGCGCGCATGAAATTGCTCTGGCCCTATAGTCATGGATTATGGTTTGTATGCCATCTGAATAAGAGGTACCATCCAAAAAATTAAGTGACTGATTACTGTTGTGCGGAACTGTGTCAAAATGCTTTTGGAACCGACAGAATATGGTAACTTCTACTGACAATGGTGGTTCTATTTTCAGATCATTGAAGACTTGTGTAAGGATTACCTCGCCAATGTGATGCCGACAAGCTGACCACAGTAAAGCTCGACCTATGTCCTGTTGCAGACTAACACATGCAGCACAGCACTCACATGACCAGTGTTACTAGCTGTTGTGTCAAAAGTCATGTTCACTACCGATCACACAATTCCATGATCGGAGAAGCTCCATAGTGAGATTAGCAATGATTTGACCAGCTGCTGATCTGTATTTGGCTTGTAGGAAGGCACACCAAGAAGTTTGATGTCATACGAATTGCCAACTGCTATGGTGAGCCTCTCTTCAGCTTTAGTTGGTATGACAGAGTTGACATCAGTTTTAAAATCCAGTGAAGAGACAGGAACTGTGGTGGAACCCAGGACTCTCTGACCAATGATGCAAGCTCTTCACCAACCTTACGTCTTGCTCTGTCGGCAGTAGAATATATGTGAAACTTTTTTTGTGTCACCTCCTGATTCCTCAATGATGGCTTTGGTAAATGCTGCATGTTGGCCGGTGTGATCTTCATGCTTGTAGACAGGGAAACATCCTATGGTATTTGAGTATGTCATGACTTATAAAGCAGTTGTTCCTGAGCGAGTTGCTTGGCGAGATTTTCGTGTTTTTGGTTTGTAATCCTCTATATCACCCTCTTCATCCTCAACATCACTGTTGCTTTCCTCACTGTTCTCAATCTGAACTTTGCTTGTAGATGCTTGGCTTCTTTATGAGCTTTAAGCTGTCGTTCTGCTTGCATCATTTCCTTTTCCTGCTTTCTTTGGACTTTTGATGCGAGCTTCTTGTCATGGCTTCCAAATGATGCGACTCTGTCTGATTTCATTGACCGCAAGAACTCCAGATCTTCAGGATCTTTTATGAGTTGCTCAGCATTCCTTGGCCACAACTGAAATGTTTCTTGTAACTCCTTTTCGATCCCCTTAAGCTTCGCAACTGCACCAAGCGAAGAACACCGATCCACTGGAAGTTCCCTAAGTTTTGCATTTTTTGCAGATAGTGCTATAATTTTTCAACAGCTTTCCTCTCAGTAATCATGGCAGTGTTGCCTTTCTGATAAAATGGAATAATTTTTTGCAAGACAAATTTAGCATTGTTCCATTTTGTACGGTTAAACGGTAGACCTTCTTGCTGATGAAACATGTAGCATCGCAACACTTGCTCACATGTTGGCAGCCTAGATCCTGTTATCTCTGCATCTGCATCGCTGATTCCAGCACCAAGACCATAAATGGCAGCAGTTTGACGAGTTTTAACAGCATATTTATCATTTGTGCTATCTGAACTGGCCATAATGCACGACAGGTATAAAGAGAACACAAAAAAATTCTGTAAAGAGAGAACACAAAATTCATTAACATAAACATTTAACATAAACACACAAAAATCATATTTATCATAAATACTTGCATATCAGATTATATATTGCAGTTCCTTTTAGATATTCTATAACTTTCCACCACTTCCTAGCACTTTTTAGAGGTTTCTATCACTTTCTAGAGGTATCTATCACTTTATAGAAGTTTCTATCACTTTTTAGTATATATGACCTTTAGAAATATCACTTACATGTTCTTAGGCTGATTTTTGTAGTGAACAAAATTTTTAAACTTCTACTATTTGGATCTCAAATCACAGAATGACTGTGGGGTTGGTGTGCATATAGGAAGTCTGTGTGGACCCCATAAATGGCATTCAAATCCAAAAATAATTCACATAGTAGGTTTTCTTAACCATTGGAACATTTCTAACTTAGGGACAAAGTGAAACTATGTCATTGGTGATTTTGATGCACCCTAACCCACAGTGTACTCTGTACAGCCTCATGCCCCCCATCCCCAACATTTCAGTATCCATTTTTTATCACAATCTCCACAAAAAGTATTCATGAAAAACATTGAATTTTAAAAAAAATTTCCATATTTATTTTCAAAGATGAAATATATTAGATTTGAAAAGCGCTTTAATGGTATTTATTGCGTAAGAAAAGCTGATAGCTCGCTCCTTATCTTTTTATTAATGAAAGGTGTTATTGTACAGTAGGTTGATTGGAAGGTAGGTGGATAACTAATGAATAGGGAAAAGTTTAGTTTATTTATGTAGAATAAAATACTTTGAAAAAGGATTGACTGTTAAAGCTATTTGTTAATTGCTTAATTTTTTTAATTGTGTATTTTTTCCTTAAAAAATAATAGAAGGAATCTCTTGTTTTATTTTAATTTTATGAAAAGTACAACTGAATATTTAGAATTTATTTTTTGTGCTATCGTCTGACACCACTACCATAATTCATCAGCATTTTAGAAATGCAAAATTTTGTGTTTGCAGAGTAAAAATTTTTTGTGTTAATTGTAGGGATGTACCGGTATCGCTTTTTAGCCGATAACCGATACCGATAATTAAAAACAGTATCAACCGATACCGATATCCAGCTAGGGTTTATTAGTTTGTCATTTTTGTAACGTATTCATAATTTATTTTCTGTGTTGAAAATTTGGCAACAAAGCAGTAATCCTTTTCATTAAAGATAGCAACACTGCATTAGATGTCATAGTTTCGTTTGTTATACAATTGGACTGTGGGTCTATGTTGGGCTTAGTAAATGTGTTTTTGGGGAACTTAGCTCAGAGATATTTGGGAGCACCATCAACAAAAAAATAACGAATTATGTGAAGTGATAAAACAATAAAATATTGGAAATTTCATCCACTAAATAGTGTTTTATTCATAATTTTGGAAAATCGTACTTTTGAAATATCAGGTGATACCGATGTTTTTAAAAATCTACCGATATATCTGTACATCCCTAGTAAATTGTCTGTTGAATGTAGGGTCGTTACGTTTTCTTTTTCAATGTATCATATAGCCTATTAATGAAATAAAAAGAATATAGTACTTTATATTGCTCCACTTGATTGAAAAGATGTCAGATACTACTATACTGTTTAAACTATAACAAGTTTCAAAGTTTTACAAATGATATGGCAAAATTCTAGAATACAGGTGCAGTTCAGAGAGAGTTTATATTAGCTTAGTGATAATTATGTTAAGTTGGGTTGTCAGTAATTTTGGACTTGGTTTCTGAACTATGTTTTGATTCTGGACTTCTTTTACCAATGATGTTAAGCCTCGCATTAGAAATTTTTGAGAGGAGGGGACAAGAGCTCATTTTAGCTTTCATGGGGAGTGACTGGCAATATTTCTTTGGTTGTATGGTATTTTACTGAATATTTTTAATATCCACAGAGTTAGGATTCTTAAACTGTTGAGATTTGAGGGTATTGGGATTGTATTCAAAAGAAAATACAGTATACCATTTAAGCTTGAAAGTTTATAAAGACATTTATACTTTTTCCAAGTGAAGGCGAGTTGTAGGGTCTCAATCATTTGGCTGTTGATAGTTGTTATTGTGTTCATATATTTGCAGATTCCTTTATCTTTATCTACCTTGCTTTATGAGAGATCATCTGTCCTGGTAGTTCTTTTAGTTTTTACTTAAAAACTTTTTATTTAGATTTGTCATTCTTGTAAGAGCCCTAAATCAAGAATTTTTATGGCAAGATGTCAAATTTGAGGTTTTCACTAGGTCAGTACAAATCCTTAACGAGGCTCAAAACTTTTACGGTAACCATTTTCTTGCTTCTAAATTTTGTGGTTACCAAAGCTAATGAATATCTCTCGAACCGAATGAAGAACCTCTTTATTCACAAAATGCTCTCAAATAGATATATCTTTGACTGTATTCATAAAAAATAAATGTTTGAAGGATACTTGGGAAAATCTTTTAAAGTACCTAACATAAAACCTGTTGTGTAATAGCCTTCAAATGCAGAATTATTGGTTCCTATTTTCTTTGTAAATCTTGATAAAAAAAATCTGTAGCTACATTTGGGCAAGAAAACATAAATAACTTGGTGTCTGTTTGGGCAAGGTTTGAGAAATGTGAAACCATTTTTTAATTTTTTTTTTTTTGCAGGAAGGCGGGGAGGGGCCAAGGGTGACCGTTCCATTCGTTTTCTCATTGTATCAGTTGCTCGGGGACACTAGCACTATTAGATTCACCAGATACTAAAAGGTGATGTTGAATTAAAAGAAAGAATTGAGGAAAAATTTGAAATAAAATTTATAAGGAATTATAAAGGTAAGTAACTATTGTTCTAATAATGTCAATGAAATATCGGGAATAAAGGGCTCATTTATGACATGATGTAACGTATAGTCATGCATTTGTTTGGCTTGTCAAAACATGTTAGGAATCAGAGTTTAGAATAGGTGTTTGCCTTCCTTATGAGAACTGTGAAAGGTAACTCTAGGGAACTTTGGAAATTAGGATATACTTGCATCCCTGTGTGTGATGGATTCTCATTGCCATAAAAAGAAAATATATATATTGGACTTGGGCAGTGTGCCCACCAACCCTCTTTGAGAATTTGCAGGCACATTTGGGTGTCTGAAATGTAATGAGATGTAAAGAATTGACTAGAAGCAGAAGAGTAAATAGGTAATTTGTTTCGCCAGATTCTGCCCTATTACAAAAGATATTCCAGTCTCATTATGAAAGGTAATCGCAAATCTCTGAGATTAGCGAGTATGTTATTCCAGGGAATTGTATGCCCATACTGCTGTGGATGAGTAATGTGCAATGAAGAATGGAAAATAGGTTTTTAAATTATGAATGAATGGATGGATGGAATGAGAAAGCTTCTAATTTTTATTAAACAGGCCCCTAGCTTCTTTTTGAACTGTTGAATTTATTAAAAATACTGTCGATTTTGTTTTAATTTTGTAAATAATATAGGCATCATTTTTGGTTATTTATAATTAAGAAAAAAGGTGGTGTAGCCAGATATCCAAATTCTCTTAGGCTTCATAATATCTTCAAGTAAGCTTTGTTGATTTGTTTGGGGAAATCAGTAGGCTATAAAAGTCCTCCTGGATAGGTGTAGCATGAATGTGATAGGCAGCCAGAAAATATACCTTGTACCAGTTACTCATAAATTTTGTGAATAGAATTGCTAGACCCTATATCAGTGGTTCTTAACCTTTTTACTACCATGCCCCCTCTAGGAATTGGTCCTTCCCTCCACGCCCCCCTTCAATCAAAATAACATTCTCAATAACTTCTCAATATTAGCCCATGCTCTCGTTAAGAGAATAACAAATACAATTAGAGAAATTCCTGTTTCTAGGGGGGCGCGCCCCCAGGTTAAGAACCACTGCCCTATATCATCTGACATTAATTTTTATATTTTTGCCTTTCAAATTTATTTTTTCATAACCTTGTTTCAAAAAGTAAAAATGTATCAACACTGTTGATATCCTTTTTAGTTTTAAAAAACTCCAATGTGGCTGACATCTCATTGGATTAAATTGGTTAAAAAATAAATTTGGGTGGTTGTTCATACATTCTTGGTAATGAATGTTGGAATCTGGAATTGTTGCAACTATATTGCTTCAGTCTATTTTTAAAGAGTTTTTAATAAGTTAGCCATATCATTGGAATTATTTTAAGAAATCCCACTCTGACAACAAGCGCTCTTTTCAATACACAGTTTTATTAGTCTTTATCCATTGTCACTCATTTCAGGAATACTATTCTCGCCAGTTACCCGTGGGTTAGTGACCATTTCTCACTTTTCCAGTTAAGTTGTTATTCACAATGACTCTACACAAATTTTCCACACTTCTGACCACCAGTGACGGCCCTAGGATTGCTGGCGCCCCGGGCAAGCTGAACTTCGGCGCCCTTACAAGTATAATTTTAAAATTTGTTCACAATGAGGAAAAACTACAAATGTAGGAATAAAGAGTTTATTACAATTAACGATATTCACTCAAATTACAACTAAACATTCTCAAAATGGAACCGTGTATGAAAATATGAGAGACAGTGTTGCCACTTTTGTCTGAGGTAAATCCACAAAAAAATGTAAAAATTCCACAAAGTGGCAACACTGATGAGATATTAAAGGATGGCAGCGCTGCCAGGCGTATGTAATTTGTGCTCAACTCTCACCTACGCGGCCACATCAACCCATGTGACATGTCATCCCATGTCGAGCCAAGCTGACCTTAGCTTTACTGGTAGTCTGGTACTAATGCTATTGGCTAATATAATGTCATAATCCCTGAAAATTTTACTCCACATCAGGAAATTTTCACATTTGACTTTTATTTTATTTTATTTATTTATTTTTCTATTTCTCCCTTTGTATTTGGAAGATCCCAAACACATGACGTGGCGCCCCGGGCAACTGCCCGAGTTGCCGGTACCTTGAGCCGGCCCTGCTGACCACATCATTCAACATGTTCCAGAACTCATCCTTTTCTTCCGTACCTCTCCGATGGGTACCATATGATGCATATACCAGTTATTGTTACTTTCGCTCGAACTTTTTATACAAACGTCTCTCATTGGCATCTCGTATATTCTTTCACACGGTCGTGCCACTCGACTTTCATCATTGGACCAGTGCCTATCCTTACCTCTCCATTCTACCTCAGTAGTACCCAGTTTTCTGCTTTACTCCCCACCCAACATCACCACTTCCATTCCATTTAAAATAAAAGTTGCTAAATGCCCGTTATAAAAAGTTAATTTTAATTCGTATTTATAGTACTTTTAAGGGAGTTGTCACATTTGCTGGCATCTGTGTTTGTTTGAAGATGCCGTAACTGCTGTAGGTTGACAAAGGTTTAGGTCATTGTAATTTAATTAGGTTCTGTACTGTAGCCTCTACCACAAAATTTGAGGAATTTTTGTCTTATTTTGTTTTTATCCTTAAACTTGGAAGCAGTTTGTGGTAATACTGAATCAGAGAGAGCAAGTGTTACTGAGCACTGGAAAGATTATAGTAGCCCTACTCTAAACTAAAACTTGGTAAATGTGGCAAGAAAAGATATAAAAAAAACCCATAGGACTACCCTCGCTTAACTTTTATATTTTCAAAGATAACGTATCGTATAAACAGAGCCTAAGTTAGCTGTATATTTTATTCATTTCTGAATTAATGAAGTTAATATGCCTTTGGATAACCGCAAAATTTGTGAATTTAATCAGGAAGGGGTGTTTTCACAAAAGAAGAAATTCCTGCTGGATCCTTTGTAGCTGAATATATTGGGGAGAGAATTAATGCAGAAGGTGAATGGAGACTGCGAAAGAAAGGAGCTAGTTACATCTACTTTTTTAACATGATCGCAAAACATATTGGTAAGGAGTTGTATATAATTTACGAGGTTATTATGGCTCAGAGAATTTGGTAGGATTGTCAGTTAGTGGAAAGAGGTCAAAGTTACCTTGTAAGGATGGAAGTGTTAAACTCAACAATTATGAATGTTTAATACTTAAATATTGTGTAAATGTTAATAGAAACATGTTAAAACAAGGAAAGCTTGTCATAAAGAGTCACACCAGATGTAGACAAGAGTGGACGTACAGTAACTCCTGATGATGAACCTGCTTATCCCTGATTTTTGTTTGGTTCAAAGTTATATATATTATATATATATATATATATATATATATATATATATATATATATCCCCGCAAGGGGGTTCTAAGCTCGTGCTCTTGAGTGCTCTTTGTGCTCGTTTGTACGTGCTTGTTCCTGGAGGTTTCACGTGCGCCCTCCCGGCCCTAGCACCCAAGGATGATGGGGCTCGACCCTGCAGTCCTTGTCATCCTTGGTCTTTTTCCACTTCGACTGTCCCCTCCACCCATTCTTTTTCCTCTGTCTTTCCTCTCACTTTTTCTTTGTTTTTCCGCTGAGATATGCCCTTTAAATAGAGGCGAATCGGTTCTTCCTGAACTAAAAAAAAAAAAATATATATATATATATATATATATATATATATATATATATATATGTATGTATGTATGTATGTATGTATGCGCACGCGCCATGCTAAAAAGGAAGGAAACTATTTGATGGGCAGACATTTAAAGTGTAAGAGCATCTTTTTGGTTATGTACAGAAACTGATACCTCATTTCATAGTTTGTGAGGGGTAGATCATTTTCACTGATCAATTTTTTTATTTGTGAAAATTATTTTGAATGTGTTTAAAATAATTAGGGAGCATTAACTAAATGTAAGTCATTAACTCGAATGATGAGACCTTTCTTGATACTGAAAAAAAATCGTTTGTCTTTCGTTCAGAGAATTAATTGTTGCTCTAGAGTCTAGAGCATTAAAAAATAAAATGGAAGCAGGTCACTTCATAATGAAGTATTTTCTTTTAAAAAAAAAAAAAAGGCTGAATTTTTTTCCTAGTCTGGTCATCGTCTTGGTTTTTTATTTAAATCACATCAAAACAAAACAGGTTCTGAGAGGTGTGTAAATGGAAACTTTGATTTTGCCTCGCATATCATTAGAGATACTTCACGAGCTTGTCATAAAGGGTAACACCAGATCTATAAAACTAAAGTGGACCTAAATCCTGATGAAGTGTGTGTGTGTGTGTGTTTTTAATTAAAGTGAGGTAACACTATTGGTACCTAGGAACGTTAAAAAATTCTGGAAATATTTTTGCTGTTAGAAAAAAAGTATGGTTCTGATTGGATTAGGTTAGGCTAGGGAATGCCTCACTATTTAAAGACTTAACAGAAAACACCCTTTAATGGAATTACTTTACAAGGTATAATATGACTTAAGTAAATGTACATTAACTTTGCGGCTCTTTTTTGTTGGCAAAATCACAGATTACATCTTAAAATTTCATTTTTGCAAAAGCTCATTCTCAATTGTCCTCTATTTGTGCACTGATCATTTCTGCCACAAGTTTCTTGTCTGCGAACCGTACATACGTGAGAACAATAGAAATTCATCTGTGAATGCATGCGTGAGATCTGATGGATACGTATCTATTAATGCCCTTGCTCTAGAGGCCACTTCATCACTGGACATAGATCTATCCACAAGAAAACTAAATTTTTCAAATATCATAGTCATATATTATATACTCTAGATCTATGAATATATTATGGGACCTATACATTGCATACAGTGCAAATATCTATCTATAGATCTATCTTGGATGTGAAAAAGTCGACACCTCGCCTAGGCGGAGATGCGCATGTATGTGTGTATGGAAATGGACATATACCACTGTAGTGATTTGCCTGTAATGAAAATGTTTAAAGTAGAAAACTGAATTTTTCTTAGGAAAAAAAGGGTGATGCGTTTGCTATATAATATAGATTTTATGTAGACTTTTGTGTTCGTTCAGACTTCGAAATTGACAGTTTTTTAATTTAAAATGGGTTGTATACTTCAGCGAGACTCCGTGTATATTGTACATCATTTCCAGTATTGGTGCTGAATTCAACAAATCTTTAGCGGCATATGTCAATGATGGTATCAAAGATGCAAACTGCTTTACGAAGAAAATAACAAGGAATGAGGAATACCATCTGTGTTTGTTCGTCAAGCAGGAAAATGCTATTCCACAAAACACTGAACCTTTGTATAACTACGGACCAGATTCTGAGTTTATGCATTGGCGAACGAAATCAGTGAGTTTTATATTTTCTGATAAGTAAAGAGTATTTAAAACGGGTATTAAGTTCTGCTTTCCAGTCTTCGACAGCTTTACATTTAATATTATAATGAAGTTAATTTTTAGTTTTCATAACCTTACGTTTTTCTCATGTTTTATACCAAATATATTGTCTAGTTTTGCCATTAACAATTCTGATAAAAGGTAACATTCAGGAAGCTATTTCTCCACTACATTGGGGTGAGTATGTCATGAGGGTTATCGAGCCAGAGCAGAAACAGGTTGAGTGGCCTGGCCAACTCCACTACCCAGTACCAACAGTTGAGAGCAAACTCGGAACCCAAAACCTTAACCACTGAGCTACTGGTGCCCAAATGCTGGTAAAATGTAATATAAATTTTGCAGCAGGAGTTCAACGTCACCCTCAGTTCTTCGGGTGTGTGGAGAAGTCCTAAGAATGCTGCATGTAGAAGGGATCATAAAAAGGAAGTGTGTAAGTATGAAGATCTAGTCTATGAAGTGTTATATTTGAAGTGAGGGTGACAGTTGGAGCTATACATTTTTTTCGGAAGTTTCTGACAGTCTGTGTTTGAACAAAGTACTACCACAAGAGAAAGAAATTCACTATTGGTGTCATGAACAGAATGACGGAACAACTTACCGTCCTTTGCTTGAAGATTTCCATGGTTCTTGAAAACTTCAGTGAATGTAAATAAATTCAAAATAAACCAGTCTAGGTTTTGCTGTATCCTTATTTTGCATAGGTACTGCGAATTCACTCTTCAAGACTCGAATGAAAAAGTGTTTTTGTGTTAAAGGATTACCCCAATTCCTCTTTCGAAAATCGACGGTAGCGATTTTTTAAGATCATTACTTTTTATATATATTTTTTTCTCGTATGGCTAAAATTAAAACTCTCTCTCTTTTGGCAATCATAACAAACTTCATCAAATTGAAATCCAACCAATCCAATTTTTTTTTATATTAGTTTATAGTAAAGTGTGTGTGATCCAGTTCTCCTTGATCTTGAATAATAGGGTAGAGTGAAAAAATCAAAATTGAGGGGATCTAGATAGTTGTCTTTTGTCCAGGATTAAACTTTAAAACTGATTTTGGGTGGTTGCAACTGTGACTGCTACCAGCCAATTTATACAAATTGTATGTGTGAGTGACCAAAATTTGAACCCAGTGACTTATCTCGGGTTCTGGACATGATAGAAAGACAATTTAAAAACTGTTTGATGTATTTTTTACCTCTGAAGCAGATTAAATCATTTGCAGAGGGCTGCAGGCTCAATAATGCATAAAAAAATCCATATTTATATTATTATTCACCAAAAATTGCCATTTTCAGCCTTTTCTTTTTTTTTTTTGCAAATTTTTTATACAATTTGTGGTAAATATTAGTGATGCACCGATGAATCGGCATCGGCATCGGCATCGGCCAAATTTGGCCGATGATGTGGCCGATTATATGAAGATATGACTTTTTTTCAAATTTCAACCAAAGACTTTTCATGAAAGTTATAAATAATATTACACATTATATTTATGGACAATATTTTTGCTTTGGAATATAGGTATTAGATACTCTGCTAGATATATCCTAATGTGCTTATGTGTAAGAGAGGCTAGCTTCCAAAATGTGTTAGATAGGAATAAAATAGTTGTTCAATAACCTAGGCATCATGAAATACTGATTACTGAATTTTTTTATTAATTATTATTATTTTGATTTTCAGTTTTTGCAGAGCACCTAGATATGAGAAATATTTCATTGCTTGGAAAATATATCATTAGTTATTTAATTCTGTAAATTCCATTCCCTTCCAATTTAAATTCTTTTGCATAATAAATACTGAAAACTGAGTCGCAATAATCAATAACTTTTTATTAACAATAAAATAAGCAAATAATAATATTTAATATTTAATAATATAAATTTGGTCAGGTAACTATAATTAAAAAGCTTAAAAGTGATAATGGCTGGTGCGAGCTCCACCAGTTCAATTCCAACAAAAACCACGAGTTGGGTGTGGAAGCATTTTACTGTCAGTCGCGATGACGACTCATTTGCTATTTGTGGTGAATGTAGCCAAAAATTATCCAGAGGAATCGAGGGAAAATCAAGGAAAACTTTCACAACCACAAATATGTTACAACATATCAAAACAAAACATAAGGGCATTGCAAATTATGAAGAGCAACTTAAAAAGAAGGAAGATGAAAAGAAAAGGAAAAATACCAATCCACCCGCGGAACACTTAAAAAAGAACTTGCAAGTACAAGTGCTACGCAGCAAACCCTTTTTGAAACTTTTGAAAGGAAGAAAATTTGGGATATTAATGACCATAAAGCAACAGCAATTCATAATTTGAGAGGAGAAATGATTGCCACTGATATCCAGCCCTTTTAATAGTTGAAGATATAGGGTTTCAAAGACTTTTGAATCATATCTGCCCCAACTACTCTATTCCAAGTAGAAAGTACATAACAGAGACTGTGTTTGAAAATATATATGATAAGGTTAGGAAAAAGATACAAGATGCAGTAGATGAGGCATCTTTCATTTCATTTACATTTTACAACGGATGGGTGGACTGCTACCACGGCTAATTTATCATTCATAAGTTTAACTGGTCATTGGTTAACTACAGATTTTGAACAAAGAACAGCCATCTTAAAGGTAACTCCGTTTGATGAGTCCCATACAGCAACAAATATAAGTGAGTGCATTCAAAATGACTTTAAAATTCCATCTTCAAAAGTTCATGTAATTACTCGGGACAATGCTGCAAACATGATGGCAGGAGTAAATCAAACTGGATATCACGCATTACTTCGTTTTTTGCACGCATTACAACTCGTTTTAAATGATGCCATATTTGTTCAAAAATATGTTTTGAACATATGTTCAGTGTGCAAAGCTATTGTTGGTCATTTCAACCATTCTCCATCCGCATTTGACACGTACAAAAAGTATCAAGATCAATATGGTGTGCCCAATCACAAATTTATTCAGGACGTATCAACAAGATGGAATAGTCAATTATTTATGTTAGAGCGAATTTTGGAAAAAGCGAGCTTTGATTCCATCTTTGCGATCACCCTAAACTGAGATCTTTGGAAAATAACCAATGGCAACTTCTGGAGAAATTGGTTCATATTCTAAAAACTTTCAATGATTTGACAAAGGTTTTAAGTAAACGAGAAGCATTAGCTTCTTCTATCATTCCTACCATAAAGATAATGGATAGCTTTTTCAAGAAAGCTGAAAAATCACAACAATTTACAGGATTAGGTTCAACTATTTCTGTTTGGCAAACTTCATCAAAGGAAAGATTTCATAAATACTTAAAAGATAGAAATACCATTCTAGCCACTTTTCCTGATCTTAGATACGACTAAATTCTTTGAAAAGGAAGATTTTGAAAGAGACATCAATGACACACTGATTACTTGGATGACGGAGGATGTACGAGTAATACATCAATCAAACTCAAACACTGCGGGTGATTCTTCAATTGGTACTTCTCAATATAATAGGACTAGAAATAACGGGGTAAGTTGACAAGTAGAAGGTTCGAGACAGCAGTTGCCAAAACATTTTTACGCATAGAATAGTAAATAGGTGGAATAGTTTGCCGGTAGAAGTAATTAGTAGCACGTCTATAAACATGTTTATGAATCGATTAGACGCATGTGTTGATAGATTGGGTATAGTTTAAGGTAGTAAAAGTAAAGCTTTGTGGGATAGATCCCACAGCTCAACACAAGTGGTGGGATATAGGGAGGCAGCGTCTTGGGTTAGGGGATACTCTCTGTCCTTACACACCCCATTTAAAGAGATTCCTCTGCTGAGCAGTGCCCCCCATAGTACTGTGAGGTATTGAAAAACTCATGATCTTCACTTGCCCCACAAACACCTTTAAATGGGAGACCCAAGATGGGTGCACACACATTTCTACATTACTGTACAGTCTTTACAGCCACACCTACACTTTTCCTCCTAAGTGTATATATTGTAATGTATATGGTTGTAAATTTGACTTGGTCCACAATCGATATGGACCGTGACTTATTTTTCGTGACAAGGTACTAGTATTGATGGATGCCGTAATGAAATTGACTGGATTCGTTGGATCTGATATATTTGTATGTCGGTTATAAATAGATATAGAGTGTAACATATTTGTGGATAGTAGTCTATTATGACTTGATCCTCTGGATCCAGAGATTCTATCTTTAGTTTTAAATCGATAATTAATTAGTTTTGCTAAATTGGTCGTTGCCAATGTACAAATTGTACATGAAGTTGTTACATAAATTTCTTATGTTCTTGTGGTTCGGAACCCACGTAAAATTGTAGGTCCCCTCCGCCACCACGGAGGACATACACAATTACGAACACAGTTAGGTAGACCAGCCATGAGTGGATCCTAGGGTCTTTGTTGGTCTGAAACATTATAACATTATAACAAATTTGGGGCAATCTGAAAGTGAGATAAGTGATACTGAAGGTTTCAGTTTTGATTTTTCATCATGCTACGCAGATTTTGTTCAGGAAAAAGCTAAGAAGACACCAAAATCCAAGAGAAAGATTGAATCTAAAGATTCTGAAAAAAACACCACCATCACTGAAATAAAAGCAGAAATAAAGAGGTATTTGGAACACAATCTCATTGGACCAACAGAATGCCCTTTGATTTGGTGGAAGAAACATGGGTCAGATTTTAATATTTTGTCTCGTTTGGTGTCTAAATACTTATCTCCTCCATCATCTGTTGAGAGAGCGATTATTTAGCTGTGGCGGCCAGGTTTACTCTCCCAGAAAAAACAAGCTAAGTGCATCCACTGGGGAAATGGGGATGTTTTTGCATCATAATTTACCATTACTAAATTTTAAATATCGAAATGACTTGGGATGAGGAACAGTATTTTAAGGAAATAAAAAGGAAATACGAGTTTGTTTAAAAACTAATTGAGCTTTTCATTTCTTTGTTTTTTTGCAAATAGGGTGTCTTTTTTTTGCAAAGATTCATTTAGTGTACTGAGCATTACGAGTTATGACTTTAGAATTTTATACATATGCTTCTCTGAAGCCATAATTTGTTTAATTAACTGTAAAGACTCGCTAAGTTTAGTTATAGATCTGAATTGTATTCTCTTTTGTTTGATTTTTAAAAATAAATAATTTAATGTGGGAGGATTGGATTGCTGTAAGGGGTGATGAGGAGGCCATTATAAAAAGAATAGTTAAAAATATTGTATAATAAACGCATCAGGTCACCACCTTCGAAGTCATTGTCTATCACTGTTTCAACTGATTCAGTCCCTCTGACCAAAAGTACCTTGTTAACTGCGGATTTGTGGGTCTGAATCAGCAAGAATGGCAATTGATACATTCTCAGGGTGAGCATAGTATGCATTTCGGTAGAGGGTTTTTAGGGCTATCTCCCTGGCTTCCTTGTGAGAAAATTTCAGGATCTATTGGAGCATATCATAAAAGTTCTTAGCACCATCTATGCATCGATACTCCTTCTTAATCTGGAACCAACTTGGAAAATAGACCAAGATACAAAACTGCAAGTGTGACCAGAACTTTGGAAGGCTTCCTTTGAGATGTATAAAATCTGAGGATTCTACAGGCCAGAGTCAACCACTTTGAATGACAGATCAGTCCAACTTCAAGGAGCTCAAGATCAGGATCAACACAGCCAAGCATAACAGCCATACAGATTCTGAAGCATAATACTGATCAGTGCTGAGGTCCTCCAGTACTTCGTTAGGAATAACTGGAAATTTTGAATTCCTAATTGGCTTGAATGAAATCACATCCCACTGAGATATACTTCCACCAAGTTCAACCCCTATCTTTCTTGAAAATGAGCCTGGGTTCTTTGTTGTTCCATCCAGAGTAACAAAGACGTGATGAGCGGGAGCTCATTACAGTGTAGTAGGCAAATGCTCCACTGCAAAGGTCTACCAAGCAGTTCTTCCAGGCATCTGATAGTTCCACCATTTGAACTGGTCATTGTATTAGTCCCATCAGATCCTATCATGGCAAGTTTGGTTTGTAATTCAGTGTCTTTGAGGGCCTTGTATATCTCTGTTGCAATAGTCAATCCCTTGCCATTACTTGGAGTCACATGTGAGAGGTAGAAATCACCTGAAATAGTATTCAGAAATTAGAGAGATTTTTTTAAATATTTCAGGGTTTATATCTATTTTCCAATTTCTGTATCCAAAATTCATCTTAATAAATATTTTGAGTAATATCTGTTACAAAATGCAAAATAAAGATCAAAATTTTAAATCTTACCAGGTTCTCCTACAATATTTGCCATTCACTTCAACTGTCACTATTGTTGCATCTTTGCGACCATCCACATAAATAGCATCCACCAATTCAAACGATTTACCCTCCTCTTTTCTTGTGGCTTTACGATATTTTTCACGTTCTCTTCTCGTCTTGTTCCTGCCAGGGATGGGGTCAAATACTCTTGTATTTATATTTGAAGGTATTTTAAATATCTTTGGAAAGTATTTGTATTTGAGATTTCCAATTAAAAGTGTTTGTATTTGAAATATTTTGAAAAGTATTTAAAACTTCCAAATACTTTTGAAATACTTTTGCAAATAGTTATACAAATTCCTATAACATTTTGTCCTAGCTTTCATTGTTGAACATTTAAAAATAAAAATATTGATAGGTATTATAGCTTTGTTGGTTATCTACAAGACCCTTATCTTTGGCAATATATATTATACAGTACATAATTGTGTGTTGAGCTGTTGGTTACCCTGGAACAGAGTTCATAGGTTGCTATGTGAAATTTAGTCAGTTCTTACTTGAACAGTGACTGGTATTTGTATTTGTAAAAGTATTTGTAAAACTGTTCGACATTCTTATAATATAGACGTGGGGGGAGCATTAGTTATTACAAAATAATTTATATAAATAATTTATTTCTTTATCAAAGGATACCCAATTCGAGCGGAGATGGTATGCTCTGTGGACAAAGATTTTAATTGAATTTACTTTATATTTAAAGGGAATATAACTAAAATAATTAGTACCCAATCCTGTATACTGTATGTAGGTTTTCTGTATACCGAAGTGTGAAAGTTATTATTTTTCTTTGATATTGAAATATCAAGAAAACTTAGCGTGTCATCAATTTCTTTATCTACTGTAAACCTGATGTTTGCATGTTGTGAATTCAAATATGTTAAAATTATTAAAAGCATAAATGTGTCATCAACATATCTTCTATAAAATATAGGCTTAAACTCCATAGGGCATTGTTCCAGCCACTTCTTTTCATGGTAGCAGAGGAATGCATTTGCTAAGTGGGTCCCACTGGACCACCACCCATTGCTACTCCATATATATTTGGCTAAAATTATCGAAGTATTTCCAAATGAATATTCCCATCAATGCTAAAAACTGGTTGTATAACACCCCTTTTTAAAGGGGTGATCCTACACTAGCAACAAATTACAGGCCGGTGTGTTCATTATCTGTGTTCAGCAAAGTTTTTGAAAAAATTGTAAAAAGTAGAATGCAGCGATATTTAGAATCCAACAATTTATTATCTCCAAATCAATATGGCTTCCGTAATAATAAAACAACGGAAATGGCTATTTTAAATCTTATGGAAAATGTAAATATAGCTGAGGAGAACAAAGAAATAATGATATCAATATTTATGGATTTGAGTAAGGCGTTTGATGTAATAGACCATAATATTCTACTTAATAAATTATATTGTTACGGCTTTAGAGGAGCAATCAGTGATTGGTTTAAAAGTTATTTGTCCAATAGATATCATTTTGTATCGGTAAATAAGGTTTGCTCAACTGAAGCGCTTGTCAAACATGGTGTGCCACAGTGCTTAGTTCTGGGTCCACTGTTATTTTTATTATATATAAATGACCTTCCACGTTCATCTGATATACTGAACTTCATAATGTTTGCAGATGATACAACTCTCTCTTTTTCTGGCAAAGATCTTAATACAGCTAAGAATCTATTTCATTTAGAATTCATCAGTGTAATGAAATGTTTGACCACCAATAAACTCTTCCTGAATACCAGTAAAACAAATTTCATGATTTTTACTAATAAAAGAAATGTATATCTTGATGAACTTAATGTTCATGAAATCGCCATAAAGGAGTGTACTGTAACAAAATTTCTTGGTGTAATGCTAGATAAGAATTTGCAATGGAGTGATCATGTAAATTATATCGCGAGAAAGATTTCAAGGAGCATTTCTATAATGTTTAAACTTAGAAATGTAGTCCCTAAACAAGTTTTATTGGCTCTTTATCATACTCTTGTTCTTCCTTATATAACATACTGCACCCTTGTTTGGGGAAACTCCGCTAACAACGCATTAAATGGTATCTTTGTCATCCAAAAACGAGCAATAAGGTTATTATCTGATGCTGATTTCCTTGGTCACTAGTGCATTATTTAAAGAGCTAAACCTACTAAAGCTCAACGATATAACCAAACTGGCACATTTTATTTTTATTTACAAGTGTAAGAACAAAATCATTAATTTGCAATGGGTAAATAGATATTTTGTAAATCAAGAAATCCACTTGCATCAGACCAGAAATAGATCAAAGCTCGTTATACCTCAATTTAGATTGTCTTTATCTCAAAAACTACCCATTTTCATTGGATTGAAACTATGGAATGACTTGCATGCCGATATAAAAAATATTGTGAATGTAAATTTGTTTAAAACCAAGTTGAAATCCCGATTAATAATGGCATACTAACAAAAATCTAGGATTAATGTCCACTAATATTGTTTAATATTGTAATACATGTTTTAACTATTAATAATACTTATTTACTTATTTATTATTATTAATTTATTACAACTAGCTGCTTATTTTTAATAAGAGCCCAGTAAAACCTAAAGCTTAAGGGCCAAATTAAATAAACTAAATAGTCGAGCTTCACAATTATTCATGTCATTGTAAATTGAAAAAAATTATTTATTTTATTATTATTAATAAAGGTTATTCTATCTATCTAAACGCCATCCTTTCTCTTCATGAGGCTCGCTGGCTTCATGACTGCCCCACTTCCTTTAAACCAGTTTTTTACTCTAGGTATGTAGATGACACCTTTTTCTTATTCCAACACCCTTCTCAGGTTGACCAATTTTTGAGTTAGTTAAATTCCAAACATTTTACCATTAAATTTACTGAAGAAGTGGAGCAGAATGCCCAGTTAACTTTCTTGGACATAAATATTCGTAGAACTAATAGTAATTTTAAAACCTCCGTATCGTATACCGTAAGAAAACTTTCACCGGTCTAGGTACACATTTTTTCAGAGATGTTCCTTTTCGCTTTAAAATTAATTCTTTTAAAACTCGTATTGACCCCGTGTCCGTGTATTCAAGATCTGTTCTGGTTATTTTTTTTTTTTTTATTCCGAGATGTGTTTTTAATTGATTATTTTAGCTCCAATTCTTATCCAAAGGACTTGATTATGAAACATATTCGAAATTATTTAATTCATTTTAAACCCCAACTGCCCGTTCCCACTCTTCAAAAAAAGATATATACTCGTATCTCTGCCATTTTATGGCTACTTGAGCCAAAGAATTGAAGAAGACCTGAAACACTTGCTCGTACTTAAGGTACGGGTCGATGAGCAGCGTGACATTAGTATTTGCACTTCTTTGCCACTGAGTAAACCAGCCAAATCCTCAATCCATGAACACTGCGGTCTGCGAACGTGACAACCATCCATTTCATAACAACCTCTGAATTTTAACCACGTTGCAAAATGAAACACACTTGAGAATTATGGAGTCCTTGTGTGTGTGTGTGTGTGTGTGTATATATATATATATATATATATATATAACCCCCTCGATTAGGTACTCCGGCTTGCCGGGCCGAGGGGGCTCGTACACCTCGTGGGTTGTTGAGGTTTCCTCAACTCCTCGCGGGGTGTGGGCGAAGAGTTACCTAGTTGCGTTTCCCCCCCCCCTTTTCTTTTCTTTTTGCTCCCCCTTTTTTTCCGTCTCTCCCGGAATTTCTTTTGTCTTGACTCGGTCCTGTGCCTCTGTCAATCGTAGTATCCCCCCCCTCTGTTTGTATTTGCAGTCTTGGGGTCATCGGGTGCACCCGCCGGGGGGCATCGCTCCGTGGCTGAGCCGTGCTCCGGGGACGGTACGGGCGCCCGGACCGCTGCTGCGTCTGGATTGGGTCTTTGCTTGGCCCTTAACGGACAAATCTCCGTAGTGCCAATCTGCTGTTTTTAAAACGACAGTTAGGTTGGGGGGCGGGCTACCCGGGACGTTGGGCCTGCGCTTTGAAGGATGCAGCGGCGGCTGGTGCATCGCCTTGGGTCCGAGGCTGCCGTTTTTGTAAAAATACTGTTTATGGGTTCTAATTCTAAACTTCACTCCCCTCTTGTTGACGACTCTGGCCCGCCCTTGGATTTGGATCAGACTACTACTTCTGGTCGTTCAGCGGCCTCTGCCTCCGCTGGATTGACCCTCAAGCCGTATGGCCCCCTCTCGTCCTCTGCGGTGTCTGGCTCTCGTGGCCGGACTCGTGGTGGCCGTAGGGCGGGGTCTTCGCGGCCCTTGTTCTCTCGCCCACTCTCGGTTACCGTTACACATGGACCTGTCTCTGCTGTCAATTTCTGTCCGGTGGACAGGTTCCTTGTTCTCCGCCCTTCCGCTGGCTCCCTTCCGGGCAACTCGGAACGGGTGTTTCAGCGCCTTAAGACGATAGGGGTTCCCTGTCGTTATGATATCCGCCCTCTGAGGGATGGGTCTCTTCTTTTGAAGTCCCGTTCTTCGGGGGTGACTGGGTCCCTTCTACAGTTGCAGGATGTCTTGGGTTGCAGAGTTTCTGTGACTCCCCATCCGCAATTGAATAGCTGTCAAGGCACCATTTTCGCTTCCCGTCTGCTGTCAATCCCGGTTGGCGAGTTGCAGGAGGATCTTGCCCCCCAGGGGGTAACGAAGGTCTTCCGCTTTTCGTCGCGCCAGGATGGTGCTCTTACCCCGTCCGCTCGTCTGCTCCTGACCTTTGACTCCCTTATGCCTCCGGCCCAGGTGTTCTGGGAGATGGGTGATCGCCGGTCGTGTGAGTTTTCGGTGCGACCATATGTGCCTGACCCGGTTCGCTGCTTTGGCTGCAACCGGTTCGGCCATGTTAGCTCTGCGTGCCGCCGTGAGGGTAAGCTATGTGTCCGCTGCGGTGGGCCTGCGCACCCTACCCCGTGCACGAAGCCCCCGCGGTGCTCGAACTGTTCGGGGGCCCACCCTTCCTCTTCTCGGGACTGTCCCGTTTTCAAGTTTGAATTTGAGGTGCGGTCCTTAAGGACTACCGAATTCCTTAGTGCGCGGGAGGCGCGCGATAAGATCCGTGACCGGGAGCCGCGGCGGGGGTTGTTCTACGCTGCGGCTCTTGGCCCTGGCGGGTCCTCGGGCCCCTCCCGTGCTACCCCGGCGTCTACTGGAGTGGTGCCCCCCCTGGAAGTCCCGGGGGTTGGTGGTCCTCCTGGCGCCGCGGGTCCTTCTTGTTCCTCTGCCTCACTTTCTGACATCCCATCTGATTCCCTGCCTACAAGTGCCCCTTCTCCCCCTACGGCCTTGGGGTCTGGATCCTTGCCTACTCGTCTCTCGGGTGGGGAGGGGGATGCCCCGAAGGAGAGGAGGAAGCGTTGCCGTGGTCGGAGTCGGAGTCCTTCCGACCCGATCCTGACTGCTGCTCGCCTTGCTTCCCCTTCTTCCCCGTCTTCACCGGAGGGAAGCGGCGCGCTGTTCCTGATCCGCTCGGGACTTCCCCCCCCCCTATACGGAGGGCTGGTGAGGCGTCACCTCCCGGTGCCCCGACCAGTGTCCGGGTGTCGGTCGAGGTACACCGCCCCATGACACCCTCGATTACTGACTGTTCCCATGATAGACCCGGTCGAGAGGGGCCTGGCCCTCCTTCATGGAGTCTCTCTCCCTCCGGCTCCTGCTGAGAGTGGTCGGGTCTCTCTTCTGGATCTACCTCTCCCACCTGTGGTCGACCTTTCCTCTCCCCCCCGTCAGTGCTTGTCTGGTTTGACGAGCCCTCGAACAGCTGGTTCCCCCCGGTCCCCCTCTGGTGGGGAGTTGGGGGTTTCGGCTGGGCCCGACTCGTCGTCTCTCCCCCGCCGGGAGAGCCCCCCTCTGACCTCCCTGTTCTACTCTCCACTTCTCGTTCTACTACGGGTGCAGCAGATGCGGAGTCGGTGGCCCCTACCCCCCCAGTTCTGGGTGAGTCGGGGAAACCGATTCCGTCCCTGGTTACGGACCGTTGAGTTTGCTGCTCAGCTTGGTCCGTGGCTATTTCGCTGTTTTCTCTGCCTCTTATAATGCCGCTTCCCCTTACAGTTCCATCTTGCATTGGAACTGTAGGGGGCTTTTAGCTAACTGGGAGAACCTTGCCTCCCTGCTGGAGAGCGAACGGCCTTCCTGTGTTTGTCTCCAGGAGACTATCCTGGCTGCGCGGGGACTCCCTCGTCTCTCTGGCTATGTTGGTTTCCCTTGCACCCCGGATGAGCGCACACGCCGGCGGGGTGCGGCGATTTACGTGCATCATTCGTTACCATCGCGTGGTGTGCCTCTTCGCACTTCCTTGCAGGCTGTGGCTGTGCGGCTCTTTTTAGATCGCCAGTACACTGCCTGCTCGGTTTATATTCCTCCTCATGACCCTCCTTCTCGCGACGCGGTTCGCGAGTTGGTGCTGCAACTACCCCGACCGTTTCTCCTCCTCGGGGACTTTAACAGTCGCGACCCGGCTTGGGGAGATGTTCGGTCGACTAATGTTGCTGGTATTTTACTCTCCTTAATGGAGGAACTTTCCTTTGCGTGTCTCAATTCCGGTGAACCTACTTACTTCCATGAACCCACGGGTTCATTTACCTGTATTGATCTCTCCTTGGTGTCCCTCGATGCCTTACTCGATTTTTCGTGGAAGGTGTTGGGGGACTCTTATGGCAGTGATCATTACCCAGTCTGTCTTGAGCCGGTCGGTCCGCAGCCGGGCGTTTCGTCTCGACCGAGGTGGTGCCTTGCGCGGGCTGACTGGCCATCTTTCAGAGCTCGTTCCGTCATTGTCCGTTCGGTATTGAGCTTTGGCTCTGTGGATGAGAGCTTGGAGTTCTTCGAGCGGGTGGTGATGGGCGTCGCGGAGGACTGTATTCCTCGATCTTCCGGTAACCCGCGGACTCGTAGCGTCCCGTGGTGGACTCCAGCATGTCACCAGGCGGTGTGCGAGAGGAAGAGGGCAACGCGCCGCTTCCACCGCACCCGGCGCGCGGGCCACTTGATTGAGATGCGGCGGGCGAAGGCTTTCGCCCGCCGGACTCTCAAGTTGGCCCATCGGGCCTCTTGGCGTGCTTTTGTGTCCGGCATCTCCTCATCTACCCCTTCTGCTGCTGTGTGGCGGAAGGTACGTAGTATCGAGGGGAAGCCAGTCCCTGCTAGTCGCCCTGTCCTTCGGGACGGGGACGGCTTCCTTTCGGATCCTGCTGCTGTGGCTGATCGGCTGGCCGATGCTTTTGCTGCGGTTTCCCGTTCGCCTTCAGCTGCGGATCGCCCTTTATCGGAGGTCACGTTCCCGCCCCCTGGGAACGAGCCCTATAACCATCTCTCCGATGCGGGAACTTCGGGCTGCCTTGGCAACCCGTCGTTCTTCCGCCCCTGGCCCTGATGACATTCCGTATGACTTTCTTTGGAATCTGCACCCGATGGCCCTGCACTTCTTGCTGGATCTTTTCAACCGGGTGTGGGTTGAGGGGTCGTTCCCTTCCCGTTGGAGGGAGGCGATTGTGGTCCCGATACCTAAGCCGGGGAAGGATCCGGCGGAGGTGGCGAGCTATCGGCCTATTGCTTTGACGAGCTGCTTATGCAAGCTCCTCGAAAAGATGGTGGCCGTCCGACTTTCCTTTACACTGGAGTCGCTTGGGTTATACCCCCCGACCCAGTATGGTTTTCGTCGATTTCGGGGTACTCTGGACCCCCTTCTTCTCCTTGGCCATGATGTACGGGAGGCATTTTCCCGCCGGAATCTTGTTCTGGCCGTCTTTTTCGACGTCCAAAAGGCCTATGACACGACCCGTCGGGGAGTTGTCATGGACCGTTTGAAGTCTCTTGGTTTTGTGGGCTTTTTGCCCACGTTTCTTCGCAACTTCCTCTGCCGTCGCACTTTCCGCGTCCGTAATGGGGCGGCCCTATCTGCCCTGTATGTTCAGGAGGAGGGGGTGCCCCAGGGGTGTGTGTTAAGCGTCTCCTGCTTCAACCTAGTTATGTCTGCGCTACCGGGAGCTCTTCCGCCCTCGGTGCGCTGTTCCATCTACGCAGATGATCTGGCTGTCTATAGCCGCGGGGACGAGTCCCCCACTCGTGGAGAGGCAAGTCCAACTCGCGGTCAATCGGGTTGAACGCTGGGCGTCGTCGGTGGGCCTTACGTTGTCTTCCCCGAAGACTTCGTGTGTGGCCTTCCTTCCGTCGAGGAGACGGGGATCCGGCGCCATCCCGGTCTTTAACCTTACACTCGGGGGTCAGCCTCTGGCCCTCGTTCCATCAGTACTCTTCTTGGGTATGGTTTTCGACAGCCGTTTAAGCTGGGTTCCCCACCTTCGCCGGCTGCGCGAGTCCGCGAGACGTACCCTGGATTTGCTGGGGCATCTGTCGCATACTACATGGGGCGCGGATAGGCGGACGCTCCTCCGTTTGTACGTGTCCCTGGTACAGTCCAAATTAGACTATGGGAGTGTGGTGTATGGCTCCGCCCCGCACGGCCCTTCGGATACTGGATCCGGTCCTCTCTAGAGGACTGCGCATGTCATCTGGCGCCTTCCGCTCCTCTCCGGTTGATAGTCTGCAGGTTGAGTGCGACATCCCTCCCTTGGAGGATCGGAGGTCGTTCCTCATTGCTAAACACTATCTCCGGATCCTCCGTCTTCCCACCTCTCCTCTGTTCCAGGTGGTTGAGAGGGCGTTCTGCCGGGATGGGGGTTGGTATTTCACCGACACGGTGACCTCCCTCCTCGATGGTATGGGCACTCCCCTCCATCCGTTATACCGGTCTTTCAGGGGTGTTGCACCTTGGGAGAGCACCCCTGTTGCGTGCTGTAGGGCGTTGCGCCCCGTTCGCAGGGCCGATTCTGACTCTGCCTTACTTCGGTCTCTGTTCCTTCAGCATGCAGCGTGTCACTCTGCATGTGTTGCGGTGTTCACAGATGGCTCGAGGTCGTCGGGGGGCGTTGGGCCGCGGCTGTTCCCCAGTCGTTTGGCCTTGCTCCCCGATGTACCCGTCTCCCTGATGAGGCTTCCGTTTTCACGGCGGAGCTCTATGCCATTCTGAGCGCTCTGGAAGTGGTGCGGGAGCGTCCGGATGGGTCGTTTGTCATCTATTCGGATTCCCGTAGTGCCCTGGATGGCCTGGAGTGTTTTGACCCTGTCCACTGGTCCGACGAATCCAGCTACTGTGCCATACCTTGTCACTTCTGGTGGCAAGGAGGTGGTATTTTGCTGGGTTCCTGCACATGTTAACGTGGCTGGAAATGAGGCTGCCGATCGAGCTGCCCGTTCCGCGTGCCGACTACAGGTTTCACCCGTGTCCCTCCCCTTTTCCGATTATATCCCTGGCTTCCGTAGGTTTTTGCGCTCCCGGTGGCAGAGTCGCTGGGATGGCGCTGCAAATAACAAACTCTGCAAGATTAAACCCAAATTGGGATGTTGGGCCTCTTCCTTCCATCGGTCGCGCCATAAGGAGGTGGCTTTGGCCCGCCTCCGTATTGGCCACACCCACCTGACCCATGGCTATTTGATGGCCGGGGATCGGGTGCCCAGATGTCCCTATTGTAACATCGTACTCACAATTGCCCACCTGCTGGTGGAGTGTCCGCTTTACTCTGCGCTGCGCGCAGAGTATTTTCCCTTTTTGGAGAGCGTCGGGCCTTGTGATAGGCTTGGCGCTCTTCTATCGGAAGGTCCCTACTTTTCGGTAACCGGGTTGTTCTTCCTCCTTCGCTCCCGTTTCTTTATTGTGTGGAAGGATGAACAGCTGGGTTTTGCTGCGCGCCGGCTGCCGTCTCGAACCCGGGGCCGATGGATTCGTAGTCAACGACGCTAACCACTACACCACCGAGGCGCATATTATATATATATATATCTATGTCGTTTCTTTTTACCTTTATTTCCAAATGAAAATAAAACTGCATCAAAATAAATTTTAATCAATTTTATATTTTCCTTCACTTTCTGACTCTCTGCCATCTCTCTACAAGCATTTCGATTCATATTGATAAAATTCCTTCGGTTTAGAAGCAAAAAACTCGGAGAGGGCAATGTTGATAGCCTCGAAACTTTCAAGTTCTTTCCCGTCAGGGTAGTTTTGAAGACTTCTGAATAGGTGGTAATCTGATGGTGCAAGGTCTGGTGAATACGGAAGATGTGGAATTTTTTCCCAACCAAGCTGTTCAGTTTTGGCAGTGGTGATTTGAGCAGTATGAGGATGCGCGCTGTCCTGTTGAAACACGCCTCTCTTGCGATTGGCCAAAGAAGGACGTTTTGTTTGCAATGCAACGCTCCATCTTTGAAGTTGCTGACAGTAGACTTCGGCTGTAATGGTTTGATTGGGCTGCAACAGTTCAAAATAAACCACTCCTTGAATATCCCACTAAACGCACAGCAAAACCTTCCTGGGGTGCGGATGTCTTCTTGGCTGTGTGTGTATAGCAGATTCCCCAGCACTAACCCACTGCCGATGACGCTTAACATTGTGATGAAGCACCCAATTTTCATTCCCAGTAATGAGTCGATTCAGAAACGGTGCTTGAAGTTGCCGAGAATGCAATGAAGAGCAAATGTTCACGCGATCTCTACAGTTGTCTGGTGACAACGTATGGGGAACCCACTTCCCAAGTTTCGACACTTTTCCCAGTCGTTGCAGGTGGCGATGAACTGTGGAACCGGTCGAATTTAGTCGCTGGACAAGTTCTTCAGCAGTTACAGCAGGATTTCTTCAAGTGTAGCTATCAGAAGGTCATCATTAAACTCAACAGGTTGGCCCGAGCGCGCTTCATCAGTTAAGCTATAGCCACCAGACCTAAAAGGACCGAGTTCCTGGAGTTCGGTCCTTTTGGAACTCGGTCCTGCCCACCTTTGTATATAGTGGACCTAGTTTTAGCCGTTTAAGGTGATAATGATTTATTTGTATGCTAGTGATTAATTGATGCAATGACTGAGTATTAATGATAGGCTGGGTTAATAATTTATGATGTCATACAGTGTCACCGATTGGAAAGTAGCTAATGGAGTAGGCCCACCATACTATTGGAAGTGACATGAATTGCAACGGGGGTCACCAGCTTGGATTACACCCAAGCAAATTAATATTAAGGTTATAAAATTACTTATTGTTTTGCATTATATTATGAACATATAGATGTTTATTTATTCACAGTAATTAACAAAGGAACATTGAATGGGACATTGAATGGGCCTAGTAAATGATATAAATAATGCAGAACTGTGTGTGCGTGACAAACTGATTAAGTAGGCTAGATGATTGAATGGGCCTAGTAATGACATAGAATGAATGATGCGGCCCAATAATAATGGATTGAATGCTTGACAATGGTTACACACACATCATTTATAAAGCAGGCCATTATGTGATGCTAAGTGATTACGCCAAGATGATAATTACTATTTAGTTATCACAAATATATGAATTGAACCCCATAACGGATGATACGCGGAATTGCGGTTTCGGAATGACACTCGAATTGGATAATAGGCCGACTGCGTTCTTTAACGAGAGTCAGTTGGAACGCTTAATAACACTTGGGGTATAGTCTACCGTTCGGCGGTAGGCTAATGTAGGCTTCACGAGAGTACTTAGAAAAGGATGCACTTATCATACCGGGACGATTGAAACTGTTGAAGAGGAACCTATTACCGTAGGCTCGAGTTGTCGTTGTCTGTTAAGCCTCTCGAGATGATGGAGATGCTTGATGTAGGCTTCGTAGAACGTAGGCCTGAGGTGATGTTACT